>JAUMJJ010000067.1:28900000-29372500 GCA_033556795.1 Tapera naevia
TACTTATTTTTTAATTTATGTTGTAGGTACTCTGTTAGCATTCTCCTTGTTAAAAAAGCAAAAATTTAAATCCTTAACTAGCTTTCTCTACTTAATATACTCTTCTAGTTTCTTTATCCCAGTAGAGAATATTTTGACACAAACTTATGTAAATGGGATATGCACTAAACGACTATTTTCTGGGAAAACACAAATTTAAAAATTTGCAGTAAAATTAATGTTTTATAAAAATAAATCCTTTTGGCATTTCACTTAACACCCCTCACCCACCAATCTCTCACTCTCAGGTTGAAGAAGCTACTTATTTGCTTTATTTTGCCCCTTCTAGGTTGTCTATTTGGAAACAGAGGTGTGCATACCAATATTGTGCTCTTTTTTTGTAAAAAACTCAAGTCCTAAAATTAGTCATAACACATAGATTTAAGGTTGAGTCTATTTGTAATGTGCATACTTGCAGAATATTTTATGTAACTAAATATCAGTGTTTATTCACCAGAATTACTTTTCTTTTCTTACTACAAACAAAGCAAAGTTAAGGGGAAAGATAGAATAAATACCTACTAATTAAAATGAGAAGCTGCTAAATTTAAACCAGCTCATCTGTTTAATTTTTTTTGTTTATTGCTGATGATACTACTTTTCAATGAACAACCACCTCATTTCTAGTGAGTAGTTTCTAGTGAACTAGCTGGTGCTAGTGTGCTTTGTAATAGATTATAGGTGTTTTGTAGCTCTGAGCATCTTACCTAGGTGCTATTAAATAGGGGAAAAGGTTTCCTTTGAGTTCAGAAACTTTATATAATACCCTCAAGGCCAGATTATTCCTGCTTGCTTGTTAGGTACCAGTCTCCTAAGACCATGGGAAGAGAGAGGAGAGGTTCAAGGAATCAATTCAGCCCATCAAAGATGTGCATTACCCTCTTCATCAGCCACTTCAGGAGCTCATGGGAGCTTTTGCTCTCCTCGTGCCTGCAGTTCAGTGATGTGGTTTGGTGCTCAGTCCTCATAGTGATATTGGGTTCTCTGCCTAGCATTTTTTCCACAGTGCTTCTCTTTGAGCCTCAGTGAATGGTTTATTTTGTCTCAGCACGTCCTGAGGAGTGTAGTTGCACAGCGTGTTACCTCTTTGGGGATGAATCAGTCTCCCATCTTGATTGTACACAAGCAGTTGCCAGTTCTGCTGAGAGAAGTAATTCCTCATGCATTTTGGTTTTCAGGGATGGAAGGTGGCTTATTGATATTTCAATGTACATTAAGAGAAATCTCTTTATTGTTCTAGATACAAGACTTGAGACTGAATGAGAATAGTGCTCTCCGGCATGCAAACATGAGCATGTGGAACATTGGTGGCATGCTTTTGTTCTAATAGGTACAAGAAAAGGGATTTTTAAATACTGAAATGATTCTTGAAGAGGTGTATTCAGTTAAGGAAGTTCCTCAGGACAACAAAGGCGATTATGAATTGTGATTTGAAAAGAGATTTTGACAGGCTAGCTTTTGCTTAAGTTTCTACCTCTACCTTGTTTTTGATGATGAAGGACTTCCGATGCATTTTGGTGAGGAAAAAATTCTGTAGATGTTAACCATGCTACCTTTCAATCACTGAGCCACATGGATGTGTGATGTGCCCTAAGTTGCTATTAATGTGTCCTAGAGTCTCATGTAAAATGCACAGGCATCATGTGGCACCACCTATGTAAATTATCCAAACTGATGTTTGAAACATTTAATTCACCAGTGCTCTTCAGTGATAAATGTGATGGAAAACAGTAATTTCAGGGTAGAATTACTGGCTTTGAGGTATTACTTCATGAGTGGCTTCAAACAATTAATTTAGGTTAGACCAACTTCTAGTCCGTTTAAGAATTTTGTACAAAGCTGTGGGCACTCAATTTTGTAAGATATGTATATTCAGAAATGTGAAAGTCCTGATTAGATTAATTCTGTTATCTAATTGCATCTGAGAGTAGCAGAGGAAACAGCTTCACTGTTGTTCTGGAAGGTGCCCTCCAGGAATGTGAGATTTACCATACTTGAGTGATACTCAGGATGGGGGATTCATCTTGCCCTGAATTCAGAGTGGGATTAGATAATGGTTTTAAAGACCCCTAAATTTAAGTATTTAGGGTAAGATTAACAGTTTTTTAAAAGAGATTCCATTGCTCAATTCAATATAGACTGCACTGATTATTAATAGTCTCTTAGCTGGAGCTTTATCATCCAGTGCACCTAAAATGTAGACCCTTGCTTCCAGTTTTCTAAATCAGGTGCTGAATCAAGTACTTTTTGTTGGATTTCTATCTTCTGAAAATGATGATCTTGAGAGGTAGGAAGCTGCAGTAGGCAGATCTGCTGTCCTGGAAAGTGTACTGCAATTCTTAGTAATTAGAAATTGGCTGGAAATGGACTTGCAATCCAACCAATAACATTGATTACTAGGATTCTGGGTATGCTTGCAAAAATTTATGATATCATAAATTTTTGCTGATTTCTTGTTTTTAGCAATTCTTTAAGCCATATAGACCATAGAGTCTATTTATTCTGTGGAAAAATACTTTGTTGGAGAACTCTTAATGTGCTAGGCTTTAAGTGTTCTCACCTAGTATTGTGAGGCAAAGGCAGCAGAAACCTATAAACGGCCTGTTCTTTATTTTATTGTAAATAATCTTTGTAGACATTTTTCTACCTCTTACCTATTCTTGCTGTGTTCTGATTATTATTCTGCAGCATCATCTTGTAAGTAAAGTTTGGCACTCAGAGAGCACAAGTCACAGATATTTGGGACTATTTTCTCAATTAATGCTCATTCACATTCCTTATGGATCCCACATTTTGTCTATTTTCTGCAGCAGCAACACATTATGTATTTTTTTATCATCTTTAATGATATTGATATGTTTTTCCTGTTAATTTGGAGCTGTCTGTTATTCATAAATATTTCTTCTATGCTAGTGTGTTTTTCCTCTGAGGTGTGTTTTTGTTTTTACTAGCACTGAACTTTTTCAAGTCATGGTAGTGTCTGTTTTAACACCTTGATTGGTTCACTCTGAAGTGCCTTGGTGATGGAGGGAGACAACTAAGTAATCAAAATTTTGTGCTATCGGTAAATGTTCCTGTATCACTACTTTACACTTCTTTTCCAGTTTAAGTAGCACCACAAAATTTTTGTAGGAGAATAATGTTCTTATTATCTATTAATCTTTTCCCAGATGAAAAATTCCTGTTATTGCTTCTTACTTATTTAATGTCCGTTAGCTTTTCATCTCATCACGTGATAGGGACATAAAGATAATTGGTGTTCTCAGTTCAATGATTGAACTAAAAATAATTATGGGTCAACTTGGTGTTTTAACTGTTTTGAACAGAAGTTCTTAATTTAGTTCAAACTAAAAGGCTTAAATTATGTTTTAAAGTATTTTTTTATATTATAGAACATTTAAAAAATCCAACAACCATGCCTAGTATTTCATTAAAGTTACTCCATGAAGGTAATATTGTTACAAAAAGTTGAAGTTTTTTTTTCTGTAACTTCCACGGTTTTGGTCAGACTTATCAATTCATTTTGACCTGAAAGCAGAGGCTTCTGCTTCATGTATTTTTAAACTAAAAAAAAAATTTTTATCCAACTATCTGTGATTACCTTGATATTCTGTAAATTTGGATAGATTTTGAAAAACTAAATATTTGTATTTCCTTATTTTCTTTTAACCTATTAATTTGAGAAGTTTTGAGGACAAATACTCCATTGGTGCAACTGTGCTTCAATTGTGATTAAAAAGTGTATTGTTTTCTTCCAGTTTATATTGTTTTCTTCCAGAACTTCAATTATCTGATTTCCTATCCACATTTCTGAATGTAGCGTATTCTACGTCTTGGCTCAGATGTAAAGTTTACTGTCATATAATTTACGTAGTACCAGCTGAAAGCTTAAGCCAATCATTTTCATCTTTCAATCCTGCTGTACAGCTGCTGTTTTTAATTGGAGTTTGCCCAGTTGTTCATGAAACTCAGTTCTTCTGATTTGTCAGCATTTCAAGTTGAATATTACAACTAGGCCTGAAGACGTATTGATTTATAGCAGTTTATTTTAGCCCTGCTGCTTCTGACATCAGTCAGCTCTCTGCTCATTGTTGAGATTAGCTTCTTCTAGCTGATGTTGGAAAATTAACTTCTAATATTCCTAATGGACTTGGAAAGCAGAATGCATTGCCAGACTTCTCCAATATGTTGGGCAAATAGTATTAATTTCTTAGAGTTGGGCATATTTTGCTTCCTTTCTTGCCACCCAGATTTTTTTTCCAGTTGTTACTGAGACTTTTCCCCAGGGATTATGAGAACTGCAGGGAATGTGAGAACTGCTTAACCTTCCCCAATCCACATCAAGAGGAAATGAAAAGAGCCTTTTCCCAAAGGAGTTTAAAACCTTTCATCTTTGGATTTGGGCACTCCAGTCTTCTGTCTTTTCAAATATCGGAGACAAAAAGAGATAGTCCCAAAGCTGGGAATAATTATCCTAATTTTTTTTTTTTATTTAAATAATTTAACATCAATTCAATTTTAAAACTTGTTAGATTGGCCCAAAGTTCAGGGTCTTGAGCTTTATTTAAGTGCACAAAATCTTATGTATGCCTGTGGAGGTATTTCTCTGATGTCCTGCTTGTTTACAAAATCCAGTTTACTGCAGTTCATTCTCAGTGGGCATCTGAAGATGGCCTCATAGCCTCAAGCCTCTTCCAAACACTATTCTATCTTAGTCTGTTTTTTCCAAGGGCCCCTCACCTAAAGGTTGCACTGACCTTTTCTGGGCTTTCTGTTGCTTCTCTTTCACCGTCTTCCTTGTTTCTGTAGTTCAGTGAAATTATCTTCTTACTTCAGTATTGGGAGACTCCTGGGATCATGGAGTCAGCAACCGCCTTCAATGCTTTGGTTTGTTTCAGAGTTGGGGTATTTTGCCCTGGTTTCAGCTACAGCTAAGCAAACGTTTTTCACTGCCCTGTTCTTAGCCTGGATTAAAATTTCCATTTTACTCTGTAGGAATACTCTGGATAACATTTATATGCAACTTTATTTTTTGGTGAAAAATGTATGTTGAGTGAATTGCTACATGCAATCTCTGCAGATGCTCCCTTGAAGAGGGAGACATTCTTGCTGACTTCTCCCTTTAGTAAACCACAGGGACGCTGAAGGAATGGATATGTATTTGGAAACATGTTTTTCTTTCTTGATAAACTTAGATGAACCACAAATTTCAATTACACATTAAATATATTTAACTGAATGCAGCCTTCTGCAAACACTGTCTAGTCTAGTTGAAGCTCAGCTATTGGTGTGCCTTAACTCATTTGCATACTAATTTAAATAACAGCAGCAACAGCAAAACAAATTAATTTGTGATTCAGGTATGTTTCATGAGCGTACATTAGTATTATGAAATTATTTATGTGAAGGACAACAGAAGAAATATCAGTGATGTACTATGTACTTGTGTGTAGTGCTATCCTTAGGATTCCTCTTAGGATATGTTACATCAGATTTATCCTGTAGTTGTATAATAATTTCCTGGGTTTGGGTACACTTTGAAATTGCCTTTGCATTCTGATTGAGCGTTAACATTGCTAGTAGAGTATATATTGATGATGGTGGGAACTCAGCCACATTTTTAGATGTCTTTACTTAAAGTGCCTTCCTCTCTGTCAGTTGAATCCCACTCCCAGAAACTTTGCATTTTAAATTTGTTCTTGCTGTTATCAGAAGCGTCAGTGCATGGCACCGTTTCAAGATGGGGAAGTGGCACGTCCGGATATTCCATGTGCCTTGTTTGCAGTCTAGCGCACGGCTGACAGAGGTCCTGGAGTGATGTGCTTTAAGATTTTGGGGCCTCTTGTCCTCTCTGGGAGGTAGAATGTGACTGGAAACAGTTCAGGTTCCTGAGCTAGCCTCGCCATCGTGACTCAGCTTTGCACTCTAGCTTACCCTTGGGATGGATTTAATTTTTCCGTAGTTGTGAACTATCTGCTGTTTCACACAGATGCTGATTAGCCTCTAAATGACAAAGGCTTTTTGATGCTCCCAGCCCAAGCAATACTCAAACCACAGAAAGAGAGGGGAAGTGCTTTGTATTCCATTTTGTTCAATTTTCCACTCAGGGTTTTTTGATTTTTTTTATTTTTTTTTCCGTTCTATATTCAGGCAGCTTAGAGAAATAACCAAAAACTGAAATAGCAAATTAATATGCTTCAAGAAAAAAAAAACCAAATGGAGAGACAAAAGCAATTAGTGTGCACTTGCGATGCACTTAGGTTTTTTCCTCCATTTACCACTTGCTCATTTCCCCCCGCCCTCTGACGAGTGACAAAAAAACATAATGAAGCTGAGAGCTCTCTGGGTAGCTTTGGGTGTGACTTTCAAGTTTTAAGCTCCTTATCTCTGGCTTGATGTTCTGTCTCCCTTTCCCTGGAGTGTCTGGAGACGTTGAAGCTTTAAGTTTCATTATGAAAAAGCAATAAAGCATTTCAGCTGTGAGGCTAAAATCCATAGATAAACCTCTTGGGATTGAGCTATTACAAGAAAGCTGAACACTTTTCAGAAGAGGAAAACAAGGAGGTGATTAAAAATGTGACCATTCTGCGACATATTGTAGATTTTGATTGTAGTTGCCTTTGCCTGGAACTTGTTTTCCACAGATTTTGAGCTTAAGCAGATTTTTTTTTCAAAAATAGCTCACAGAAAATGTTTCCTTTTCTTCCTTTTGTTTTCTAAGACTTTCTTTAATTTGTGAAGCACAATCAAAGGTTTGCATAGAAGTAAATGCATTAAAAATATCTTTTATTTCTTTGTCTGAATTCATGGTAGTGAAGCAGTTGGAGTTTTTAGAGAACAAGCACTGAGGTCTGCAATGTTTTACACTTCCCACAGTGTTACACTTAGCTATTCTCTCATGTTTCTTTCTCTTCTTGTTTTAAAAGTAGTTAAAATACCTGGAGAACCCTTGAAAAGTATCTCTCAGTGGACTTCCTGTATACCAAATGTTTTTATAAACAAAGCCATTGGTGTAAACTTCGAATAAATTTCCTGATTCTAGTGAACTAAGATCGCTGGCTTTTAGCAGCTGGATTATGTTTAAACAGGCATCTGTTGTTACAGACAAAAAAAATTAGTCATTTGCTGTTTTATTTTGTATAAATTTGCACCTAATGCCATTAAATATATAAGTAAATATTTTCCTTTAAGCACAAAATCCATCCGATCTAATTGATGTGTAACAAACTGGAGCTAAGGGCACAGTGGTGCAAAGTGACAAAATTTACGTAAGGACTTTAAAGAAACATGCAGGCCTTTAACTATATATAGCAGTTTCCAGTTTACATTTACAGGAATGGTTTATTGGTTTTGCTATATTTAAATACTGATTCAAGATAAATTTATAATTCTTCAGTCAGGTTCATGAAACTTTCCTACCTGCTTCTTGTAACTGTCATTACAAGGTTCCACTTCTGAAGGAATAATATTTTTCTGTTAGAAGTTGGGTGACATTGGATACATGAGGTCAAATTAGAGGAACTGTAGACTTCTGAAAAAGTAACATTTGCTGGAGATGTTTTGCATCTGCTTTACCATTCAGGGCTGGACACATGTCATTAACTGGATTACATGATTTACCTGAATTCTGTTTTCACAGAATCACAGTCTTTTGGGGTTGGAAGAGGCCTCTGGAGGTCATCTGGTCCAACTCTCCCGCTGAAGTGGGGCCGCCTAAAGCAGGCTGTCTGGGACCATGTCCAGACAGCTTTTCAGTATCCCCAAGGACAGAAACTCCACAACATCCTTGAGCACCGTGTGCCGGTGCTCAAGTCACCCTCATAGTAAAAAGTGTTTCCTGATGTTCACACAGAGTCTTCTGTGTTTAACTTTGTACCCATTGCCTCTGGTTCTGTTACTGGGCATCACTGAAAAGAGTCTAATTTTGTCCCCTTTGCACCCTCCCTGCAGGTATTTATATGTATTGGTGAAATCCTCACTGAGCCTTTTCTTCACCAGTTTAAACAGTCACAGCCCTGTCAGCCTTTTCCTCGTACGTGATATGCTCTGGTCCCTTAACCATCCTTGTGGCCCCTCGTTGCACTCTCCACGTTGTCCATATTTCTCTTGTATTGAGGAGCCCAGTGGCCTCACCAGTCCTTAGTAAAGGGCAGGATCACCTCTCTCAACCTGCTGGCAGCACTCCTCCTAGTGCAGCCCAGGATACCATTTGCCGGCTTTGCTGCACAAGCACATTGCTGACTCATGTCCAGTGTTTTCTCCACCAGAACCCCCAGGTCCTTATCTACCATGCTGCTTTCCAGCTGAGTGTCCCCCAGCATGCACTGGTACCTGGGGTTGTTCCTCCCCAGGCACAGAACTTTGCACTTCTTCTGTTCAACTTTAAGAGGTTTCTGTTAGCCCATTTCTTCAGCTTGCTGAGGTCCCTCCGCTTGACAGCACGGCCCTCTGGTGTATCTGCCGCTCCTCCTGGTTTTGTGTCATCAGCAAACTTGCTGAGGGTGCATTCTGTCCCGTTATCCAGGTCATTAATTAATGTGTTAAACAGAGCTATTGACCTTTGGGATAGATTGCTAGTTGTGGCCTTCAGCTAGACTTTGTGCCACTGATCACAACCCTCTAGGCTCAGCCATTCAGCCACTTTTCAGCCCACCTCACTGTCTGCTCATCCAGCCCATAATTCATCAGCTTCTTTGTAGGATCTTAAGGAATAGTGCTGAAAGCCTTACTAAAGTCATGGTGGACAATATCTACCTCTGTCCCTTCATCCACCAAGCCAGTCATTTCATGATAAGTTATCAAGTTGGTCAAGCATTCCCTCCCCTTGGTGAATCTGTGCTGACTTCTCCTCATCACTTTCTTGTCCTATTGTGTGCCTGAATGCATTCTGGAGATACTCCTTAATTTTTGCAAGATGTGGTATAAGGCTTGGTCACTAAAACTACCCAGGCTGCATTCTACTGCAGAGCGAAGTCAGAGTACACCTTGTACCTGTTTCTGTGACCTAACTGCTTTTGGCCTGCCTTTTAGTTAAGCCCACTTGTCCTGGTGAACTGGTGCAGGAGATACTGTGTGGGACTAACCACTTTCTTCTCTCTCCTAAGAGGTTTTTATCGCGGGGACCAAAACCACACATTACTGCATTACTTGTGAGCTTGACAACAGTGAAATAGGAGAAGGCCAGGAAAAAGAGGAAAGCAACATTTTAGTGAAGGAGACAGAGCTAATTGTTCTGATTATAAATTCTGTATTGTATTCAGGCAAACGTAATAGCCATTTGTTACTTGCCTTGCTTTTAAATCCTCCACTCCCTTTGCAGTTTATAATTTTGCCTGACTTGGCTGATCCCAACAATTAATAGCCACAATTCACCTTAAATCACCAACTACACATTAGACAGTGACAGAACTGTTAAGATTTATTTAGTATCCTGAATCCAGGACACTGAAGTACTGTAGAAAATTGCCCAGCTGCTAGCACTGTGATTTTTGCAGACAGATTCAGGTACGGGTGCATCAATGACCCAGCAGATTGCTTCCGCCTCTGTGATGCAGGTGCGTTCATCCATCGCATTCATATGGACCTGTCTGCATGAGGACAGGGAAATGGAGGGGCAGCTAGAAAGCAAGGGAGACATAACGTATTATCCTGGTATTCATCAATGTCTAGAAGCACAGAGAAGTGGCAAAGCATTAAATATGTTACGTTTGTGCCCTAGAAATCAGATGCAGTATCTAAGAGGAGCAGTGAGGGTGCTTTATCTCTTTGTATCACACTCTCTTCATTAGTTTCAGAAAGACTTTTTTAAAATATCTGTTCAAAGAACAGGAAAGGCATTTCCCTACCAATTTCAGATTCTAAGTGATGTTTCTACATTGCTGAGTCAATTCAAGATTGGCCATAAAATGTGCTATTAGTGTAATGTCTGATAATAGTTCAGAGCAGCAGAAGGTGCCTTAATGCAAATATCATGTTGCAGGAAGCATGGTGCTTTAGAATAGCTGCTGTGTTGCTGCTGAAATGCAGACCATTATTTTCTTGATTAGCAAATCTAGTGTCTGCATTTTTCTTTGATTCAGTGAAGGAAACCAGAAAGGTAACCACCAAGCTTTGGGAAGCGTATTTTCTTATATATGGTAGACATGATAAAATATGTCAAAAGCCAGGCAATAGGCTTTAATTGATCTCTCTATGATTTTCTTTTACTGATCCTAAGTCTAAAATCACTGGGTTGAAGGCATATAGAATGTTGTCGGTAAAGTTAGCCCCTTTGAAAGCAAAAAGTGCTTTCAAACTTACACTGAATTTAATGGCAATTTTATTTCCTTTCAAGATGTTCAGCTTGCTCCTAAGGAGCTGCCTGAAATAAAAGTTGGAGTAGTGGCCCAAAACCTGACTGTAATTTTCATCAGTTAATTTACAGATGTGTATGTGTCTACTTTTAGAAGCCAAATTATCATAGTTGTCAACATGTGTGAAAATCCCAGTTTCTGGAAAGACTTCTGCGGTGGCAGACTGAACCATTTCCTCTTGTTCTCTCCTTCATTCCCTACTCAAAAAGCTCCCTATTTTTCTGAGCAGAGCAGAAACTTTAGTGCAGTAATGGGCCATTTTTCTTTTTATCAAATCATTATTTCCTGTGATGTTTTAGGACTTCTGTTGTTTGCCTTCAACTTTCAAAACTATATGTTCACCCTGTCCATATGCTTGCTGCGTTGAAAGCGTTTTTTATTCCCACTACCTCAATTTCATTGCTTTCCAATATACTGCAGTATCTGGCTTTGATAACTCTCTCTTCCAAAATCAGCTATGACTTCTTCTTGGCTACTTGACAATGGTGAAACTTTTCAAGGTAACTTAATCTTCTAAATGAAATCTGTTTGATTTATTTATTTTTAAGGCATTTTGTCTGTCTTGATCCTTCTTGATTTGTCTCCTGCTTTGTCAGCGTGTGCACCATTAGCACCTGAGTTCCTCCAGGGTTTAAGAGTTTCCTTAGTCTTATGTTACCTTAGTGGTTCCTGAGACACTTGCCTTGTCATTGTGTTATACAATTCCTCCTGTCTGTTGAGAGTTTAGCATATTCAGAAGTGATACGTAAATAAAAGTTTGAGGCAGAATGCATTAATTTTTAAAAAATGTAATATGTAATAGAAGAAAAATATACTGACTTTCGTCAGAAGAAATGGCACAGAACTGGATATGACTACTTGAATAGACGTAAGATTACTAGTAAAATCAAAATTTACATGGCTGGAAAATAGTTTTAAGGAAAATTAAATGCATTTAACTTTCATTATGTCAGCATATAGGTTCAGTTGACTTTATTGAATGCACTCTAAACATCCCACTTTAGTTAATCGTAACTTTCTGTAAGCATCATTAAGAAAGCATTCGTTCTGCGTAAATGCAAATACAAAGGTACAGAAAGTCATTCTTAGCTTGGGACAAGCAAAACAAGCTATACTCAGTGTAAAGCTCATAAAATCATAATGAATCAAAGTCATATAACAGCAGTAGCAGATGCTCAAGAATGGAGTATAAGCAGCAAAGCATGTACAGTGATTTTTCCTCTTCAGTAGCTTCCCAAAGTTCACTCATTGGATTTTGAGGTCTTGCTGAGTTGAAGGTTTCAGATATTGTGTTTTATGGTATATGATGTATTTGTCAAATATGGTTTTAGACATTTATACTTCTTGGTCTCCTTAACATTCTTCGGGAGTACTTTTCAAGCCTAAATAATGTATTGCATTTAGGAAGAAAGAGTTGTTGTTTGTTGTTAATTTTCTTGGTTCCTTGATTTTTTTAATGTTATGAAATATCTAATAAATAACAAGAGTACATCTTCTGCATGATTTTGTAGACTGAAATAGATGAGAACCTACATGGACTGCTAGGTTTCTTTTTTTAACAAAAAATTGTGAGCGTTGTTGGTATTTTTTACATGTAGTGCATTTTGTCTTTTCTCATAGCATCATATAGCTCCTGGAAGTTTGTTGTTAAGAATATGTAAATCAAGAGAATATGTAGTTTAATCATCATATTATAGATGCTGTATTTACAAATACGTATGCCTTACAACTTTCCACTTCATTTTTTTAGCACCAATAATAATTGACCCTGCATTTGTGTGAGTGTCAGTATATACTCTGACTTTTAGACAGTTGAAAGGCTGTGAACTTTATTAAGTTTATTATGCTCAAAATTTAATAAGATGTTGGGATATGGGCATTTCTGGTATTTTGCATGGATTAGTTAGCAGTGTTTGGTGATGTGATTTGGTTGTCAGTACAGGGGTGTGTAGTACCTTCTGAGATGGCTGTTGGTGTTCCACCTGGATTATTTATAGCTGCTATTCTGGGTGCGGTAGTCCGCTGTCATATTTACCTGCTGTATGCCAGTGCTTTGGATACCAAAGGGCATTTCTGTTGACACTAGGTAACTATGTGTGAACAACTGAGACTTGGTGGAGGCACAGGGGATTTCTGTGATTAACAGTAGTAAAGGCATGAGTAACAGAAATGAGTATTTATTGAAAAGATCAGGACTATCAGGAGTCTTCAGCAATAAATGCAGCTGTTGCTGATTAATTGCATTTGACAACACCTGGTTACAGGTTAACTCCAGAGATGACCATGGGGTAAAGATGGATGCCAAGTGCAGAGGCTTGAGTGGACTTGTCTTTACTTAATCTGTATTATAATGTCATGCTGTATAAATAGGAAATAATCTGGAGGGTATATTTGCAAAAATAAGATTTCTGAGTCCACTGAAACCTGGAAATTCCAGCAGAATGCTCATTGTTGTTGGAGCCAGGGTTATATTATAATTTAATGGCTTTTCTGGGCTTCATTTGATGACCTGGCCTAGAAAAACATTTTGAAGTAATAAAGCGTCTGTTTGGCTCCAAACTAATGAGAGAAGCATTGCTCTTTGCATTAACTGTTCTTTAGGAAGAGCCATGGAGAGCTACTAATAAACCTTATTAAAAAGCTTAAGCAAGATTGAAGGAAATAGAAAACAGAGAAACTATTCCATTCCATGTGAAGTGAGTATATAAAAAAAGGAAAAAAAAGATCAAGCCCACAGGGTTTTTGCTTCTCCTCCATGTGACTTGCAGATTTCTGCACTTCAGTTACTCTGCCTCTGCGATCTGTTAAAGTGCAGCTCAGTTTAGTGAAGAGGTGGATAGGACAAATCAACGCTAGAGACTATTTACAGCAGAGACTGGGTAAGTAAATGCAGCTGTAGATAAGTGTTTACTGATATTGTGCAATTGTTACAGTATCTAGCCTGTGGCATTTAAAACAATACAAGAGCTATCATTTTTTTGTGGTCATTTCTTTGTTTTACTCAAGTAGTTTGCAAGTGTGGGGGACATGCTATGTGATACATTTATCAATAAGACTGATAGAGGATTTAATTTTCAGACTTCCTACAATGAAACAAATAACTTTAATTTCGCATACTTATTTGTTTTAAATTCTTTGCCATGTAAGTAACTGCTTCATCTATTTTAGTGCAGTGCTTAAAATAATTTCAGTGGGAGTTAGCAGATAGTTTCTGGTGCCTTCCTGTTAGTTTTATTATTTTTCTACTGGGGAGAGGAAAACAGCTTATAGACGGAACCTCCTAGGTACAGCATTTTCCAATTTATAGAATCCATCTCCAGACCACTGAAAATTCCCAATAACAAATTGTTCCAGGAATTCATTTGGCTCTCCTAGTAGAATGTGATTTCAGCTGTTTGCTTTTGTTCTTTGTCTTTATAAGAAGATTTGTATGTGTTTTTCTACTGAGTTTTATATAGAAGGCTCTGTTTTAAATTTATATACATTCAAATTTGTGTTTAAATTTAATTTCAGTATACAAGATAGAGATGTGTGATGAAATCTTTTGTTGATATTGAAGACTTCCAGGCTTTTGATTTTGATACTTCTAGCAATTGGAATTGATCTCGCAGTTGCTATAATGCAGTTATGAAATAGGATTGCAATCTTAGCCAATTAGTAATTTCCAGAAGGGCTGTTTTAGCAGTTTCAGTGCCTTCCTTTGAGTACTGGAATCTCAGTGCACAGACAAAGACCTGAGGAGGAGTGATCAATATAGATTGTAAGGACCTATACTGAAGCCTGAATCAAATCTTAGGAAGTGAAAAAGGAAAAGCAAACTCCTTTGTTGATGGTAATGTATTAAAGAAAATATTTGTAAATATTTATTATCTTGTGATCTAGGGTGTGTCTTCCTTTTGCATCATCTCACAGGAAAGAGGACGTTAAACATTGTAGTCTATTATGATTTTTACTACCTGGATTAATCAGAATGCCTTATGTTTTTCAGGTAATCACTCCATTTAGGAGGCTAATATTGTGTGCTGAGAACAGAAAAGAAATGGAGGACTGGATAAGCTCTTTGAAGTCTGTTCAGTCTAGAGAACACTATGAGGTAAGTTGACATCCTTCTTGATGCAACCTGTTCTAGCTCGACAGATCAACTACAGGACACAGAACTGGAGTATTCATCCTCCTTAGTGTGAAAAATGTGCCTAATGTTAGTGATGCTTCATGTTAGGACCTTTACTAGCAAAATGAGAGCTTATTATCACACTTTTGTTTAGAAGTTTGGAGGGAGAACAGGCTAAATACCCTTTGTAAAATACTTCTGGTGAACATCGCATTGTTGTTCCCTGTAATGTGGAACCGTAGGTAATTTCAGTCACCGTAGCTGTGTTCTGTACTTGCAAATTTGTCTTAACTTCTCCTTTACTAGACCGCACAGTTTAATGTGGAACATTTCTCAGGGATGCATAACTGGTACGCCTGCTCCCATGCCCGACCTACCTTCTGTAACGTGTGTAGAGAGAGCCTCTCTGGAGTCACTTCTCACGGCCTATCTTGTGAAGGTAAAAGAAATTATTTCTTCCCCCCGTTTACAGTACTGCATATGTAGACAGGTGGCTGAAAATTTAAGGCACGTAATGATTCTTCAAATAACGAATAAGAAACAAGTCTGAAGGGAGAAATGTATTCGCTGGAGTGGCTTTCTTTTGCACAGAGAGACTGCTAATGTTCTGGCTAACCTTAATGCTCTAGGTACTTTTTTCTAACTCATCTCAATGGAACAGTTCTTTCTGCTGCAGTGACCAATTTGGAATGTGGTGGGTGGACGATTTGCAAGAGAAGATAGAATTTATTTGATTTGCCGGTCAAAGATGTGAAACAAAATAGTCTTACTGGTTTGCAGAATTAGCATTCCTCAGGAAAAAAAATCATAATGGTAGTTTCTACCCACAATCTGTAAAAATTCTTAACACTTTGTTCAGTGCTATGACCTCTTCCCTTCCAATTCCTGTTTGCCCTGTTCCTGCTGCCTGATCCTGCTGTACAGGCAGGACAGATGAGGACAGGTTTATTGCTCTAAAAGTTCTATCATGCATTGAGGCAGTAGACATGTAGGCGCTTCTGTGTTTTGATCGTTCAACAGATGAAATCCAGCACAAAGAAAAAGGAATTATGGCTAAGACCGCAGTATTAATTATGTTTAGTAAACAGATACTTAATAAGAAATCTGAAACATCTTATTAATTTTCTGCTGCAAGTCCTGTGAAAAATAGTAACAAGTCTGTTTGTGTTAGAATCCAGCAGAAAGCCTGTGTGACTTTATGATATATATGAAATATAGAGATATTTAATTACCAAAATAACTGACGGCCCGAGGAAGAGCTATACTATTCAAAACTTTGGGTTTGGATGCTTGTTACCCAACTGCAAATGCATTTCTGTAATTGATGCTGTTATAGTGCTTGAGGTTTGACCATAATAATTGTATATCAAGGAAATCTTACAAAAGAAACATTAACTCACTGTCCTGAATTGTTCATGCTTTTAATGTAGCTAATGGTACAGATGCCAAGGAACCAGACAAGCCCGTTTCATAGAAATTGGAAGTAGCATACTTCCAGCTTCTCTGGTGTGTGTTTTCCACAGCATAGAAGTCATTTGGAGTGTTCAAAGGCAATTATAGTATTTTTAATATCTGATATTGGCAGATGGAAGTATCATGTGCTTAACGAAAGTGCAGTTGTATTGCCTCTGTGTACAAATACAGTTATATGTGCTCAGGCAAGGGATAGAAAAGACTTCTTTCCTTTCATAAAGTATTTATCTTTTAAGAAGTTAATATTATAGCTATTTTAAAAGACGGCTTAGCAAGATTTATTCTTGTAAGATTCTTAATGTTGATAATTGAGTTCATTGTTTTCTATTTTTTTGGTGTCATTTTGCTTTGAAGTATAGTTTACAATTCCAAGATATTGGCATTAATTTTAAACCAAGGAAGTTTCCATAATTTTCAGATTTGGACCTTTGTCACCTTTTTGCATAACTTATTAAAACAAATGCTGTATTTGCTGACATTTCTAGTACCAGTTGATCTTTCAGCAGTTTTTATGAAAGGCTTGTGAAGGTAGTTTGGATTTGTTTTCACTGGTCCATAGTTTCATAAATGTGTATGACCTGGATTGGTTTATATGTAGATGTGTTCCGAAGAGGAGTGGTGGTGGAAATGGGAGCACAACTGCTCACGTTTAGCTGCCAGTCAAGCTGGGCCAGGGCTAAACAGTTACATAATATATTCTTTTATCTATTAACAAGTTTAACTCCTCTTACTTCTTGGTTACTAGTTTATATCTATTTTCTTTACTTTTTCGCCCAAGTAATTTTTAAAATAAAAGGGCAGTTTTAATTATGCATCTGTTCTAAATCATTTGACAGCTGACTCTTCTACTACAACACTCGTGCTTTGTCCCCAATTCTGCATACCTGTAAAATCTCCTGTTACCCATACATTATCTAAAAAGTGTATTTTGGTTTAATACTACTTCTTTCTCTAAAATTCTTATGTGCTTGAGTTCATATTTACTTGCTTCTGCCATGTTCATGTCTAATGCATTTCGCCATCTATTTTTCTGCTTACCTTGTGTTAGCAATATACACCGTTTGAAGAGATGATGTGATGTAGGAAGTATGGAGTCTTAAGAGTCCTGAGACATGTTCTGTGCTACTTTCATTAGATCTTAAAAAATATTGTTTAAATATTAATGTCTGGCATCTGAAACCTCTAGCACTGCCTTACACTGGGAATCCATTTATATCTCTACTTAATTCAATTATTTGTGCGGTCATTGATCCTTGGCTACTCTATTATGTCTTGTATTGAGAAGCATGAGAGGCTTCTTCTCAAGAGATATTGGAGCTTTTCCTCCTCTCAGTTCTTTGGGTTACTGACACACCAAGTTATCTTGAAAGTAATTTAGAGTCTTTGCACTCTTTGTGGTCTAATTCTTGACTGTTAAATGTAGGTAAATATAAAAATAAATCCTATTGCTGATATTTTGCAGCTTACAATACTTTAGAAGATCAGTCCTCTAATATTTTCCTTTTTTAGACCTGCTGATCTCCAGCAGCACTGCACAACTGTTTTCTTTTTTTCGGACTGATGGCCCACCAAGCCTCATTTATTTTGGAGATAAGATGGGTGCCTTCTCTTTTCAGTGTACCTTCCCTCCCAACAGCTTTCGGCAAAGGTTGTCCAAATTAATTCCAGGCCTCCTTGGAAATACTCCTGTGAATTTTGTGGAAGCCAGTGTAGGAAAAGAGAGTATGTTAATACCTTTGCTAGCGAAAAGATTGTGTTAACTTGAGTCTATTTAGAAGTCAAAGAATCCATATGTGTGTCAAGTTGAAGATGTACATTCACATCAAACCATGCTTCATTCTTTCTACTGCTTGAAAACTAATTGACTTTTAAAAAATGGAATCATACACTCCTTTGAGATGCAATGCTATTCCTCCAACAAGGTCCTTTTTTGGTGCATTCTCAGAAGATAATCTGCTTTTCAAATGTCTGTGTGTTGTGTTGCTCTAGCTAGCTCTGAAAGACTGATCTCCACAACACTCATTCATGGTCTTTATTAAGACAGAGAAATTATAATTTTTTTTTTTCCTTAGTTTGGAAATTACTCCAAACCGGTGGAATCAAGTAAGGCTCTTGTTTTCTATGCTCCTCAAGTGTTTCTCATTCAGTGTTTAGCTTCTGGTATGCTCAGGAATCTAAGCCTAAGAAGTTGTCAGGTAAACCCAGGGATACATGGAGTTTTTAGGCAATGAAACCTAAAGAAACTTCAGATCTACAGAAACACTTTCAAAGTTTTCTAGCATCGGTTACTCTGTATTAATATCACATTTCTATCCAAGTAATTGCCAGTGGAATACTGCCTTTATCATTGTTCTTGAAGATATATTTCTTATTGCAGTGTTTTCATTATCATTACTGAATGTTGATGGCTGAATATCAAATATACCTAATAAGCTGGAGATTGTAGTTTAAATGAGGTGCTTTGCCCTGTGATGAGTTGCACAAACAAACAATATTGAAAGAACACTTTAGGATTGTGAAGTCAATCAGTAAGAAAACACTGGGATTAAATTGCTTCAACAAATGCAATTTGTGCACTTGGTCTTTTTTCATTACAATTGGAGGATTTTTGTGCACAAAATCCTGTTCTTACAGGCTGCACTGGCTGTACGTGCACTACTTGAGTAGGCAATGTCTCCCAGATTTTTGCCATCTTTTCTGCACAGGCTACAGAGTGAATAGTGAATGAAGCAGTCAGGAAGATAAGGGATGCTCATTGTTAAAGAATTAAGGAGTAATAGAAAGTTGCAAGTTTTGATTTTGTGTCACACTGTGCCCCTTGGTAATCCTGGGGAAATTGTTCAAATGAAATTTTTGATCAAATCAGTACTTGTGTGTCACTGATACTTTAAAGATATATAGTACTGAAAAAGAAAAGTAGGAATTGTAATAGTACTGAACGTATAGCAGTAGTAATAATTATTGTAATTACAAAAGGCCAGGGAGAAATGAATATTGGTGTCTAAAAAGCAGTATTTCATTTGCTTTTGATAAACAAGGCAAATAACTGGTGGAAATTATGAACCTGAGTATAGCACAGCTGCACACTTATCAATCGCATCCATTGCATGTAGTGAATGAGCGTCCTGTTCTCAAAAACTGTATGATCATACAACTGAAGACTTTACACCTGCATATGGTATCTATACTGCAAAGCTATATTGCAAAGTGAAGTTCCATGAGTAACTTCATAGTACTTGTCTTCATAATGTGAGTATTGTTTCAGCACTCTGCAGTATGAAGTTAATTTAGAGAGTTATTTATTTGGGTGAAAATAGTAAAACTACCAAAAAACTGCTGAATTTTATCCCTTGTAACATTGACATAAGCTTCAAATTGTAGTGAGTTTAGGTTGCTGTTTTCACACGAGTCACTCTGTTTTCATTGTGTCTTGTCTATACATCATGTGATAGCATTCTTGGAAACAAAACAAGAGGTTTCTTGGAATACCTGAAGACAAATCCTTCCATCTTGGCAACTGAAACTATAGACAGCTCAGGGATTTTCAGTACAGTTTCAAAACTTTGTCTTTGGCCTTCGAAATTGGAAAAGAACAGTCTGAGTCAGTTCTTCTTTGAAGAGAAAACTCATCATGAAATAGATGACTGAGTGATAAATATGGAGGGGAAAATGAGCGTCCTGCCAATGTAGTTGAAAGAAATGATGGGCCTTTGAGACAGAAGTGTTCTATAACAAAGGTTATATTTTCAGTCCAAAAGATCCCGTGATAATTTTCAGTAATGTTGATTTTTCTTTGTTATAGATAATAGTAACTCTAGATTTAATCACTGTGTCTGATAGCAGATGTTAGAACCACTGTGACAACTGTTTGCTAATTAGGCAGTTCTTTTGGTTGGCTTTCTGAGAGATCTGCTTAATATTCCAGCTAGAATCATTTACACAGGAAATTAAAATTTAAAATAATGTTCTACGAATAGTCTAGATTTGGTTTGGTGAAATTTTTCCTTTTATTGTCTTTTATCTTTCATTGATGAAGTTATGGCAATTGATGTTTAGCAGTATGTCTGCATGCTTCCTAAAAGATTTCAGATACCAGACCGATTCATGAAAGGGATGCAGTGTCAGCTGACAGACCATGAACTAGTGGGTAGTGATAACTAAAGTTGAGATTTGATTTAAATTTTTCCTTTCTATATCTGTCTCTTCTGTACTGCTACTTCTATTGTTCTGGAGTTACATCTGTTTAAAGTTATTGGTTTTGGTAATGTTTAATGCACATGGTAACATGAGCAGTTGTTTGATGATATTGGGGTTGCAGGGGAGTGACCTACAGAAAATCTAATCTGAGATTGGCTAAACTATGTACTGTACCCACAAAACTAACATTAGCTGCCACTTGCCATCCATGGTGTGGCTTGCTGCAGCTCTTGATCTAAGATCTAAGAGCGCAGGGTTTGAATATAGCATCATGAGATCTATTTGAATCTTGGCTTAATAGGATTTGAAAATTTCCTTATTTGTTATGCCTTTGTAATTTGCTATAGCTCCTCATTCCTGATCTGTTGTATTTTAATGTGTGACAAAGATAAATGCATATCATAGATAAGTACATGCTTTCGTATGTCTCCCAGAACAGTGAGGATTGCTCTCAAACTCAGATGTTGCTTACATAGTCTGAATTCATTTTTTAAATTGATCTGGCAATGGATCAGTGGAATTAAAATGAGAAATTTATGATTCACAAGACCTTTTGTACCATGGCTTAATGTTTTTTAATGGTGGACAAGCAATGGGCCAAAGCTTTTGGTAGTTTCCTGTTAAATATTTGTTTGGAAAGAGACCACTACTTCTGATCTGCTGGCTAGTTCTCATAAATCTTTAATGGCCTTTGCCAAAATAATTTATATAATGCATTCCAAAGGGAATGATGTCATGCACTTCCAGTAACAGAAATACCCACGGTTGGGTGCATCAGTCCGTTTAGTCTAATATGATACCATTAACTAGTCACATTTATTGAGTTGAATAAAATACAAATAGTTATTAGAGTGTAAAAATGTCTGGTGGTGCAGGCTCTTACACACTTGTGCTAAGTATTCTGATTAGTAGATTTTTAATAAATAATCCAATGAGAAGTCAGGCTCTTACTCGCTTATTGTAACCTCTTGGAAGATATTATAACCACCAGTATCCTGAATAAATATATCACCACCTAACCCTTCGCTTTCTCAGCTTCTGGGAAAACAGGCATAGTGTTGTACTCAGAATAGGTCCTGTAAGCAAAGAAACAGAGCTCTTGAAGCAAAATATTTCTGAGAAACACTGTCCCACCATCTCTTGCAAATTTAAAATAGGTATCTGAGTTGTGTCACCTGAGGAATAGAGAAGACAAAAACGCAATTAAAAATATATTTGTTCCTTAGTACTTTGCATTGCACTTGAAAAAATGTGGACTGAAATGGATTTGAAAACTTAACATGGGCTACACCTAAGCAGTTAAACTCAGATTAGAAAGTTGAATCTGGAGTGATTATAAATTGAATTTTCTTTCAGTTGGGTTGTGTCACGTGTGCAACACTGAGTGACATGTACTTGGCTGCTTTATGGAATATCTGTGTTTAATTTTTTTAAAGATATGTATCACTCAAATGCAGCAAATAACAGTATACGTGTTTATATGTGCCTTCCAGTGTGTAAGTTCAAAGCACATAAAAGATGTGCTGTCCGAGCAACAAATAACTGTAAATGGACTACATTAGCCTCAATTGGAAAAGACATCATTGAAGATGAAGATGGTGTAAGTACTGCTTATATTTACAGTATTTTCCAAAGGAGTATTTTCCTGAATGCTTTTTGAAGATTAACATAGTGTTTAACAAAAGTTATATTCCTGTCTCAGGAGACATGTTTCGTATCTGTGGGTGCTAGATTGCAGCTGTGTTACAAGATTTTAAAGGCCTCATGCAGAGAAACTGTAAATCTGGAGAATTGCTCCCAGAAGTTCCTACTGCTCTTAAGTGAAAGTAGTACTTTATGCTGCTACCGTGCTGGTTTGGCAATATATTTTGTGCCCTCCTTACTGATAGCTGTTCCGCAGGAGGCCTGCTTGGAATTCGCTGACATGTGGGGTTTTTTTTATTGTTGAAAGCAGAAATTTTAAAATTAGCAGGAGAAAAGAAAAAAACTTTTCAGAGGTTTATTGTGCTAGATTTTTACAAGGACAGCTATGTACCTGCCACTGGCATGAAACTTCTACCTGGAAGGTTAGTACTGAATTGCACACATATCTGTGTCATCTGTCAGTACTTGGAGTTGCACGTGGTATTAATCAGACAGAGAGTGCAGAGAGTAAAATTTTGCACTACATTTAGGGACTGCTTTATAGAGTTGTAGCATATCAGCCATGGTGACTGAGGGGGTATATAAGGCCACATACATACAGAGGGGTGTTCTTCTGCCCTTCTTAATCTGAATTTTAGTTACTTTAATTGATTTATGTCATATATTGAACTTTTAGGTGAATGGGTCCTTACTTGTGTTGTGAAGTCACTGAATTTAACTGCCCCCTTGTTTTGTGGTTAGTTGCTACCATAGTACCATGAATAGTTGAATGAAGGTTCTCTGCCTTCTTCAGATGTTACACTTTCTGCCTGGCGTGTGAAACATCATCACAGTCCACATTCATAGCTGTTGCCTTGTGAGCATCAGCATCACTTATCCTGGCCAGACATACCTGCTTCTTTGATGAAAGGGTAGAGCTATGGGAAGTAGCTTAAATCCACCTATATCTGAGAGACAAAAAGCTCTAATTTCTGTTTCTGAGTGTTTAACTTTCATGACTATTCCTTCACAGATAGCTATGCCTCACCAGTGGTTAGAGGGTAATCTGCCCGTCAGTGCCAAATGCGCAGTCTGCGACAAGACTTGTGGCAGTGTTTTACGCCTGCAAGATTGGAAGTGCCTTTGGTGTAAAGCTATGGTAGGTAATATGAATTACGTTCAAGCTTCTGGAATTTTGCCAGCTTTATTGCTCGTCATTATTTTTATTTTGTCATTTCATAATCAGGATTTTGGATTAAGTAGGAGCAGGCAGCTTGTGCAGACTTGAGTCTCTCTAATATTCGTAATTTCTCATGACTGTCATACTTATTTCAGTTAATTTTTAATACACCCACAGATGCAGCTTTCATTTAATAGGTGATGTCATCTAATGTGTTTTTTATGCCTTTTCCTAACTGACAGCTGAAGGCTCAGATGCCTGTTCTGTATGTTGATAATCATATGTTACTTTCTTGGCTCTTTTAGCATAGATGTTGCTGTAATAATATTTTAGTAGTGATATTAATAGTTACTAATATTAATATTAATGTACTAATATTTTTATTACTGCAAAATCTTGATGTTTTCTTCTTCAGGACACTGAATTTCTATAACGTGCTGTTGCTGTTACTTTTTCTCCAAAATATAATTTTCTCTCTTTTTTTTTTTTTTTAACTTGTCTAAAAGTGGGTTCTATATGCTAGGTTATAGAAGTGGAAATTCAGGTTTTCTATTGTTGAAGCTTTCGGTGTATAGATGTCTGAGACTCTGTGTGTAGGCAGTGGGAAATGAGTGGCATCTCCAGAGGTGATTTGAAATTTAGGTGAAGTGCAGAACCTTCTGCATGTGCCTGTTTTTCCAGTGATTACAGAATAAACCTCTACAAGGCATAGCTTATAGGACCTGCCTTGGGCGGGTTGGTCTGGCATGGCAGGTGTGCTATTTTTAGTGCAGATAAGTCTTCTGGAACATCCAGGCTTATACAGAGATATTGCTTTGCATATGCACAGCATTTCTGCTGCCCACAACACGGATGTGGGCTGCTGGGAACTTGGTCCTGCCTTGCTTGTGGATGAAGTCGATTCCCTTGAAAGGATTCCTATCTGCCATAGAGGTAGCTGAATATGAAGTACTCCAAACTTAAGTTTTGTGGAATGAATAGCAAGCCTTTGTGGATGAAGAGTCATATTTTCTTTTCCAGACTCGGGCCTCTTCCCTCTGCACCTAAAGGTTTATTAGTCCATTTTTGTTACCTGCTGTATCAGTTATACTTTCACACCGAAATGTCACTGTAGGCAAATAATTTTGTGTTTCTTTTATAGGTTCACACTGCCTGTAAAGATCTGTATCCTCGTAAATGTCCACTTGGCCAATGTAAGGTATCGATAATACCTCCAACAGCACTAAACAGTATAGACTCTGATGGTACGTAGTATTGAAGTGTGTTCAGTGGTAGCTCTGGACTTGCAATGCCTAGGGAGATGTATGTAACTAAAAAAGGCTAAAATCCTTCTGCTGAGCAAGTGAATGCACTCTATTTGCTTGCTATATGGTGTCTTAGACCAGAGCGTCATGCTGCTATTTATTATTCATGCTGGGAAGTTTGTTCCATATGTGAAATTATTTTTCTTGGCATTTAAATAAATTAATCAAACCTTATTTTTGAATTATACACTATGATAATGTGGAATTAAATTAACATCCTTCAATGCCAACTTTTTATTTGTGGCTTAGTAATTTTTTTGGTAACTGAAAACAACACAGTCATTTTAGTATTGCCTGAAACAAATGTCAAAACCTATGCCTACTTTTGAAGTGTTGCTGAGAAACCAGTACGTCTATGGACTGGTCATATTAGTGACAATGGTCCATTCGTACCACTTACTAAAGGCCTTATAGAAAGCCTGCATTCATTAAGACCTGCATTAATTTTTAATAAGCTTTGGATCACAGCTGAAGGTCTGTTGTTCAGTGATTTTATTATATTTATAGTATAACTTCAGCCTGAGAAAAAAGGTCTCATGCAAAGTCTCACCTGGGATCAACTGAGTACAGGAACTTTTTTAAATCTCTGAGCACTCTTAGAAAGGTCGTACAGATGTGGATGATTCAGTTCCACCCAGTAAGGTTAAAGAAAAATCAGATTTAAACCCAACTACTTATAACTGAAATATATATTTAATTATGTGATAACCTGTGACTATGAGATTTGAGAAGTAGTCTTAAAGGCTAATGAACTTTTTCACTGTGGAAAAACAATAAAGCTATTGTCTTCAGGATTTTATTAAATCTAGACACTGAAAATACTGGAAAGAGAAAAATGAACTGGTAAATCTGAAGCAATGTTTTCCTTGCAGGGCTTATATTCAGTTTAGCATTTACACTATGCATGATAAAATGTACTCCTTTTGTCCTTCATCCCTTTCTTCCTCTTGCCCATGATTTCTTTTTGTGTTGTTCATATTAGAAAGCCTTATTTATTTCATTCTTTCTAACTTCACAGGTTTCTGGAAAGCCACATGCCCGCCATCCTGTGCCAGTCCTCTTTTAGTTTTTGTTAACTCAAAGAGTGGAGACAATCAGGGAGTAAAGTTTCTTCGTCGATTCAAACAGTCGTTAAATCCAGCTCAGGTGTTCGATTTAATGAATGGTGGACCTCACTTAGGGTAATGACCTTGGAAATCTTGAGCAATCCTTCCTGCAAGGGAATGCAGTGCAAAGTACAGTGTTGTGTTGTCCCCTTTTTGCTATAATTCTATCACCAGTATCTACTGTGACTTCCTGATTAAAATCTACTAGATAACAGAATTTCAGGATGAATTCCAGTGGGGGAAGGGATTGTAGGATAATATTTTCTTTTTGGAAGCATTCACTTGAAAATTCAAAACTCAAAACCATCAGCCCAAGTTTTTTGTTGCTTTTTGGCTGGCTTTGACTTCATTTAACTGGTAAGGCTCAAAATCATTACAAATGTTTGAACGCTTTCCTGAATCACGGCCTAGGTACTTCTCTTCTATTTCACATGCATAATTCAGATATTCCCGTAACTTTGTGGTAAACAGCTATGGAGTAAAACAATTGCCTAAATGTACTCTGTATGTTTTTGAACACAAATGTCAGTGGGGGAGTCTGCAATAGGTGATGGATGAATACACTAAAACAATTAAATTTGGAAAACTAAATTCAAAATATGGTTTTAGGCAACGTGCAAATGGTCAAGAAATTGGGCATTGCAGAAAACTTGGAACAAGAATACAAATAGAGCTATCAGGCATTCTACAAAATCTAAAGTTTGATTGCTGGAGAGATAAGGATGAAATTTTTATAGCTGTGGCCACAACCCAAGCATCTTTGTGCATTAAATTCATGCACATTTTTTGCCTGACTTCAGTCCACTCAGGTGTGGTGTTGTGGTGAAGTGGCCTATTAATATCAGATACAGCAACTAGGAACACTAATTTTTATACTCTTAAAGATGCAGAATTATACTTGCATGATAAAAATGTACATGAAACGAATGCAAAAAATAATAGTTCAAACAGCAAATACAAGTTTAGTGGAATACAGCTGTGGATTTTTGTAATTAGTACTGTATTATGGACATTATATTAACACTTCAAGTTATAATATTATTTTCGTTATAACCGTGATTTAAATCTGAAATAAAGCAAAGTCCCTTCCAGCTAACATTTTGTACATGTAATTATAATGACAGGTAAAAGAAGTGAAGAGCCATTTTAATGGGAGAGACAATATTTAAGAGAGGACAATCTGAAAAATATGTCTGTTTGCAAGTTCTCTTGCTTCGTATAATTGTACCTACAAGCAGCATGGTTTAGGGGCATCCCATTGGTTTTGCACAGTAATTGCAGATCAGAACGGTTGCTGCTAAATAGTTTTTCCCAAACCGTTTCCAAAGAGAGGTCCTTAGCAGTTATTCTATCAGATCATGCTGATATCTGCTTTTTCCTAGTTGATCTAAAAAGCAGAGTTGAATTCTTTGAGAGAATGTATTTCTAAGGGTTTTTTTTTCCCTTTTCTCAGGGTAGGAGAAATTGTACCACTATCAACATTCTTTGCTTAAAAATCTGCATCTTTAGTTCTGAATAGGTATCTGCCTATCATATACAAGTGACATTATTTTCTTTAGAAAAAAAGTAGAAATGCTTGAAACACTATGATCTTAATATGTTGCTTTTTAGAAATAATTCTGAGATTGTACATGTTCTGGAAAATAACATGCTTTAAAAATAAACATCTTTATTTTTATTATTTTAAGAGTTCCTACTTTCCAATTTTTTTGTTGTTTGCTTAAGTTTAAGTCCCTGTTGTTTTTACCTCTTGGCCATTTCTTCACATCTCATTCCCCTTTCCTCTGTGTCTCACCTTTCTACTTGTTCTGTCTCTCTTGTCCTGCTTTTCTATACTGCTAAGATGTTGTATCCTATAGTTGTAAAAGTTGGAGAACAGGAAGAAGAGCCATAGAAATCGAAAGCAGGATACTGTAAGGATCTGATATGAAATGCTAGTATTACTTGTTTTGTATTGTTGTGATCGGCTTACATGTAACACCTGCCTCAAACTATCCTTGCATTTGGTTAGTCATGCATTGGCAAAAGCCCACCTGTGTTGCAGAGCACATCCTGTCATTGTGTCTTAACCTCTTGTGAAAAATTCCCCCTTGGTGGCTTGTGCTTCTGGCTGGAATGGGAAGCATAGAGCAGGTGCAATGACAAGTTTTAAAAAGTATTAATAAAATAATAATAATATTAAAATCCTGAAAACAATATCAAGAGCATTTTTAAAAGTAAAACTCAGCATGTTATTTATCAGAAATGTCAGTATAAGTGAAATGTACAGCAATGAATGGGATGCAGACAGATTTATTAAGTAGCTGGTTGTATCTAGATATCCCAGAACAATAAAAAAACCCCCACCATAAAGGTGTGGTGCACCATATTTTCATGTAATGATTGCTAATGAATATAACTCCTCTCTCACTAGTGGACATGACTGACTCTAATAAGCTGTGTTTTCTCTGCAGTTTGCGGTTATTTCAGAAGTTTGATAACTTCAGGATTCTTGTGTGTGGTGGTGATGGAAGTGTGGGTTGGGTCTTGTCAGAAATTGATAAGCTCAGCTTGCACAAACAGGCAAGTGTGTATGCTTACTTACCTTGACTAGACTTAATTTTGTATGCTTACTTTTCCTTGACTTGGTTCTTTGGCCCATATACAGACCCATGACAAACTCCTCAATAGTTACTGTAAGATGGAAATTTTCACTGGCATAAACAGGACAAGTTATGACAGAATTGCGCAATTTGATTTACAAGCTTTAGACATCAGATGTATAATTAACATTTATTGTTTGAAATAACAATAATTTGTAGTAGTTTGTGCTTTTTCTTTCTAGTTTTCAGTAGCAGATTTGTTCCTGTGTTGTGTTTCAGTGTCAGTTAGGAGTGTTACCTCTTGGTACTGGAAATGACCTTGCTCGTGTCCTTGGATGGGGAGGATCCTGTGATGATGATACACAACTGCCTCAGATTTTGGAGAAACTAGAACGGGCCAGCACAAAAATGTTAGACAGGTAAACCTGAATGTGCATATATATGATTTACCATAAGATACAAATTGTATTTGTTTGGTTTCTGATGGCCTAAATTCCTCTTAGAGATTTAATGTTCAGTGGTTTGGGTTTTTAGGGTGTGGATTGTAATTGTGAGGGAAGACAAGATAGTGATGGCAATGAACAGCTGTTCAATGTCCTTTTTAACTTGAAGAGTCAGAATGAGGAGTGGTTGGTGAAACTAGGAAGCTTGTTGTTCAAAGATGAACAAAAGATGGCAGTTTATTGCATAACTGATGAAGCTGCATAACTGGCTGTTACAAGAAGTTGTAGCCATTAAGAAATTGCATAGATTCAATACCATTTGAGGCAATTTGATGGACTCCATGCGTATTGTTAAATATCATTAAAGGTATCATCTTTATTTAGCAAACCTCTGGGCTCTCTCTCTTTGGATGTGGGGAGAATTCGCATCATGTGCTTTCAGCCTTCTTAAAATATACCGAGGCATCAGCTGTGGACAAGATGCTGCGCTAAGTGGATCTTTGGCTTTATCCACTACTAATATTTCTGTTTGAAGCAATTTCTTAGTGAAACACGAGTGATCTTCTTGCTCCTTGTTTTGTGTGGTTTCTGGTTATAAAGCAAAGGAGAAATCCTGTTTTTACTAGTCAGAGAAGGTGGTGGTCATGTTGTAATGAATGGGTAACTCTATAGTTGAGAGAAGTAGCTCTTGGTCCATTCCTTTCTCTCATGAGTGTTTCTTTTCTTGCTCTTGTTACAAACATGTGAAGCGATCCAAGAGGATTTTATTTAGGATTTTTAAAATGAAATAGAGAAACAAGTCCTTTTTTATTTTATGCTTTTCTGCAGACTACTTGGTCATTTTACAGCAAAGTATGTAGAGAAACATTTGTTACTCATCCTTAGAAGTAATTGTTGGCCTGGGCATTCCAAAATATTCTCTTATTAAATCATGTTTGGCTTTTTCTGTACTGAAAAAAAGCTCAGTTTCATTTTTGCTCTAATTTCACCAGACTTGCTACCAAGGCCATCTGATTATTACTTCTTGTTTTCAGCAGGCTTTTAACAGTGTTTCTATTAGTAGTTTCATACTAACTATGCTGTAGAGTACTGTGCTTTACCAGGGGAAAGGTAATGTATATGTCAATGAAGATACTTCACCATTTGCTTCATTCTTGTGCCTGTCTTCCCTACTTGAGAGGAAAAACCAATATTACTTAGAGGTTTTTTTATTGGAATACATCAATTTCCCTGTGATTTCTGCAGTTGCACAAATTTGTGCAGTTGCACAAATTCTTTTATACTGTGAAGATTTTACTGGAAATTCTTTGTTCCCTGCATTGAATGTACCATGATACCATGATTTGTTCACAAATCAGACTGATCATCAAATCACTAACAAACAATCTGAGCAGTAAAACAAATTATTAACATATATCTTAATTATTTCTACCCATATATAATTACTCTTCAATTAAAAATTAAGCTGCCTTTTTTTTTAACAAATTATTGTATGGTGGGACATTGAATTTTCTTTTTGGTGATGTTAGAAAAAAGATTAAACAATGTGGAAATCTAAATGCTGTTATGTGTCTTTCAGGTGGAGTATAATGTCATATGAATTGAAATTACCAGCAAAACCTTCTATTCTTCCAGTAACTGCAGAGGAGTCAGAGGAATGCCAGGTGAACTTTTGTTTTTCCATACTCTTAATTTTGAGCCTCCAGAATGACAGTATTTATAATTGAGGCATTTGTGTGAAAAATAGAAACAGATTTTTTTGTGATCTGTTACCTGAACTGAGTTAACGTCTGTTCATGGCATGTATCTCAAGTAGTTATGGTTTCCAATTGTGTATTATTTGCCAAAAATGGTTGAAGGTAAGCAGTCTTCAGCAGAGCCATCCAAAAATTTTTTTCCTGAGAAATATCTGTCTGTCTGTCTATCTATCTATCTTATCTATCTATCTATAAAAAGCTAATATAGTATTTCTTGTATAATACTATTCTTCATTTCACATAATTACTTTAGATAATAGTATATTTATGTATTATTTTATATTCAATAATACAGTATTATGTTATTAGTATTATGAAGTTATGTATACTATATATACTATATATATACTATATATATGTGGAAATATATATTTATATATAAAAGTAAAATGTTTGCTTTATTCAATTTTCAATAAGCAAGCGAGCAAGCTTTTTGCAGCTTAAGAAAGTGAGTTAGATCAGGTGACAGGACCCAAATTTCTCTTGGTTTTTTTCAGAGAACTTGAAATCATAAATGGCCTCAAAGAAAAGTTTAGTCTGTCTTTCAGACTAGATTTATGCCGGTACTATCTTATGAGGATTTCATTTTGAGGGAGAATGAGATGCGTTAATCAAATTAATTGGCATGAAAAGCCTGATAACAACATGGAAAATAATGCATTCCTTTAGAAAGTTAATACATATCAACTTCAGCTCAAACATACTTGAGAAGCAATAATTAATCAGCGATTCTTGAATAATTTAATAATTCAGGCTGAATACAGAGGTTCAAAAAGTCTGAGACTCCACTGACTGATATTTTAACAGGGTTGCTTTGTATACAGTTTTGTTTCCAGTGTCAGGCTGAGTCTTTATGTTCTCTAGCTTTGGAATTCTATTAAAATTTTCAATACAGATTTTATTGTAGGTCATTTTGGCTTTGAAATTGTATTTATTCCCTTCTGAAAACTGAAGGAACTGTTCATATAGAACCTGTTTTTTTGAAAATATTCTTTATAGGCTGTAGTTACCTGCCATTTCTCCAAGTTGCAGAAAGCTGTTTTCTTTTGACTATCCTGTTTAATCTCTATTTTAATGTTTTTTGCATAGTTTCTTTAGTTATGATATTTCAGAAAAAGAATTATAAACCTTAGAGTAGGAAATGTAAAAGTAAATAGAAGTACATATCCGATTCATTTTTTTTATTTATTTCCTCCTGTTTCAGGAGACTTGGTTTGCTTCCAGAAGTTTTATACTGATGTTTGAACAACAGTAGTTCATTCTTACAGATCAAATGGTTATATTTTTTTTTTCCCTTGAGATGAAAACTGACTAACTGTCAGATCACTGCAACTAAGCCAGGTCTTAGGAGAAAAGAAAAAAAAGGGCATTATAGCTACCCTTGATATCAAGGGGAAAAATACACAAAGGGATTTTAAGAGATTCTTAAAGGAAGCTGTCATAAAATTTCAGAACTGCATTTATTTTTAGCTTTAAATTTGAATTTGTATAGAATTTTCTCTTAAAATTGAGGTTTGTATCCATGTCTATTTTAAGACAGGGGCGTGAAGATGTGAATCTGATCCATTCCAAATCTTTGCCTGAGAATTCTAGGATTTGTAATTCTTCTGTGTAAGAAAAGAGAGACAACATACACATTCATTCTCCCAAACATTCTTGTAAAGACTAAGCCCTAAATGATTTGCTCATCAAATACTGGTTTTGATAACATAATACCATTTTAGTAGCCTGAGTCAGTAGGGGTACTGGGGGAGTAAGAACCAATCTGATGACAAAAAGAAAATTCATGATGATGATGATTATTCGGAACTTGAAATCTTTTCTCTCTGTTTTTAGATATCTGCTTATGAGGACTCAGTTGCTGCTCATCTTGCAAAAATTCTCAATTCTGATCAGCACTCAGTTGTCATATCATCTGCCAAGTGAGTTGACGGTTTTATGTACAATGCATGGGATAAATCCCCTGTATGACATCATTGCCATAATAACCTTTTGTGTAAGCCTGGTTTTCTTACGGCTGGCCCAGCTGGCTTGGGTTAATATGTCTTGATGTATGTATTATAGAGAGGATGTTTTATCTGCAAAAAATTTATATGATACAATTGTAATGGATATCATAATGCTAAACACATCAACTCTTTTTTAAAAAAACACATAATATTCATAAAAAGTGATTTTTAAATGACTTCAAATTAGTATGCAGCTTAAATATTAAATTTATTGTTAGTAATGCAAATACGTGATCTCCTTCCTGTTACATTTTTCCTGTTTTGTTTTATGAATATCCATATCATTAGAAGGACAAACAACTTCAATAATGTGAAGCAGAACTTCAGCTAAGTAGCTTTGTCATAGCTCTGTCTACGTCAATTCAATAAATAGTGGCCTCAGGCAACAGGTTTTGTTTCTCCCAGCTGTAACACTTAAGAATGAGATACAGGTACTTGGTAAATCATGGACATCCTCTGAAATCAAATGTATTCTGTGTATACCTTCTCTGTGAAAGAAACTTACATTTTGCAGTATGCAGAAGACCAGCGACAGAATCTTCAAAGATACATCTCAATTCAGCTATTGTGTCTCATTCTTTTTTCTGCTAAAAGCAAATTAATAAAATTTCATTTCTAAAGTATACGTAGCACATGTTGGTAATTAAACTGTAGGATATTATTAGAACTCCAAATTCTAAATTGGGCCTGTACCTTGTTAAATCTGTTTAGTTTCTGTCAAATTTCAACCAAGTGAACAGTACTAAGCAATTATCTACACTTAATTAGTAAGCTTGCTGCCTGTCTGCAGAGTAGGTAATAAGAATCAAGTCTTTTTTACACAAGGAAAATTCATGGCAGTCACTGTAGTTTGTATAGAAATCCCTCAGGGTCAGTTGTGGTTCAAAAGCATGAGCTGTGCAATGGGATATATGTGGCCATATGTTTTCATCTAAGAAGTGCTCCAATGAAGTCAGTAGATTTTCTCCATGGTTTCTAGGCTCCATCTCCACATGGGATTTCGCAAGACTGTGTTTGAAGCTAACAAAGGCAAGTTTGCTAACAGCTCTGGTATGGAAGATGTACAAGCAAGGGAATGAATAATATTAGTCATGTTTACTTCAGTGCTTAGAGATAAGAGACTTGGATACACTGTGTGCAAAGGCTTAATTAGAAAGGGAGGAAGAGTTTTTATATTTGCTTGAATTTGGCAAGCCATGGAAAAGACTATTGTCTGCTTTGCCAGTACGATCAGAGAGTTCAGTTTTCAACAAGAATGATGTATGGCAGTATGCACATGAACCAATTGCTATAAGAATTTAATATTCAAACCATATCTATTTAATTTAATTTGATTTCTCCCCTCTTATATTTTTATCTGAAGAATATTATGTGAAACTGTAAAGGACTTCGTTGCCAAAATAGGGAAGACTTACGAAAAACCAATGGAAAATGCAGAGGAAGCTGATGCCATGGCCATTAAAGTAAGACAATGACTATTTTCTAGTTTCAAGTTGTGGTTTTGTATTATAGTTCATGGTGTTTCATTTTTAAACCTCTTCAGGATGTCTTCCATTTCAACCAGAGCCTTAAAAATTCTTCTTTTCATAGTGACTAGAACAGTTAGTTATTTCCAAACTATCTTTAAATTGTAAGACCCCTATAAAATCTATTTACACTGTTTTTTTTCAGAAAGGATAAAGTACATGGTAATGTATATAGAGTTAAATGGACATATTCTGCATTAGGAGTCATGCTTCTCTAAAAAACATTAAGTTAGCTACAGGAGAACAATGAAGAGAGAGTGTGCTGGGAGAGTGAAGAGAAGAGAGATTAAAGTGTTAAAAGTAGTGGTTTAAGCTGTAAATTGTGGAGATCATGTTGCAAAAGCATTAAAAAAAACAACCAGAGGATTTGGTGTGAGGCACAAAATTTACATGAGCTGAAAGAAAAAATAAAGACTAGATCACTAACAACCCCAGAGTCAGGAAATGTACTTGATAAATGGCAATTCCTCGTTCACATTTCTATTCAGTGTATATTTTAGAAAGTGGATTTTCTTTTTTACTGTTCCAGGGCCAAACAGGGTTAGTCTCCTTTCTCTTAAGCACAAAAAATCATCTCTTTTCCAGTGTACCTAGACACCAACGCTCAGTGAAGAGTAGAGATGTTTGATAGTGCTTGGTTCTGACTTGAACCTCTGCTCTATAGCAAATCACTTGCTTAAGTGTACAGCTGTGTTGCAAAACCCCGACCCCCAAACCATCACATGTTTTCAGTCTAACAGCTAGGCAAGTCCCAATAGGTTATCTCTTCAAATTGGAGTACTGCGCACCCACGGTTTCTTACAGTGCATGCTAGGGGCAGCTCTGTGGCTGCTGTTCATCAGGAGAGGAATAAGATCTAATCTGTACCCTAGTTATGTGAGAGGCTGTGTTTAGCACAGTGTGTTGTTTTAGTATGAATGTAGGGATTTTTTTATTATAATTGCTCTGATCTCGTTGGGTGTCACAGGATCTGTCTGAAAAAAAATACAGACCTACTCATAAGGTAAAGATGAGACAAGAGGAAGTGGATTCAAGTTGCATCGGGGAGGCTTAGGTTGGATATTAGGCAAAATTTCATTACTGAAAGAGTGGTAAAGCATTGGAACGGGCTGTCTAGGGAAGTGGTGAAGTCTCCATCCCTGGAGGCATTAAAAAAAATATGTAGATGTGGCACTTTGTGACACGGTTTAATAGACACAGTGGTGTTGGGCTGACAGTGGGACTGGATGATCTTAGAGGTCTTTTCCAACTTCAGTGATTCTATGATTCTATAATCTGATATTTTAAGATGTTGAATCTGTGTTTGGATTTTTCATAGACAATTACATAGACACTTAGACACAGACTAGTCTAAATCCTACTGCGTGGGGAAATTAGATCCTTACCTATAATTTGTTACTTAATTTCCTGAAGGTGTTCCCACATTCACTGTTTTTTTTTTTTTTTTTGTGCATATGTATTCTTTTCCACTTTGTCATAGTGCACTGAGTTAAATGAGAAGCTAGACCTACTGCTCCAGGCTCTTCACACAGAAGCCCAGGCTGCTCCCATTCTCACAGGCATCACTCCCCCCATTGTGGAAGAAGAAGGAGAAGAGTTTTCAAGTGAAGAATCCCTGTCTGAAAGTAAAGAACAATTAGCAGAATGTGTCTCAAAGTCTTCCACCCAGAAACTTTTCAAACCAAGGGAACAGTTAATGCTCCGGGCAAACAGCTTGAAGAAGGCTGTGAGGCAGATCATTGAACAAGCAGAAAAAGGTGCACATCAGCAACGTTTTGAACCTAAATGATAGATTGAGGATGCAGCTTTTTTATTTTGCTAGCATAAATTTTCATTATTAAAGCTTGACTTCTACATTTTTACATATATAAAATTATATGCTTATTACAAGCTGCAAGGCAAAGAAATGTTGCTTGTTTGGATGGGTGGCTGCCTGCATATATGAATACATATGTATGCACTTACAAGTGTGTTTCGTTTGCAACTATTGTCCTCCACAAAATGAAAATTTTTAGCAGCAAACCTTTATCAATGGGCAAAGGATTGCTAGACTATTTTTCACTGAATTGGCAATATTTTTATCTTAAAGCTGCAGAAATAAATAAGCTTATTTTTCCATTTATGCAGATTTTCTTTAAACATCTTGAAACTTCTTTTTTTTAATAAGCAGTTGTGGATGAGCAGAATGCTCATAGCGAAGAACAAGTGAACCAGTCCCCGGTAGAATACAGCAAAGAACTGGATGAATTCAAAGAAGAGGAAAAAGAGGAAGATACAAAGGAACTTGAGTCCCCATCAAGTGAGTAAACTAGGAATAAAATAATCCTAAATTATGCTATCTTTGATATCCTAGAGCTCCATCCAATGAAAAATTTCTTGCGTTGATGTCCCAAATACCCATCATTAGTCCAGTTAGTTCCTTGCAGCTGTTTGTCCCTGTATAGCAAGCCATATAGCAAGTCACTATATCAAGCTACTTTTGCTTTCCACTGTGTAGAGCCCCCATATGCTCTGTTGTTGGTTGGGTGCACTTTACCAGCTGCGTCTACCTAAGCGCTCCTTCTTTGCTGTATAAGCATCATTCTCTCCTCACTGTGGGGGTCTACAAGAAGACAGTGTGGGTAGTCCATGATGGGTTTTAAAAGGCAACAGAAAGAACCTAGTTGTATTAGTTGTATAAATAATTGTATAAAGGAGTCAGAATATTGAGTGATCTGAGTTTGAAACAACTTGTTTGGAAGGTAAAATTTTCATGCAGTTAAGAGCCCCTTTTGTCACCAAACTTTCCTTTTGGCTATTCGTTGTTTGGTTACAGTGTGTAAAATGATACTTAGAGAAGAGTCATCTCCTGAAATAGCATAGTGCTAATTTCCACGTAAATCTCTCCTTTGTTTGTGCTTTATGGAATCTGCCAGTGAGTGGCTGCAGTGGAAGAAGAAAGGATGATTTGTCTACACAGGACCCCCACTTACCTCTTCCCTTCCTTGGTTTTGGCACCAAGCTAATCCAGCCAGAGGTCCTGTCTAGACATTTTCCATCACAAACGTTAATACTGCATTTTGTGTTCACTGGTAGTTCAAGAGTCTTAAGCTACGTAGTAATTTTAGGAAAACTACTTTTTACTATAGGAGGACATTTCTATCTTTACCATTTTACCAAAGTGGGCAGCAACGCACTGCAGGCGAGGTCTCACCATAATCTGTGAGTAATAGAGAAACAGCGATAGCTGGTGAACGGCAAAAGCCATCCTATGAATATTTAGTGTAGCAAAATGAACAAAGTTGTTTGGAATTTGCATCTTCTGTAACCCTAATCCTCTCCAAGATCTTCAAAAGATGTTGTCTTCATGAGTCTCTACTTTGAAGCTGGTGTCTGTGTTGGTAGTTTCTGCCTTAACCCATAGACATCCAGCTGGTCACGTCAGAGATCGACACTAGCCTCTTAAGAGAGACGTTATTCTCTTGGGGCTTCTGTGGATTCAGAATCTCACATTTCCTTTTCTCCAGGAATGGATTTTGGACTTTCTCCAGCTATTGTTTCCTCCTTGGCCTCTCTCCTTTTACCTCGTTGCTTCCATTTTCAATAGTAGCTCGTAGAGGATGCTGGTCCTATGGATGCGCCAATCCTACTGCCACAAATATATAATAAAATAAAAATATACACATACATATACCCATATGTCGAAATATATTTTTACTCCCTTATTTCTTGGTGATACAATTTCTGCATTTATTGGGGAACTGTATTATTCTTCATACGTCAGATGTGTGTGAAATAGAGTGCATATTAATGCTGTCAATGGAAGATAGGTGTTTAGGGACGAAGCATGAAACATGAATTCAATTATCTGCAATGAAACATCAGTTTTACTTGTAGGGCTTTGTTTTTTTTATCAGAGCACAAACAACAAAAGTTTGTCTATTATTGGAGTTATCCCCATGATTCTCGTCTGTCAAATAAAGAGCAGCTGCTCTGTTGATTTTCCTATTCACTATAACTACCTTGTTCCAAAGAACAGAGAGAACAGACTGTGTGATTAGCATTGTGAATTTTTCAGTAGCATCATGAAAAATGAATGTTAATTTTATTCTGAATATTATATTTTACCCTCTGAGGATCTTCCTGATCATTTGATGAAGATAATATTTTTCCGTACGTTATTTACGTTCATGTAAATATTTAATAACTCTTATTAGATATCACTTGCACTTTTCATTTCTTTTCATTTTTTAACTTTGTAGTGCAGTATTTTGTCATCCACAGATACAAATCATTATGTCACATTGTTATCCTGCAATACTATACCATTTTGTGATAACTGTTAAGGCTGTTATATAGATGGTGAAGTCAGAAGGAGCTTTTAGTCCACTCGGTCAGACCTTTCATATAAAACAGTCAAGAAAATTTCACCCACTTATTCCTGTCGTGAATCTAATAATTTCTGTTTGACTTAAAAAAGTCATCCAGAAAGGTGAATCATAATCCTGGGTTACAAGTGGGTGATGGATTTGCGATTTCATTGGCTGTTCCATACTCGATTATCATAGTTTAAAACAACAGTGGATGCCCAAATCCTGGCTGGAATTGATTTGAACACAATTTCTAATCCTTGGTTCTTGTTATTACCATTGTCTCTAGATTTTCCCACTCTTCATTTTCTTTCCATTTATGTCTTCAGACAGTGCACCCACATTACTCTCAGGCCAAGTTATGATGGTTGATGTGAACTGATGTGTCTGCCTCCTGCCACAGAAAAGGGGATATTTTATCCTTTCTACCACATTCCTGGTGGCCTCCTGCTGCTGCTTTCTTGGTGCTAGTTCTAATCATTCTATTTTTGCTGAATTAGTTTTCAGGTTTTGAGAGGAATATATCACATCACTTTGAAATCGTTTCGTTTTTTGTTCTGAGCTTATTGAGATGGTCAAAGTTGAAGTTGTCCTAAGCTGAAGTAGTTTGACATGTGCGATGATTTGGAGCAGAGGTAGCCAGGAAATGTCTGTGATCATCTGGTGTGCAAAAGCTTTCTTACATGCATGTGGAAATGCTATAGCAAAGCATTCAGTAATACCCAAAAGTTCTTCCCTGAGGCACCAATTTCTGGCTATGTCTGATGGGGCTGAATTTCACAAAGATTGACTTCCCCCAGCTAATCCAGGCACTGGCATATTCTCTCAATCTGCATGAAATCAGTTCTGCCAGGAAAGTAAATTACAGCAACTGAGGTCTACCCTCTGAAAAGCCTATCCTTCCTTACCTCCAGGGGCAGCCCCAGGGATAACTGGCCTGACTGAGCTACCAGGGCCTCTTTGTGGTCTTATCTTTTTCCCTTGACTTTCTTCTTCTTTTTCCTGAGCCATTACCTGCCTTTGCCAACAACAATTTGATCAGCTACCAGGTTCTGATATCCATCACAAGGGTTTATTGATCATCTTCTGAATAATTTTAACAAATTAATTATTTCATTTTTGGAGGGAGTCAGTGGTTTTTATGTAAAAAAGACAAGATGATGGCAAACTGATCTCCAGCTGATCTCCCTCATGATTTCTCTAGCTGCAGAAGACAAGGATGTCTGAACATGACATTCCCTTAGCTTGCAGTTTTTGGGTTGGTTGTTGATAAAAATGTCAGAATTTTGTCTGAGTTTTTCAGAAACCTGAAGCAGACAGGGCGTCCATTTTAGCTGCTTGAAACAAATAGCATGGCTATTGATCAGGTACTTCCATGGTCTGTGGGTTATAATAGGTATCCATATTGTTATAAATAATAATGACCTCTATAATATGGGTGTAACTATTGGTAAATATATATTGAATTTGGGTTTAAATTTGTATTATTCATTTAATTAACATGTTTATCAGAAGCTTACTAGAGCATTGAATACTACTGCATTTTAAGGTGCATATAATTCAGTTTTTGCTAGTAGCTTGAAGCATAAGTTGGGGGCTTGTCACATCGAGTGCCATGAACACTTGTTCATTTTAATTTGTTCTTTTCACTTGATCTGTTTCTGAGTTTTTTTCCCCTGTATTTAGAGCAAAAACTGTGGTGTGACGGGGAAGGATATTTGTCATGGAATGATAACAGATGAAATTAATACTTTTGAAATATTTTCAGGGCTGTAAAAACTATGTATTTCATAATGTCTCAATAGGTCTAATTAGTACTTGTTTTTACTTCTTCTATATAGCTAAAACGGCTCCAAGATCTCCAGATCGACGTACAAGCCGAGGTATCCATTCTCAGACAGGCTCTTTCTCTGCTCCAGCTTTGGCTGCAAGCAAGGAGAACCTCCCAGTGCTTAACACAAGGATTATCTGCCCAGGTAATTATGATTTTTGAAATCTGCTGTTCCTTACACCACTGTAGCATTGCCTTCTGTTTCCCTGCTTGCTGTGAAATAACAATTTTTACTTCATGCCAGAAGCCTTGAATTTGTTTGAACTAATATACAGAACTTTGTGTTCTATCACGTAGTAGGAAGTGCAAAATAATGTAGATTTCTGCTCGTTTGCCACACCAGATGTAGAAGAAGTGTTGCCTTTGATTCCAGAGGGTGAAAAATGATTTTCAGGATTTTAGAATCATTGAATCACAGAGTGATTTGGATTGGAAGGAACTGCTAAAATCATCTCAACCTCTACCCTGTGCATAGACATCTTCTACCCTGACCTTGAACACTTCCAATTATGGGACATTCATAACTTCTCTGGGCAACCTGTGCCAGTGTCTCCCCACCCTCATCATAAAAAAAATCTTCCTTATGTCCAATTTAAATCTACCCTTTTTCAGTTTAAAACCATTGCCCCTCGTCCTGTCACTATAGACTCTGGTAAAAAAGTTTCTGAGTCTTTCTTATAAGCCCACTCTGTATTTTGAAAGGCTGTAATAAGTTCTCTCTGGAGCCCTCTCTTCTCCAGGATGAACACCTCCAACCCTCCCAGCCTTTCTTCAAAGGAGAGGTGTTCCGTTCCTCTGACCATTTTTGTGGCCCTCCTCTGGACCTCCTCCAGCACATCCATATCCATCTTGTGCTGAGGACCCCAGAGCTGGATGCAGTGCTCTAGGTGGGATCTCACCAGAGCAGAGCAGAGGGGCATCTCCCTCGACCTGCTGGCCACACTTCTTTCATTGCAGCCCAGGGTGCCATTGGCCTTCTGGACTGTGAGAGCCCATTGCTGGCTCATGTCCCAGTACCCCCACATCCTTCTAGCGTTCATCCTAATAAGGCTATGAAGGGGCTGAGTGAAGTTCAACCCTCCTGAATGAGAGGTGTCTGAAGATACCTCTCAGGAAATGGGTAACTGAAACCACACAAAACTGCTGTTTGGTAAAAACAGTTGAAAAAATCTGTTCTTATTCAAATGTAATTACTACTAAGGAGCACCAGTAAAACACTGGTTTAATTATTTTCATTAGTATGTTTAAAACATAATAGAACTGAGCTTACATTTTTCTTTGGGTCAATTTAAGTGAAAGCTTTTAGAAAGTACTTTTCTTTGTTTACATGCATTACACAGTGTTCTGCGGAGTGACTTCGATATTAGTCAAGGTAGGCATGGCAAGGCTGTGACCTTTCCACAAATTAAGTTGTTAAACCTGATTCTTCCAGTTATAAAAAAGGTGGAAGTATTCCTTAGGAATATTTCCAAAGGAAAGGGCAAAAGGAAAATTATGGACAGTTTGAAGATGAAGATTAAACTAAATAAAAAGGTCTAGTAGTCTTTTAGGATGTTAGGTCGCCTATTTGTTTACTATGCCAGCCAGTGAGTGTTGGCCTGAAACCCTGAATTTTCTTTGTTTTTTTCTTTATCTTTGGTGGTACCTGAAGAGTCACTGTGACATAGCTCAAAAGAGCCAGAAACCTGAAAAAATAACCAATATAGGTAAAAACTGAGATTGCAACACAATCATTTCCTATATGGATTTGATTAATATTTCATCTCTTAGTACATACCTTGTATTATGACAATATGTGTTTCTCTGTTTATCAGATACAAATTGGTTATTTTTGATATTTTCTTCTGGTTTATTTTGTTTTCAATCAGGTTTGAGAGCTGGTCTAGCAGCTTCTATTGCAGGAAGTTCAATTATTAGCAAAATGTTGCTAGCAAACATCGATCCATTTGGTGCTACACCGTTTATTGACCCGGATCCAGATTCACTGTAAGAAATTATTTTGCTTCTAAATTTACTTTAGTTTGCTTTTCTTAAGCTTTTTCTTTACTTTTGTGTTATCTTTTTTTTCATTATGAAATTCTGTTTTGCTGTCGATTGGCAGTAGACATCAAAGCCTGAAAATTGGTTGTTTGTGCCATTTTATTTATGAGTAGTGTGGAAGTGAGAGTTGCAGCAGTGAAATATTAGGAGTCAATTGCTCATTTACTCCTTGCCCACTGGCTCTGAGAGGAGAAGGATAGCAGTCCTTCAAGAGCTGGGTTTTCTGGCCCAAACTACTGGTCTGAACATGAAGCTCAGCCACCAGCAAGATGTTCAGGTAGGTCTGGGCACTTGAAGGAATAAAAATGTCCCCTCACATGCTGGAGCACAGTGGCGAAAATTTGTGTCTAAGGTGTCACTGCTTCCCAGAAATGGGTGTAGCATTGAAAGAGACTTACAAATAGTATCTGGGTTTTGGACAAAGCTCCCCTAAAGGAAACCACTGCTGTGCCAGCAGCATCAGCCAAACATGTAGCACCAGCATGCCTAAACAACAGTCTGGATGCTTGGCCCAGTGTGGTGCTGCTGTCTCAGAGCCGTGCCTGGGGCAGCTCTTTCATCATATCCTACTGTTGTCTTGAGTATGGTGGAGATAGTGCTGGATGGGAGTGTGGTACAGTTTCTTCTCTGCCCTGTGGGAAGTAACTTGCCCTTGCAAAGGAGCTAGCAGCTGATTTGTTGGGTTTCCTCAGGAGATTCAGAGGAAACATCTCTTGAGGTCTCTAGTTTGATGCATCTGTTCTGAGACCAGGTGCTGTATAAATGTACACCTAATTATCTTTGTTTCTTCTAATAGGGAGGGATATTCAGAAAAATGTGTCATGAACAACTACTTCGGAATTGGGTTGGATGCAAAAATTTCACTAGAATTTAACAATAAGCGAGAGGAACACCCTGAAAAGTGCAGGTAATATAATTGTCAATGATAGAGCCAAGATGTTTCCAGTACTTTGTTTCCCTTGTCTGTTTATACCTATTTTTTTCCTCATGCTATACATACAAACCATAATAATGTGTGTATTTCAATATGTGAATCTGGTTTTACCTATTTTCAGAAGCCGGACAAAAAACATGATGTGGTATGGAGTTCTTGGCACAAAAGAGCTATTGCAGAGAACTTACAAGAACTTAGAACAAAAAGTTCAACTTGAGGTAAATTTCTTGTATACATAACGTTTTGTAATGTTCACTGCATTAAAGAGGGAGGCCAAGTTTTAAGGGCAATAACAAAAATGGACAAACACCAAATGGAAAAAAAGAGTTAAAGAGTTGTAATCCTTCTGGTTCATTGTAAACTATGTGAAAGCTTGATGACACATGTAGAGGGAGCACATGGATGATCTTAGTCAGAAATTCCTGCTGGAAGGAGGAGGATTCTGAATGTGCATCACAAGAAGCACAACTGCACCAGTAGAGAGTTTCTCTAATAAGTGTTTGAGACAATCACACAAAAGAAGGTATTACCAGCAACAATAAATGCAATGTCAAGTGTCTAAAAGTGTTTTTTTTGTCTTCTGAGTTCTAAGATCAAATATAAGTCTTCTTCATGATACTGGGAACTTAAAGGAAATATAAATTATTATCAAATGCAGAAGAAGCCTATGAGATTATTACAGTTATTTTCATCCAGAGAATATCAGGGCTGGATTTTTGACAGAGAACATGCATAATTTCTCCTTTTACTTCATGTTGTATATTTCAGATGGAAGTATGTGTTATTAATATGATGATGTCTTTTTAAGTTGAAAGAATAATTTTAAGTTACTGAACTCTTTCTCACTTCTCTGAGATTTAGGAGGATTTTGTCTGGTAGCACCAGATTGCTGTTATCTAAAGATTGAGTAATTATCAAAAAATTATGCAGTAGTTCGCGAATGTAATGACAGGAAGGAAAACTGTGTGTGTTGCAGATAGAATTCTAATTTAATTTAAGGAGTTTTTGAATAAGATTCAAATAAGATTGAATAAAACATTCAAATCTGACCTTTCCATAATTATTTTTGAATATTTCTGGAACCAGCGAGTAGAAATTTTGTATTTAGTATTGTTTTGCATAATATTATCCGCATGCAAAAATGTGTGATGAGGTGCATGGCATTGGAAAATTAAAAATATCAATTTCAGGAATTGAAAGCAGATCTCTATTATAGTACAAATATCTGTGCAGCATCTATTAATATTACAGCATACTTTGGATACTGTCACATTTTGATTAAAAAGTTAAATTCTGTCTTGTTGATGAGATTAAATCATAAAAATAGAGCACTAAGCACATTCTGGAAATAATTTTGCATCTCTTTCTCCTCCTGATAAAATTGCTATGGATTTTATCCTTATTTCCTGTGGATTTCTATTTCATTTGTATAATTTTAAGATCCCTCTGTGGGACTGGTAACTTGCGGTAATCTAACAAGCTTCTTTAAAGGCAACTTTACCTGAAAATTTGTAATCCCCAAAGTGACAACTGAATCCAGGATTTGTGACCTTATATTTCCGAATTGCTTCAAATCCACACTTGTGGCACTGCTTCCGGACTGCACTTTTGACTCCCCGTTGAATGGTTTGAGATTGTTGGGCTCACCCAGTGCTGTCAGTCAAAAGCGATTTCACTGAAATCCATAAATTTACCCTTGGCCATAAGTAGGGTGAGATTGACCTATGTCAACCCATGATCGTGTTGAGTAGAACTTGGAGTTGCTTATGGGTTTTGGATGATAAAGAGGTAAGAGGGAGGGAATAAATGTTTGGTCACAGGAGTGACCTCTTACCTGCAAAATCAACATCTTCCTGACACGGCCATGGTAACAACTGGCAAGTTAGTCCTAGATTTGCCTTTGTGCTTTTAGGCGGAGAGTGAATTATTTTTACAAGTAGACAGGCAAGTATGCAAGTGCTGACAACGCTTACATTTAACTACTTGTATGGCTCTGCCAGAAATGTTCTTGGATTTTTTTTTTATTTTTTTTTTCTGCTGCTTAATAGACTCAGTAAAATGTGCAATTGTGATAATTGAAGAGTCATGGGACACTTCTGCTGTAGATAGTAATGCTTTTTCAGCTGCGTAAAAATGGATGCTAATATTGGTGTGCATTAGAACTGCTTCACAGCATGGATGGAATAGGCTTGTGTCAAGCCTATTAATGACTCTGTCCTCCCATGCCAGCTCTGTTGAAGCTTCATATATTAACAGTGTGTCTTTTATCACATTATTTATATACTGAATGAGCTTTTATCTATTACAGTGTGATGGACAGTATATCCCCCTTCCAAGTCTGCAGGGCATAGCTGTGCTAAACATTCCCAGCTATGCTGGTGGGACTAATTTCTGGGGTGGAACCAAAGAAGATGATGTGAGTAACATTGAAGACAAGTAACCTGGGTAAAACCAGCAATAAATACCATGAAATTCTCATCTAATTTTAGTGGTAGCAGCAAATAGTTAGCAACTCTTAGTCATGGAGGCTGTTTCAGTTTAAACTGTATTGTCTTGTATTTGGTCTTTCTTTTTGAGCATATGTCTCATGATCATGGTTTTTCACTGTCTGTTGCTTTCTGTAGTGTCCATTCCAGCAAAATGTTCATGATAAGGCTTAATGATTTTTTTTAAAATGGCTCTATGAGATAGTTTTTAGAAACTGATTTTATGAAGAGACACAGTTTCTCTATGTTGTTTTTCAAACTTTTGTAAATAAGATTTCTCAAAGCATAGATTCTTGTGCTTTCCTATATTCTAACAATAAATATGGTGAGCAAGGATAATGACTCACAGTTTATATGTGGATTTTCCTGTTATTCTTCAGAAAGCTTTGGACTAAAGGATAGTGATTCAGAAAATTAGGATTGATGCATTTAGTGACTGTTAATTCAGTGGGTGTAGTGATATGGGGTTTAAATATTCTTTTCAATGAGCTTCTTCCTCACATCTCCTAAGAAACATTACACTATACAGATACCTAAATGTCTTAAAATTGCAGCAGTCTCACAGCTGCCATCTACTTCATGCACAGTACAACAGTGGTAATTACTAACAGATAAACCTAATTCTGCATGTCCTGATGTGTGTGAGGTCTGAATCACCTGCAAATTAGCTTGTTATTTTTAGCATCAGCAGTCCTGGACTGTTTCTGCCAAAATTCTTTTGGTTTTTTTATGAGTTATTATCCTTTGCTTATTTTGCTTGTATATATATATATGAAATTCACAAAAAAAATCCCCACATTTAAAGATGTTTCGCTCTCTGGATTACACAGTCCTGGGTCTGCACCCTCTTATTCTTCACCTCCAGGAAATCCTCTCTCAGGTATCACTGGTGCGCCTTGCTCTGCCCACCCTGCCAAATGCAGTCATCTGAGTACCACTCAGAGAGGTGATCTCAGACTCTTACTGGAGTGATCTCTCCTGCAGATGTCTCTCCCTCATTGCTCCCTATTGCATATCCAGATGAAGTGGTCAAGCTTCAAGTGCAGAATCCCCATGCCAGACCCAGCTGAACTGCAGCCCAAGACTTGTCCTGTGGCGTAGCTGAGGACACCAGGTGGCAATGGCACATGGGAGACTTCGTGGGCTTTGTAAATCTCATGGAAATTCAGCATCTTGGCTGGAAATCAAGACCTTTGTTCCATACAAAAGCAGTTTTCATATATACAGTGGATAATTACATAGACTGCAAACAGCATCCTCTTCAGTATGAAAGCTGTGTAACAGAGTCAAGCATGGACTCAGATATTGGTTTCCAAACAATTCATGATATAAGAAGATAAGCTATTTCAGAAGAATACACCATTGCTTCTCCTAACTTCAAGAACCTCTTAGATATTAAGTACATTAACCAAACAGAGATTTTAATTGGCCTGTCATCTTGCCTTGAAAAACATTTCTTAGCCTCCATGCTGAAACATCCAATCCTTCCTAAATAAGGATATGCCTCATCATTCACATGTTTGAAATGCTGTTAGCATTCCTGTTTCAAAATAATATTTGCCTACTGTCTACAGTATCTCACTACTATGGTTTTTGAGAGACGATGTAGTTATTCTACAGTAAAAAAGTTAGAACATTTAAATGCTGAAAATGAATCTGTAAATGAATCTGTGTTTCATTGAATGTGCAATCTGAGCACTCGATTTACCATCAAACCCAGAATATTTTCTTTTCCTTTCAGATATTTGGGGCTCCATCATTCGATGATAAAATCTTAGAAGTTGTTGCAGTATTTGGCAGCATGCAGATGGCAGTTTCAAGAGTCATTAAACTACAGCACCACAGGATAGCTCAGGTTTGTTTCTTACTTGAAAGCACATAACATGGTTGACAGCAGTTTGGGATGCTGGCACGTAGCGGTGCTCTTGATGACCACCACCCTATACATTAATAAAGCACTGACATTGTTTTAATTCTAACGGGCAACAAATTGTCTTCAATGATGAATGAAGTATAAAAGTGCTTCATCCTTGAGACAGCCCTTGAGGGAAGCCACAGGTCCTAGTAATCAACATATTTCAGGTGGCCCGTCAGTTTCGTTGGTATTTATTGCTCTGTAAAATAATGTGTTTGTTCTTTTCCAGTGTCGGTCAGTAAAGATCACCATACTTGGTGATGAAGGGGTTCCAGTGCAAGTTGATGGAGAGGCATGGATCCAGCCCCCTGGAGTTATTAAGATTATACATAAAAACAGAGCTCAGATGCTAACACGAGACAGAGTATGTTGCAGAAAGTGTGTGATGAGATACCGTTGCTAACATTGGTTTCTGTAAAAATTTGCTTCAGTTTTAACATGAACAAAACAGTGCTTACAAAAATGGTTTACAGCTGTTTATATTACTTATATAATTACTCACAGTTGTATACTATCTATTATAAGTGGAGTATAGAATTATTCTTTTCTACAAATGACACAGGTCTTTGTTAGCTTCAGTTTGGTTAGTGCTGTTCCTGTATTCTTATTAATGTATAGAAAGAAGACTGGTCAACATTATATGTTCTTCCTTCCTTGTCTCCCTTACCTCCCCTTCCTCCCCTTTTCCATTCTCCTCTCCCCTTTTCCATTCTCCTCTCCCCTTTTCCATTCTCCTCTCCCCTTTTCCATTCTCCGCTCCCCTTTTCCATTCTCCTCTCCCCTTTTCCGTTCTCCTCTAGGTATCACATACTGGAAGTTTCATCATAGTTTCATAAATAGCAAACTACTGTACTGTCCACATGTCAGAGTAACTTGCTGCAGAATTCTCTCCTCTCTGTCCTAGTAATCCTCTCTCTCTCCCCTGACCCAGTCTCAGACACGAGCACAATCTAGTCAGAAAGCTACTGGAGAGTTCATGCTTGTATAGGATTACTGCACGAAAGGCATTAAGAGCCCCTCAGTTCTCTGTCCACTAACTGGATGTAGAACTTAGGGTGGAGTTAATAGCATTTGAACTCCGTTTTAGTAAATTTTACTTCTTCCCCACTATTTTTTAGATTTGAATTCTATATTAGTTTCGGATTTGGATCTTGCTATCTGCAAAAAATGTGCTTGTATTATCATTGTCTTTGTGTTCTTGTTTTGGGAGACGCTTATTGAGGACAATGGGGAGGAGATAGAGAGCTTTCAAAAGTGACTTGTTCTCTATACTTATGTTTTAAAAAAATAAGTATTAATTTTATTATTTATAGACCTTGTATTATTTATATAAAATCAAAATTAAATTAAGAAGCTGTGTGTTAAATTAAATAACTAAAATTTTACACAAGTTAAAATGTATATAAAATATAAAGCTCAATTTTCAAATAAGTAAGATACTCCAAGTGCTAAGAACTGAATATGTAATTCATTTTGATTAGGCCTTTGAAAACACCCTGAAGTCTTGGGAAGACAAACAGAAGTATGATTCCTGTAAACCTGTCATTCGATCTCCCTTGTACCCTCAGCAGGCTGTTGAGTTGGCTACAGAAGAAGAAGTTGCACAGATCCAGCTGTGCTCACAAGCTGCAGAAGAACTTATTACTAGGTACACTAAAATTAATAAGTTTGGATTGGCAACCTAGACACCAAGACTGAATTATTCATGCAAATGTATACCTAGACTTAAAAATGTGTATTTTCCCTGTTTTTTAATTAATGTTTAGTAGCTGTTCCATCAATTATTTTATTTTTTTTAAATTTATTTTAATTTATTTTATTTACGCTAAACTTGTTTATGTAGGTTTTTCTTACGTATTCCTGTAATTTTATTTTTGCATGCTTATGGATTTTTTCTTGTGGAAAAAGGCTTTCTGAAGGAGCAGTGGAAATGGAAAACTGGAAAGCCTCTTTGCAGAGAGGGTTTTGATGGAAACATTTTTAAAGAAAAACACTTTTAAAAAGAATCAGAATACTTTATAAAGCTGTTTTTCAGTTCATCATGATGACAAACTGTCTTAAGTATCAAAATAATTCCTTGGAATGTGTGTTCAGTGGCACTGATGATATAAGTCAGGAATTGAAGAACTACCCACTCTTTTTGTACTGTACTGGTGGCTTAAGTAGTTATAGAAGAATAATTTAGTTTAGAAATTACCCAAAGTGACATTTGCAAACCTAACTGTTCTAGAGGTAGTTCTGAGATTGTAATTATGGCTGGACCTCCCATAACCTCCAATGACTACAGTCAGTTTTCAGGTCACATCTGAAGGACGTGCCTTGTGAAATATGTGAAATGGTTTTTAAAGTAACTTCAAGTAAGTTATCTTAATGTGCTGGAGTTTTCCTCTATAGTTTATTTGAATTAACAGCCCCAACACTTTCTGGTACAACTTTGGCATAGTATTTGTGTTCTAGGGCAAATAAATGTGTCTCAGTATCTCATAGCAGAATAAATTATCTGTTTTATGGATATTAGATGAGGTGTTGTATTGTTTGAAGAGATACTTGTATTTCAACTTTTGTTATAAATGACTATATTTTTTAGAAGTGCTTTGTGAACCGTATCTTTGTATATTTTCTCATCTGATGATGTTGTGCACTCAAATATTCTTTAAAGGAAGTAAGAAATATTTTTTTCTTTTTTATATTTTTCTAGGATCTGTGAAGCAGCAAAAATACATGGCCTTTTGGAGCAGGAGCTTGCTCATGCTGTTAATGCATGTTCACATGCATTAAATAAAGCCAACCCAAGGTTTCCTGAGGTAAAGGAAGGATAGAGATTTATGTATAAGTAAATAAGCTATAATACCTGTTTGTGTAAGCTTGTGACATGGGAGCTGTGTTGTACTCCTTGTCTCCATACTAAAACAACTTGGATGATAATTCTTTATAAGCAAGACTTACAAGTACCCATACACATGCTCAGATTTAAATGAAATAGCTTAACAGATGAATGGATGCTACATCTTCTCGCTTTTTTTTTGCCACTTCTTCTAGGGTAAAGGGGAAGTTACTTCTGATTCTGAAGGTGCTGCTCTGTGTAGCAGCAGGGAGTCTCAGCCCTTCACATGTAGAGGGAAACACCCCATATCTGATGAATTTGGTAGACATCATGCTCAATCATTCTGAAATTTGTGAATAATACCAGGAATGTGAATTAGGAGAGCTGCCTTTTTACAGAGTAGTATTAAAGAGGAGAGTCCCCTCCTGATGTTAGATAGATACAATATCTAATAAGGCACAAGATGCATGTTTCTGCATTCATCAGTGTTCTCCCCAGCAGATAGTCTCTTTTGTGAACGTTGGTCATTAGAAAGGGACATTGATGACACCTAAAATGCTGATCTTGTTGTTGCAGGGAGGAGCAAGCACTTAAAAGCGAGGTAGGGACTTTGGATTAGGGGCCTGGTAAGAGTAGGTCTGTTGCCTTTTGGAAGCCATCAAGAACTCACTCCATCTGCAGCAGAGGTCCACAGCCAGCGCTGCTCATCCTGAAGGAATACAGCAGTGCTTAAGTCAAGTGAGGTGGTGTACTGATGTAGCTCTGAGCATGAATAAACCAAACTTTGGTCAGCAAACAGCAAAAACAATGGGCAAAGTAATCTCAAAGACAATTGCGTAGGCAGGTGCTCAGACACAGAGTAGGGGCATGACAAAGGGTGAACAAAAATGCTGTTACTACGTACAGGTCAATTCTTGTAGATGCATTCATGGAAATATTCATGCTTAATTGTTATCCAAATGCTATGCAGAGAATGCAGAGAGAGTAAGGGGAAGTTAGTTTCCTGATTTCTCTCTTCACACTAGACAACTAGATATCTTCAAGGATTAGACCCCAAAATAGATTAATTAGGTAGAAGCTGTCTATATCCAACTTACATTTACATATGGTATTAGTTAAACATTATTTCTTAAAGCATGGCTAGCCTATATCATTTCTACTAGCCTTTGTCATCCATAAAAATCATGGATTCATCTCACAGGTGGCTTGATGGTATTCAGGATTGTATAAGATCATGTTAAATGAAGTTAGGAAAAAGACAGTAAATAGATACCACATTTTTTATTTCTGTTCTCAGTACTCAAGACATTGTCAGTATGGAGATAACTTGATGTAGTTCTCCTAGGAGAAGATGCTTAAGATCTGTGCTGTAAACCCAAACTACTTATTCTGAGTCTGACTTGCATCATGTCAAATAATTTTATGCTTCTTATTCCCCAGAGTCTTACCAGAAACACTGCCATGGAGATAGCTGTCAACGTGAAGGCACTACATAATGAAACTGAGTCTCTGCTAGTAGGAAGAGTTCCTTTGGTAAGATCACAAAATACATGGATTTATTCCCTCATTCAGATTATCTGTGATTTGCTCTTTGCTGATTTTTTTAAATCCATGGAGGATTTATGATGTGCTACAAGAAGCTCTGAAAGGCCAGTTGAAGGATATTCAAGCACATGTGGTTTGGGTTGGAATGTGTTATATATTCTTGTCTTAGGTTGGCATCTATCTTACCTCACTTCAGATATCTAAAAGCTAGTTTCCTTGGCTAGTCTTTTTAATAGTCAGTAGAGAAAATTAAATATCTCTGTTGAGGTTGATTCACACTCAGCTGTCTTGAAGGCTTATCTTAGAAGAAGATAAATAGTCTTCTGGAGGTTTAAGACGACTTGTGGAGTTCCTTTATGTAACTATCCTCAGAGTTTAAAGAGAACCTGGGGTGAGAGCTGTTTAGATTCGTATGTTCTTCTGCAGACCTGATCTGGGCAAGTAAATCTCACCTTTGTTGTAATACCTGTCAGGAATTGTTTTATAATGTTTAAGTGGTAGGTGTTCAGTAGACATCTGATGGTAGTTGAAGACTTTGCGTCATCTTCTTTGGCTAGCGTTTTTGTGCCTAAAATGAAGACTCCTCAAGAATTGTTATACCTGAATATATAACTAGAAAATTTCTGTATGTGACATTGTGCAGAGAAGAAACATCATTTTTTCTATGCTGGTCCAGTTTTACATTAAGTTACTAAGGAACAGTTACATTTTCTTTGTATTCAAAAATATATTCAATGCCAACTTACTGTTTATTTAAGTGTTGTAATTAAACATGAATATCACCTGGAATGTTTTCATTTAGCTGAGTTAGGGTATGAAACTTACTGGTGCAGGTTCCGATACCTTTTTCCAGAAGTGATAAATGGTAGGAGTTTATTCTACAGTAATCTAAAGTTAATGTGGCCTCAAGGCTAATAACCATTTAAGGTCTAGAAGTAGTCAAAGATTAGGCTCATATGATCTATTTTATGAGTTTTTAGAAGGCAAAGTTATTCATTAGATGTTTTTGTCCCAGAAAAGTGAAAAATATCTGCTGGGGTTTTTCAAATTGCTATTAATAACCCCTGTATTTCAGATTGAATGGGAAATCAAAATGGAAAAAGTAGATTCCACTTTAAAATAGATTAGGAAGAATAATTAGAAGAAAAGGTTTAGGTTGGTGATGGAATACTAGGACTAGTGTAAATTATCAAGGCAGTCTGGATATAATGTTATTATGGAAACCTTTCAACTGAAACATCACCTTTTCTATAGCCTTGTGATCTCAATGTGTTGCCAAACTCATCCCTTGTTTAACTCCGAAGATTAATTCAATTAATTTATCCATTTCTGATTTTTACTTGTTATACTGCTGCTTCTCATTATGGTCTGTGCAAATGTTTTCATGAGTCTACATTAAACACATTTTTAATAAAAAGGCTGTTTGGAAAATACTGAGATAACATTTCTCTGGTGTCCGTGCCAAAACCAGAGCACCATTACATTCATTTGACGTCATCCTTGTTTAGAACAGTATTTCACAGTCACATAACAAGGCCCTCTCCTTAACCTTGTTGCTACATATTTTATAAATGCAGAAGCTATGTTTGCCCCTCCCTCTGTCAAAATAGAAACAGACGAAATGAAAGGTGTTGTTTGATGCATCAGCTGCTGCTGTCATACACTGTCCTCCACTTTACCTTTCTCTTCTGACAAAGACAGATCTTTCTTTAATATCTTCCTTTTTTTATTTGTTTTTATTTCCTCTTCAGTTCTCCCTCATCCTTCTTTTTTTTGTGATCAAAGCTCCTGATAGCAGTAAATTGATGCCTTCATTGCATATAGTACTTGATAAGTTTTTCTTTGGTTGCTGTTTACCAGCTCTTGAGTTTTTCTGTTATGGCTCCTGAAGGAGACAAAGAAATGTAAATACATACATACAAGGAGACTGTGATTCCTGCCAAAAAAAGTTCATGCAAAAATATTACCTAGGTGACAACAAATAGTGAATTAACTATAAATATATTTTTTAGTGAAAAGATAAGATGGGACAATGAAAATGATTTATGGAATCTCCCAGATGTTATGACTGGAATACAATTTGGGGAAAATAAAAAATGTCATGTTATGTCTACATATATTCTAAAAGTACTATTTCAGTTCTTGTTCTTTTAAAAGCATTTCCAGTCTGGAACAGAGCACAATATTCCGGTGTATTAAGGGAGAAGTATGATATAATGCATCATTTCAATTGAATGAAATTATCTGAGCTCACTACAATCAAGTATTTTCATGTTAAAAATTTAATTTGGGAAGAAACTGAAAAAAACCCCTCCATTTTCAATGTTTCATTTATAGAGTTAATTTTCACTTTGTAAATCAGCCTTTCCTAGCTGGTCTAGGAGGAAAAATTATGACAAGTTGCTGATTCCTCCTTTACCAGAATTGCACTATTGTTTTGGATTTATTTCAGGAGCAATATTGTCAATACATACACTTCCTCACCATCAGAGGAGAGAGCTTTTTGTCCTCAAGCAAAATGTTTTCTTTTGAGAATCATGCCAAGACAAGTGCTTGTTGAGAAAGAGAGAACTTTGTGCTTTATTGATTTATATAAAATAGATGACTTAAGTATTTTTAAAAAATGAAAACAAAAGATGTAACTTATTCAAAGACAAGTGCATTTTCCACCATGCTGTAAATTAACCAAACTGTTCAAAGTGAAAGAATAAGGATGGCAAAAGAAAGATCAGAGTCTGCTTATGAGCACTGAATTATGTGAGCTTTAGAAGAAAAATGAATGTGATAGCAAGAGGGAACTTTTATTTGCAGTATTACTCTGCTAAACAGCAATATCTTACTAGAGATGGTGTCTACTTTGAAGCATGGTAAAATATGCAAACTATTGGAGCAAAGAAAGGAAGCATAAACTAATAAGGGCTTGTAATTTATCACCAAACCTCAACAACGTCAAGCTTTTTTCAGCACTAGAGATCAAAGATTCTTTTACAACTGCATTTTAAAAATACATTCACTAGGATATTACTTAATTAGATCCTTTCAAAAGGATATTCTAGTGAGCTCTAGTACTGGTGTTATCTGATAACTTTTGCCCTATGAAGATTCAGCAGTGTGGTTAATGATGACAGTGACTGACAGCTGGGTCCAGCTGGTGTGCACCAAAAGTCTCAGCTGTCTCAGCCATCCTCCCTTTGTGGTTGGGACCATGCAAAATGTAGTATCAGGATGGTCTGACCCATTTCTGAAGGAAAATCTAATTTGGTAAGATTATTTGTTTCGGCATTTGTTTACAGTCCCCATTAAGCAGTCATCTGTTCATGTGCAGTAACAACATACCTAGAATTCAATGTTATATGTTAGCAAAGCTAAAAATATTGTCTTTCTGGCCTGTTTATAAACAGCAGTTAGAAGCTCCCCATGAAGAGCTGCTGTCTGATGCTCTGCACAGTGTGGAAATAGAGTTGAGAAAACTTGCTGAGATACCTTGGCTTTATTACGTTTTTCAGCCAAATGATGATGAGGTGAGTTTGATTTGAATACTTCCTGTTTCTAAATGAAATTAATTTTAGGAGAAGATAAGTTAGAATCCATTGTGATCTGAAGAGGCAATTTCAGTAGTGATGCTGGATCCTTGCTATCTGCTGTGAACAAGCTTTTAAGCTTAGGGCTTTTTTTTTGTGTTTTATTCTCTTTAGTGAATGTAAGGGGTTTGAATGGTTAATTAATAAATGAAACAAGTATGGATTTAAATCCTGACATTATTCTTTACAGAAGTAAAATTTGGTCATAGTTTTTGAGATTAAATACTGTCTCAAGCATAAAATTTAACTTGTTTTCTGCAGTTAAATGTAACTATGTCTCTTCTTTCATGCAGGATCCTCCTTTGGATTATGCTAAAAGAAACAACAGAAGTACGGTTTTTCGCATAGTGCCAAAGTTTAAAAAAGAAAAAGTTCAGAAGCATAAGACCAGCCCTCAGCCTGGTATGTGTTTTGAAATTACAAGAAAAAGAGTAGCATTTGGGGAATATGTGATTTTATGGGTTTTTTGAAAAGTGCTGACATGATGCACTCTACCGAGGAGTACAGTCTATTTAAAAAGCAACTGAGCTAGGTGGCATCATTAGGATGAAGATTTCTTTCAGTGCATTTAGAAACCATTTAGTAGGACCTAAAGACTTCCAAGTGAACCAAAGAACTACTGTGAAAATATTTAGATAGTTTTATCATGTAACAGGACCTGTGTCTTTGCTGATGGTTCCATTTGATTAACTCACAGCAGTACAAGTTGTAGGTAGACACATTGTTTCCCTGTGGATCTCCAATTCAGGTATTTCAGGTTAGTTTCAGAAGGTGTGCAGTAGCTTTTGTCACACTGGTTTAATTAACCAGATAATCTTAAATTTCAGATGAGTTTTAAGTTCAGCAAGTGAGACAAATCGAACAAAAAGCCGTGATACTCAATATTGATTTTTTAATTAGAAGAAGTTGAACAAACTCCACTCTCCTCTCTTCCCACTCTTATCTGTGAACTTAAGTCCTTAAGATTATGTCCAGGAGCTAAATGGTGATCAGATGGTCCTAAAACTGCTTCTGCATCTTTGTCTTTTAATGGGCAGTTGGTCATAACCTGCAAAATCTTGCAGTTGTTCATGAGGCTTTAGATTTCAGATTAGACTTCAGATTTCAGTAAAACTGATCAACATTGAATGAAGTTGTAAAATTATAGCAATAACTAGCATAACTATTAATTATTCAATACATATGGTCTTATGAGGACTAATGTGGGCAACTAACCTTAGAGAACAATGTTTTGCAGAGAGCTTATTAATGGCTTACGTAACACAATAGCTCAAAGAATACTTGTTGCATTAATTAAGAATACTAGAAAATTTTAATTAAAACTGGACTTGCTTGCTGCCATTGCTGTATTTGAGGTATGGTTAATATTTTAATTTTACATGTTAATTAGTTTTTCAAGGCTTTTCCTCTCCCTGGATGACTACTAATAAATTGACGGTATAAAGCAGAACATTAGACTTTGCGTCACTGATCCTAAGATGGTTTAATGTGAATTTGTTTGGACATGAAGTTGTAAAGGCTTTACTGAAGAAACTGGAGTAAAGCTGAAAGCATGGCTGCAAAGCAAAGAACCCCAACTTTGTTTAGATACATTCTCATGTTAACTGCTAGCCTGTAACCTGCATGTAAAAAAGGAAACTGTCGGTTTTTGTGGAAATGACACCTCTAACCTTTCCCTTTGCTAGCACGGCAATTCTACTCTGTTTTCCACTCTCTTTGGCCTAACCTTTGCTTGTGATGCATTTGAGCATGTAGAAATTAAGGGGGTTTTGCTCTTAACTTTGGTAGTTCAAAAATGGGGCACAGATGAAGTTGCTGCTTGGCTGGATCTGCTCAGTTTGGGAGAGTACAAAGAAATCTTCATCAGCCATGACATCCGAGGCTCTGAGCTTTTACATCTGGAAAGGCGAGATCTTAAGGTATTTCCTTTGTGCTACTTTTCTGCTATTGATCATTTTCTTTGACAAAACAGCAACCAACTTTCTTCTTTCCCTGCACTTGTTATGTGCTTGTAGCTTGGCTTACACTGTGCAAGTATGCAATAAACTAATACGTACTATCCTTTGGCCTAAATTTCTGAAGTGCTGACTTGGTACTCACAACCAAGAATATCTGTGTTATCCGAAATTTCTTTTTTTTGCAATTTATGTAGAATGATAGCATTATAATTTATGTCAGAAGGCATAGGAGAAGCATGTTTGATATCTTACTGACACCAATGTAATATAATGTTATCTTCAAAAATTCACCATTTCCATTAAATAGGATCAGTATGGATAAGTTGAAGGTGGTGGTAATAATTTTGAATCTGTCTACTGCAAGGTCAGCATCTACAAGCAGCTGTAGATGCTTCAGGTGATTTATCGTATATATATTGGATATCGTGGCTGTGACAGAGATAAGCAGCTTAATAAACTGAGGCATTGGACTCACGTGGCATTGGTGTTTCTGTGTCAAAATAGACCTTCGCAATAGGCTTTCTTGTCCCTGACCAACCTCTGCTGTTAAGATTTTAGCTGTACACATTGAAAAGGAGCACTCTCTTTTATCTCCAGTATTGTAAAACTTTCTTCCTCTGAGACTGATAAGTTTTTCAGGGAGAAACGTTACCTTGCAGTCTGAGGCTGTTATTTGAGCTTGCTGGTCTTTTTCAAGAATGACTTAAGTGCATCCATTACATGTAATAGAGGCTGTATCTTTGGGGATTCATTACATTACTTTTTCCGGGAACTCACTAGTAATGAGTTCTTGATAAAGTGTTTTGCAACTGCTTTTATCACACAGGAGAGGAAATACGATATTGCAAACATTTACATTTAGAGTCCAAGTCATTGGTAGCCTCCAGACAGAGGCAATACTTCCATACAAATGTGCCATTTTTCATGAAGTTTCTTATATATTATGAAATCCTGCCATTATAAGAGTGCTTACATTGTGTGACTCTTGCAGTAGAAGGCACCTGCTGAAGATAGTTGTGTTTGAGACAATCCGTTTAGCTGTTGTGTATCATTTTGCCCTTTGGTATTAGATCTCCTAAGTTTCTTTCCCCGGAAGTTAAACTCCTTTCTTTCAACATAATTCCTGATGTGGAGGGACAGTTTCAGGACAGTGCCTCCCTGCAAAAATTTAGAAATAAGAGAACTGTGCAAGCAACCCAGCACTATGTTCCAGTGATGGATATTGCAAGTCCCTGTTCTGAATGAGCACTGACAAATTTAAAACTTAACTGGAAAACTCAGCATCACACAAAGTTTGCTAAAATGTTAAGAATCTTAATTAAAAAAAAAAACAACAAGTTGTCAAATTTCTTGGAATAAATAACAGCAGCTAAGATCAGTGTTAAAGTAGACATGGCTTCTGGCCATGCCTTGTTTCTGTCAGGTACCGATTTGACTGCATGCCCAGACAACTGCACCAGGGTAACAATAAACCTGCTATCCCTGTTGCTAAGACTCATGCAGATTCAGCACAAATAAAAAAAACTACCACAAAGGCATTTGTCCTGAAACATCTAAAAGTGTGTTTTAGAGCAGGGGTTTTCAAACTCATGGCCCATGGGCCAAATGTGACCCTCCACCTTGTTTTATCCGGCCCAGCACCGTGTTTCTACCCGGCAGCAGCACAGAGCTCCTTGTCCTTGCGCTCCTGCCAGCGCTGGTCACATGTGCAGCGTGTGACACGCATGACGCTGCAGGAGCAGGAGAACGGCGGAGCCAGGAGTTTGACACCCCTGGTTTAGAGCCTACAGAGAGACAGACTTCTACTGTCCCCTCTATCTGGTGCTGCCTGGAAGAACATATACAGGTTTTAAGTTGTATAGCTGGGCAAGGTGCTCTGCGCAAAGTGCCAAGGGTGTATCATGTGCTAGCATAAGCCTTGCACTGGAATCGCCCCATCTGCTCATTAGCAGAGCTGAGAACTTCCAGAGCAGCACTGTCCATAAGGCAGCCCAGGCTTTTGGCCAAGCATGGCTTGTGCTCTTGGTAGCAACCCTGAATTTAAATGGCAGAGTTTAGCATTTGTCCAGTTCATTACATACAAGGCATGATCTCTGCAGGAAACCAAGTAAGGATGGCTCAGGGAACCTGTAGTTTTCTGATCAGTGACCTGAATTGGTGTCAAGGTGTCTAATGTGGTACCTAGGAAATGAGGAACGTATTGCAAGCTGCCCTGTTAATTTTTACTCCCTTTGACTCTAGGGTTTGCAGATGAATCTTCAGTGCTCTTGTGAGCTGTGATCTGTCTACAGCCTCTCCTCCAGTGCAAGGCTTTTGCTTCCTGTCAAGCTAAACGGGCTTTCCATTGATTCACAGGCTCTTAAGTTATGTGCAATAGATTTGCCTCTATTACCTCTCATGTCTACATCAGGAAAAATCATTACCTATTTTAATTGAATCTTTAGGCCCACCTTTCTTTCTGTGGTCAAAATCAGAGATAAAAAGCAGCACGGAAAAGCATTTGGTGAAGCTGTCTTCCTTTGCACGCATCTCTGACACGGATCAATAAGTTGACTGAAGGACTGGACACATATTTCTGTGTAGCTTGTGGATCCCATTCCCAGTTAGCTCTGTGTGGCAACTGGCAAAAGGAGAACACCTCCGAGAGGAACCAGATACCTCTCTCCAACCATACCCTCTCTCTAATAATACCCTTTCTCCAGCCTCCTATGTCTGATTTTGTTTAGAGGAGTCTTAGACTTTTATATTCATGTGATTTTTCTTTCACTTGAGGAAAGGCTGGACAGTGAATTATGAGCTATGCTGTAGAAACTGTAGAAAGCAAGCTTGTAGTGATTTTTTTTAACCATACTTTACAAGCAAACTCATAGAAAACGAAACTCTGATTTCAGCCATGTTCCTATGCATGCAACTTAGTAATAATCAGAACTGCAACACGTTTGATAGGATGAGGATGATGTCTCTTTAGAGCTCCATAGCAATGTTGGAGAAAGGGTTTCTGTGCCTCCTTTCAGCTCGATGAGCAGTGCTGGTCAAGCTGAAGTCTGGGCTGAGAACTGCGGAATTTCATCTCTGTGTCGTGCAGTAGTGCATTTTGAAGTATTTAATGGAAAATGTTTTGTAAGATTTGTTAGACTTAGGCATGCTAGATGGCTTTTGACACTTTTTGACAGTGGGGGTAGGTTTCTTATCTGGGTGATATTATTATTAGGGAGTGTTTATAGAAATTGTTTGCTAATATTACACTGGTGTTAAGTTTGGCCAAAATTTGTGAGGCAAATCTGGAAGAAATGGGTTATTGGCTAAGCAGACAGGCAATCAGGGTAATATAATGCAGATTAAGAACTCCTCAAAGCTATTGCAAGAATTTTCATCAGCATTTTCCTTGCCCAACCTTTTCTTTTTTTTTTTTTTGAGAATTTTTTGAGGCTTCCTTTCTGAAGGGGTGGTAAAGCAGTTAGGGAGAGCAGAAAGAGAGGTGATCCTGTAGTTTCAAGGCCGTAGCTGGGAAAACAGTATGGCTATTTTCTTTCTCAGACTCTGGCTAGATTCTTGTCTTCAAAACTGTATTTTAGTCAAATTAAGTTTTTGATAATTAGATACCAATTAAATAGGGACAGATAATGTAAAGCATGATGAAACTTAGGCATGCACAGAAATGCAGAGATCTTTGAGGATCTTGCTTTTAAAAATGATGCATGTTATGCTGCTGTAGCAGATCCATTTTGCAGAATTCCTGCAAGCTTTCCTGTATCAGTAGTAAACTGAGAATGCTGGGTAGCGTCTAGTGTCAGGAATATATAAATCCTAATTTCCTCCAAACCAAGCTAATACACGGCATAAAAAATCAGAGGCATGGCAGAATTTATCAAAGGGTCCCCAAAATTGTGGTAAGGCTCTTGAGGCTTTTGGTTCTGTTCTACGTTTCAGCAACTTGAACTCAAACAGAAATAAACCCAAAATCTCTTGCCTCTGAAACATAGGCGTTGTTGACATTACTTTGTAAAGGTTGGTGGAAAAAGTGGCTGAGTTTTCTGGGAATTTCATAAGATTCTTTCCTCTGATCTTTGAAGTCGGCAGCATCTCACTATGTTGCTTATCCAACAGAAGTTCTACTCATGAAAAATGTTTGTGCTGAAGAATTTACAAGTTGTTAACCTTTAACACATGTGTGGCTTCTTGTGGTTTGGAAAGAATCCTTATGAGTTTTTCCTTATGTAGAAATTCCTCCACAGAGCAGCCAGGCTATTTCAGTAGTTTCAATAGTTGTGTGCATTCATTGGAAAATTAAGTTTAGCATAAACAAGAAAATACTCTCCAAATGTTACTGTCATTGTGGGATGAGTTTAACAACTACATACATCAGTTCTCTTAAATTAAACATTTATTATGTGTTGATAAAGTGTTTATAAATTGATGTGGAAAATCAGAAGTTCTTTTCAGATAGGTTTATGAACAGCAATTGATTTGGGAACATTTATGAATATATCTTGAACTCTTCAATACTGACATATCTGTGCCAAAGCGCTGTAAAGGTGTTTATGGTACTGACAGTTTTCTGCTGAAGAAACAACTAGGGTTTTTTCATCTCTAATACAACTAGAATTCAATCTTGACTTTCTGAAAATTAGTCCACCTGCTTAATCTGTGCTGTGCTATCTTTACAATAAAATACTGAGTTCATGCCCATCTTACCACCCCTTTCTTGCTTCGGAGAATTGCAAAATTAATTACATGCAAACCGTTATAACTTATACAAAGTGCAGACTTCCTGAAGTTTCTGCGAGTGTAGAAAGGTAGATACAGCCTTGTAGAGCATGGGTAGAGCACGTACAGAATATTTTATTTGGTTTCATATTTCACTCTGTATGAAAATAATAATTTCAAGTTGCTTAATTATACTGCCTTCCTTTTAATGTCTTTGTAACAGAAAATATTCCTATCAAAATGAACGGATTTTTTTCTCAGAAGAATGGATAGTGAAACTTTGCTAAGTTTTTTTTTTTTTAATCCCATTCTATTTACATAAGTTTTATTATGGTATACAGATAACTTATGTTTGAATCTGCCACTTGCTCAACATCACCAACACCAAGATTTTAAAAAGTTTTCAGAGCTGGGTGTTACAGATAAGGGGAGCAGATTTCCACCAAACTGAGGTGGATATTCATTAGCACGGTTGGGGTTCATTAGCACGGTTGGGGTTCATTAGCACAGATGGCACCCCATTCTGCTCCTCTGACCACTGGCCTAGTCAAAATCAATAAAAGGATACTGCTAGAGCTTTTGTCAAAGCTTCAAGAGGTTTGCTGCAAAAAAATTCTTGTCTGTCGTCAGTCATACGTATATGGGTCCTGGACACCAATATTAAAAATATTTCAGGTGATCTGATTGCTTTAGTGGTGGCTACAAGGAGATTTATGCTTGTGCTTTTTACATTTTCCTTTGGGATGTGACTGTCATGTTTCTGGGAATTTTTCTTCCAGCTCTCTAGTCGAGAAGATCCGTGTTAGGAGACATCACCTTTTTGGAACGAAACAGAAAAGCTTACCTTTTCTATTGCTCTCTAAAGGGAAGTTGTCCTACATGTCTGTAGCCATTAAATCCACTTTCCATCAAGAAATGGGACGTGTGAGTTTTTTGATTAAAACAGACATCACAGGCCCTCAGATCAAGTGACATTGCTGGACAGAAGCTCTGACTCATCACATCCTACCAAGCATTTGATTGCTGTGTTAGAGAGGAGGGGGAGATTGTTCTTTTTTTGCCAGACACTTAGAAGTCAAGTAAAAGACATTTTTGACATTTATTGCAGTGCCTTGGGTTATAATTATTGCAGGTAAGTAATTTTCTGTCTGCAAAACAGAGAGGGATCCATTATATGCTCTTAGCAACTTTTTTGTGAGGCTACACTTCCTAGTGCCATAGAATCTTTTCCGGTTAACGTTGACTGCAGTGAACACATTTATAGACATCTGTTGCATGGCTAGATCATAATCAATTGGGTTTGGGTTTTTTTTTTTCTTTTTGTAAATAAAATTTTTTCTTTTTCTCTTTTTTCTTTTTTTTTTTTTTTGTTTTTTGATTTCTGTAGGACCTGGGGATAACGAAAGTGGGTCATATGAAGCGAATTCTCCAGGGAATTAAAGAGCTTGGCAAGAACACCCCTTTGTTTGAAGTGTAATTATGCTGGTGCTGTCACTGGAGAGAGAAGGGAAAGATGCTGGAGAAGCAAAGCTGTTGCAGGCACTTAGCTGTCTTTGTAGTTTACTCTATGGAAGAAGAAGCACTGGTGTGTTGTACAGGCTAGTATCTTTGAATTCTTGTATGGTGAATAGCTTGCTGCAAGAGTACAAAAGGATTTGTGCCAAAAATAAGGAAAAGATGATATATTCTGTGGAGACTTTTTCATGGTGTGCAAACTTGGCCAGTTCAGATAAGCACATTTTGGTAAATGGAAGGGTTTGTGAACTGCACTGCCTGGAAAACATAATTGAGAAGTGATTGCTTTGCTTACATGCAGCTCAATATGCCTCTCCTTACGCTGCAGCAAGATACCACTGCCTAGCGTGAGGCTGTGTGGTTCTGCTTCCAAGGCGTAGCTTTGTAAAACCTCCTGAGCAGGAGACCGAGAGGTTGGGAGGTTTAAGCCGTTGGCCCAGCAGTGCTGCAGGTACCCAGCACTCACTGGCCACGCAGAAGCGGGGAGAGGTACCTTGTGATATCATGAATGCAAACTGTAATGCATGGTGTGCCTGCCTGAATCGTCTGTTGTTCTGTTGCATGACACATCTGATACTTTAAACACTTGAACAACTTTTATATCAGTTTGAATGAGATTTAATTTATTACTACTTGAGTGTCTTCTTTATTTTCAGTTTCAGGCACTTTTCTATTCTTCAGTGTTGTGTTATGCCTAAAATGTGTTCTATGGCAAAGGACGTGTGGGTGTGGAAACAGCATTTGTGCCATATTCAGCAGATTATATGCATTATATATGATTGAAACACTGTACAGTTAGATTTTCAAATATACCGTGTACAGAAGGTATATCAGGTAACTAACTTATGAGTATTTTTGAAGGACTGGTACCTCACAAAAATATCAGTTGGCTTCCTGCATGGAAAATGATAAAGAATTTTCTCATGGTGCATTTTAATGTAGTTATTCAGTTATCTTAAACATCTGTAGCATATTTGAACTTTTAGGCTCTAATGGTTTTATTTATTCTGTGGTTCAAAAAGCAGGCTGAAAGTTTAACGCAAATTTTTTACAGGAGAATTAATTCTATTTATCATACATAAGAAGAGTTTTAAAATGTAGCAGCCGATTTGATTTTTGTGGGGTAAGCTTTTACTCATTATTAACTATTAATTTAAAAATGTCTCTGTATGCAATTCTTTACAAAAGCATCAATTTGTTTCTTGTCAGCAGTCCTACATAGATAAATCACAAAAATTCCAAAAACAAACTCTAAGATCTTACACTATGTATGCAAAAATTAATCACATGCAAGCAGTAATCCATGAGTGTAAACACATTAAAAAATGGAAACCATCTTTGTTTAGAAATTTCATTAGACCAGAGCTTATAAGGTTATTTACGGTTTACTTAAACAAAACATAGCTTTGTAATTGAAATTCTTGTTTAGTTTTTCACAAAAAAAATATTAATCTAGTAGAAAAATAATTTGCATCTATCTACAAAAAAAACCTACTTAAATGTTTGAGATGAGGTGATACTGGAGCACCTGCCAGAAAACCTGCGCAGAGTCACTGTCTCCTTGCTGTTCCTAACAACGTGCCATTGCAGCACAAGGAACACTTGACTTTAAATTAATCAAGTAGCTTTGATATTTCTTACAGATTAAAGAGTATTTTTTCTCGTAGGTTTTCTTGTAGGCAGCAGAGTAAGGTTTCATTTGTTTTTTCCAAAGCTTATTTTTCCCATTTAAAGGGGCCAACGTCAAGTAGTGCATCCTGGTTTTGCCGTCCCTTTCTCATGAGTATGATGGGAGTTGTCCCTTGGAAAGTAGATGGGATTTGTCCCTTGGAAAGTAAAACTGTTCCCCTCATTGTTTCATTGCAAAAAAAAATCTGAAGCAGAAAAAAGAGTTCATCTATATCCAATTATACAATAGTACTGTGTGTGTTTGCTGCTGTAGGTTCAACAGGTACCATTCTGGGAGCTTGACAGACATTTTGATTGTTGTGGTAAACAAATGAAAGTAAAAGGCTATGTTCCATTAGGTTTTCTTTAAAAAACAAACCAAAATCCCTTTGCCAAATGATATGATTTTCATGTTGTTGTGTGAAAAGCGTATGCAAATAATGTGAGGTTATGCAAACAATAGAAAGATTACATTTTTTTAATGTACTTGACATTGACCCCTTTAGTAATGTTCAGATGGCATCTGTCAAGTCTTTGCAAGGTGCATTTGCTTTTCCCTTTGCTTCTTCATGAGCTACACTGTATTTAGTATGTAGCAGCATTCTAAAATATTGAAGATACAGTAGACTACATAGTTCATCTTCCTGGTTGATTCAAGGTCATGATATGAGGAAGAAGTTTCTTTGCTTTCCTGATTGTTGGATAACACTGTCTTCACAACTTTCAGCCTTGCTATATGCAATGTGTTAAGATGGGCTATGGAACAGGATCTCTTCAGGTCGTAGTAAATGTCTACGCTGAGTATATTAAAAAAATGGGAGCTGCTTTTAGGCAGGGAGAATGGGCAAATGTTTGTAATGCAACTTCCTTATGGCACTCCTCAAATTACCTCAGTATAGGACAACTGATCAATTGTCTTTGTATAGTGCGTTTTTTTAAATGACCACCAAAGAATTTAACTTTGATTGTCCTAAGCAGAAGGATTTTTCTGAACAGGCAAGTAGAAAAACAATTGTAAGCATCACGTATGCTGTATTTATTAGATGCCCAGGAGAGCAAATTTTATGCAACTCAATGCCTTAGACTAGTGTTGGCTGTCAAATCCAAATGCATCTGACAAGGAGGCTCAAAATATTTTACGAGGTTTCTCTGTGAAGGTCATGGGTCGAAACTGAGTTTAGTGACGTGGCTTTTCTAAAGAAAGACTTTTGAACGCAATGTTACTATCTCACAATTATTTTAATTTCCAAGTATTGTTTCTTTCCCTTACTCTTGTAAAGAAGCCCCAGCTCGTAGCACCTAAGGACATACATAGCTACATTTTTAATGAACTGAATCCTTCCGAATTTAATCCTGATGTTTAAAGTGCTTCAAAGCATACATCCCAATATTTCAACAACAATAAGGTAAATATATCCCCTGCAAGTAGTTAGTTTCTTAGAAAACCAAATTATCCCAATAGATCTTGTGAAACCCAATTCAACAGGCTAGATTCATCAAGACAAAAATTCATTATATAAAGTTTACTGGATTAGTTTGTTTTCCCAAAGCCCAATACACTTCATGTCTGTGGTCAGTTAGCATACCTTGAAATCTGAAGGGACGACAGAGCAATCAGTAGTTTTATGAAGTGGCTGGTATTTGTATAGATGAAGTGCCATACACTTTGGAAAGAGGGAGAGGAGAAATGCACATTTTAAAATGGCAGCAGATTGCTAAGTGCATGTTTCTGTTTTGTCATTTCCAAAAAGGACTTTTCCAGCTTACTGTATTCATTTGCTGTAGCAACCTCTGATTTGGGTCATGCAACTATTGCCTTTAAAATGCCTAACGCCTTCTTGTCAGAACCTGAATGGAAACGGGCAAACTCATGGTTGTAAGGGGTTTTTTTTATAGTACTTTAAAGAAAAAACTTGTTAAAAAAAAGAGAATTTTTATATGATGGCAATTGCAAATTTTCTTTATGATGCATTTTTATATATTTCCCCCTTACCATTATTTTTTATCTTGAACATCTCATTCTTTCAAGGAAAAATATTTTAAACTTGGAAGAACACTAAAATGTAAAGTGTGTGATCAAAACCCCTCCCAGACTATTTCAATCCAGCATCTCTTACTTTGAGACTGGAGTAAACATGCTTGGTCCTGTAAATAATAAATAAAAATCATTTTTCTCTCTCCATCCCTATCCTAAATATTTCATACTGCACTGTTGCATAACAGTGATTCAAACAATAGGAATTGATTTTTTTATAATGGATCATTTCCTATTTTCCTATGCTTTTTGTAGAGAAATGAATAACCTGCCAATTTTGACTTTTTAATTGAACTCAGCAATGCTAATTCACTTAATGAAAATTTCATAGTGCTGTGATAATGAACAGATCTTCTTTCAAGGAAAAGTTATTGGTGTTCTTCCATGCATCTAGTCTTCCCTTCTGGAAGACTGGCAGGATACCTTTTTCACATGTAATTGAAAATTAATATGTAAAGCACATATGAGAGGCCGTTCCATAGTACTGCTTTAAAATAGATGTAAAACTATGTATTATACATAGATAATTCTGCAATGGACATGTAAGACAAAAATCCCCACTGTGATTCTGTTTTTCTCTATGCTTCCTATTAATGATTGCATTCCTGGTGCTTACTATGGTTTCCCCATTGCTCTCTCTGCCCCTAAGCATTAAGTTCTTGCATGGAGGTTTGACAGCTCTGGTGCAGAAAGCCTTTGTGAAAGGTAAAGTCACAAGCAATGTACATTGTTGAGGATAACTCAGCTGGAGCAAAGTATTTACCTTACGACCAGGACATCATCTAGTAGCTCATGTAAGTGAGAGCCATAGAAGAATATGAGTAAACATAAATTTATTTTTTCACCCTAATAACATAAATACCTTTCACCTGCAGCATACTGAGTGTTACATTTATACCATGAACTTCCCCATTTTTTTATTCTGTTTTCATAGATTGTGTATTTTGTGGTATGATTTTCATATCATCAAGGTTGATGCTGCTTATTCTAACTGCGAAGATGTAATATTTGCAGGACCTGTACATGACTATTGCTGTCTTAAGTAAAAGGAGGAGCATCTGATGACTTAAGGAAGCTGAGGAGTTTGGATAGGACTTAAAATATCTCTGCTGCCTTTTCAGAGGTGAATGATAGTGTCAGCAGGATTGATAAAGCACCCTTTGTTAATTTTCAATAGAAGATCTTTACTGGTTGTATAAATTCCTGTATTTATATATGGAATGTGGTGTGGAACTTGACTTTTTTTCACAAAAAGAAAAAATTTTCTAGTTCTTTTCTACTACTGCTGTGTTAGGTTTAATAGCTCTGTTAATGGCTTTAGCTTATGTACTTGAAATGCTCGTTTCTGCCATACAGAAGCCCAGCCTGTTTCTCAGAAAATACATTCTATTTGGAAGCCATCTGGAGATTTCCAAGAGATTATTCCTGTAGCCTGTTGGAGCTAATACCAAAATTCTTAGCAACTTTTGTAGGTTTAATTGTGATTGCCCTTGATATTTTAACTGGAAAAAAAAAAGAGTTTGAAAGTAGAATTAAACTTAAAACCTCATCCCCTCATCAACTGTAAAAATAAAATATTGGCAGTGTTAACACTTTGGCAAACTAAGAAAATGCTGGTAATTACAGACACGAGAGTATTTCTGGACAAACTGTAATGATTTAGCTGCAGTGGTTAAAAGCCTGCCACCTTCAGAGCAGTCAACACAAAATTCATGTATTTACTTCATAGGATTACAAACATCTGTTTTTAATAATTGAAGACCTTTCTCCTAGTTGACATAAGCACTTTTTATCGAAGCTGTTTGATGGCATTTTGAGTTCATATAGCTTGTTGTTTTTATTAGGAAACGGAGAAGAATCTGTTGCATAATTTATGTTATACACAAGTCATATCTCTGCTAATATTCTCACACTGATTCCCAGCTCCTGTGTCTGGGTGCCTTTCCAGCTGCTTGGCAAGATGAGACCCTCATAGATTCCCTCCCATGTCTGTTTAGAAGAGCTGGACAGGCATGCTACGAAGAGCTGTAGGATGCTCTAGGAGATCTAGGTTTACCAGGGCTTCAGGATCTGAAGTCTAGAATAGCCATGGTGGACTAAAATCCGCTCAATTATACTCTTGCAATCCCTGCTGAAAGCTGTATTTAGCTTGCCATGCCACTAAAAATCAACAGTAGCTACTGGAATGCCCTTGGAAACTGAAGTGTCTTGGCTAACTCCACTGGCTGTGTAAGACTTCTGAAAATACTAGAAATTATGGTAATTAGTAGGACAAGTATGCAAAGTGACTAATTTAGATTTTATTCTATGGAACAAACACTTGGGAAAAATACATTTATAGTATGATTGAAAGATTAGTGTTAGGATTGAAAAGATACAGAAAGTGGAAAGCAATATGGTAAAAAGTTTAAAGTAATTTGATTTTTGGTTTTTTTTCCCAAATTCATTGAAAACAGTTCTTATAGGAAGCTGTATTTCATCCAGGTATAGCTATGTTATACTAGAGCATGTGAAACAGAAGATGAAACCAGGAAGAATTAACTAAAAGTAAAATTGGATAGTTTGTTTTTTATGATGAAAAACGTAGGAAAAGCCAAAAATAAAATCCCCACAGTGCCCCAGTCCCTACTATGAATATTTAAAGTGAATTAGCATTTTAAGTACTACCTTTTATTAAACTAAATTATTAATTGGATAGAAAACTCTTTAGGTTAATTAATAACCTGATAATCTAAATAACATGGAAAGAGTTACAGATATGACTAAGTTTTTCTTCCCACATTAGCTGAAGTAAGCGCTGTTTGGGACTAATTCTCTTTGCAGATTCAGTCAGTTATTACTCGAATGGAGAGGTTTAGGAAAGCCGTTCAAAGCTGCTTGGTCTTGCTTTAGGGAGGGAGAGCACATGTGCTAACAAACAGGGCCTGAGGACTCTTCATAGAATTTTAATAATATAAGATTTCCTACTTGGCAAGTTTGAAAAAGTTTACAACGAACATGCAGGCATGCAGATACATTCCCCAGGAAGGTTTCTAGTGGTGCTCTTCTCTTACAAGATGCCATCTCTATGTCTTGAAATAGGCATTTGAACTGTACTGCTTAGCCAGATTTCAGAGGATTTTCTACAGGCATCTGTCACCTGTGGTGTCTGTACTTTCTGTCCTGGGTTTCTGTCTCCAATGCAGTTGTCCATATATGACAAAAATTACCTTTTTTCCCCTCAAGGAGCACAACTTGTAAACCTGTCCTGAAAGAATTAGTTTCATTAGCTACTCTCTTACATTGTGTCCTTTGAATACTAAAAGAGATGATACATGGAACCTCCCTAGAGTTGCCACTTTTATACTGAGTAATTTAGTTTGCTGAAGCTTGTACGTTGGAGGGGATCATCAAAATGGAAGATAATATTCACAGCAGGAGATGAGACGTGCAAAGGACAGGATTTGTGCATAAAAGAGTACGAGCCCTTGAATAGCTTCTGCGAAGTGATGAGCACCTGATCTCTGCAACAGAGATCTGGTCCTTCTTTGTCACTGTCAATGCACACAAATCATTTAATGACATCTGATACTAGCAGCTTTGTGTCTTAATTCACGGTGAGAGCAAATATATCAATTAGTACTAACAAAACATCTCACCATCACAACTTTACACCACAGAAGGTATCTTTAAATGCCGAGCACTATGGAATCACATGAATGTATTTGCAGTGTATGTTCTGGCATTTAAAAAAGCAAATTTAAGATTAAGATATTTTAAAGGTCCTGAGAGGATCCCAGCCCAGCATGGGTGTTCTTCTCGTTAGCCAGGCTCATCACTTAAACTAGTATTCCAGTCACTAGAGCTGTTTGTTGGTTAATTAATAACATCCACTTACTTGCATGAGTGGGTGCATAAAGTGCACATGGAAATGTTGCTGAGGTAAGACCCTGTCTGGATTTTCTGCATAACTTCTGTATTCGGGTCTGAATAGTATTTTGTAGCAAAAAGCTAAAACAAACAACTTCCACTCAGTTAAAAAACTTACTCGATAGAAAATGAAAACTTCTAACATGGCTTGTAACTGGTTTAGGTAGAAACTGCTGCACACTTAAGTTCATTGTCTTTGCAAGCTTACAGATGTATCAGGATTTAGGGATGTGCTTAGCTTTAAACAGCACTTTAGTCCCTCTTAAGAGATTGGTGATGTATTTCAGTTCTATGTGTTAGCCTACAAAGGATTTGAGTTAGGTGGAAACTCTTCCCCACATGAAAGTTGCCATGAGGCTGACCATCGATAGCCTTTAAATGCCATACCTATGAATGTTGTACTCTTGCCAGTCTATGCGTGTGCATGTGTGTATATATCTAGTTGTGAGTTTGCAGTGTGTCTGTGTGTGCACACCTGTACGTATATATGTATATACATCCCCTGGTTTTGCCCAATATAATGATACCAGCTTGCGTGTAGAGCCAAAACCACTTAAAACTACACAATGCTTGAGATGCTGCATTGTTTTTATTTTAATATTTTTTATATCAGAGGAATTGCAGGATGTTTACAGATGCTTATTAATATTTAACTTATACAAGGGAGTGGCGGGATGTTAATGGTTGTTGTCAGCTAAAGAATTGTATCTGATTCTGGGTGAAATTTTGGCTTTATTGAAATCCTTGGCAAAACTCCATGGATCTCACTGGGACCAAGATTAAACCCCTCTGAATGTATTGTTTACTAGCTATTTTCCTACTGTGATTTTTTTTTTTTTTTAAATGAGTGAAATGTATTTATTTTTTCCCCAATGTGAAATCTGTAGTTGCTATTTGGATTTTTCTACAGAACCTGCAAACTTCACAACAGGTGGGAATATACACCTGACAATGTACAGCATTTTTCATTGAGCTGGTCCTTGAATATCCCTAAGAAAGTACCTTCTAAAATAACTTTTGTAATATTTTAATACAGACTCTTCTAAAAACAGGTCACCCTTCTTACCTCTCTCCGGAAAGACAGCGTGTAGCGTGGCAGGTGAAAATGAAGAATTATTTATTGATGAATAAAAAGTAGTCCCATCTGTTTTGTGTACCTAATGATTTCATACAGCTCACCTGGCTCTGCAGATTTGCAATGAGGTGTTTGATGTACCTTATCCAAAAGTAACTTATAGGGAAAAAAAAATATAATATATGACTTTAGTCTTCTCACCAAGACACAGAGGTATATTCTGAGCCAGTCTGTAGACTGGGTGAATACAATTATGAGAATATAAAGTGGTAAGGCAAGTCAGAAAACTGCTTAATATTAGATAAATCACTTGTTTAGAGACAGAAGGATCAGTTCCTTAATAGCACCAGGGAGGAAAAATAACTGTAATGCAGTGCTTCCTAAATCCCTTTCCAGGGTATCTTTTAATTGTGTATGCTTTAAGTATGCTCTGCCTGTAAAAAGACACAAGGCTGTGAAACAGCTAAATACATGCGTCATAATTTCTTCGTCCAGGGCTAAAAATATAATTTACAAATGAGCTGTCATGCACTTTGAAATATATGTGTCCGGAACAGGTAAGTTTGTATTCTTTGTAGATAGTCATCCCAAGGATACAGTAGGATTTGTAAAATGCGGTAGTTATGCCCATGTTATCAAAAGCTGAAGAAATAGCAAGCCAGATAAACTCCCCCATGAGGCTCTTCCAGAAGACACCTGTGTAGAATGCCCACCACTCCCAGGAGTCCTTTGGTGTAATTTTGTTCAAGAAAGGGTCAGATTCCTACTCTTCCCCTTCCTAATAAGGAAGGAAGTTTGCACCTTGGTTGAACTTTCCAGGAGTTTGTTGGCTATAGAAACAGACCTCAAAAGAATAAACTGTTGAGGCAATCAGAAGGCTCGTGGAGGATACGCAGGGCTCTGTCTGGGCTCACTGGTTTGTTATTGGGGATCTGATTAGAAATTTGGGGGAATAAAGCTCCCGTTGTGCAGTCAGTAGCAAGCCTCTGTGTTATTAGTGGGAGCAGATGGGTGCCCAAGTGAGCAAGACAACTTTCCTTTTGCATGATCGTTATCTTTCTGTAATTATAATCAGGTCTTGTGTTCGGGATTCACCATTATTTGTCTGAAAGGCCATGATGAGAGAGGATATGTGAGGAAATGAGGAGGAAGTGGCTGTAGGTCTGGATTCTGCCTTTAGTTTCCTGCTGCAGAGCTGGTGCAAGACTGGGGGCAGCTCAGTTAACCTTTGTGTGCCTCACTTTCTCTGCCGTGGGAGTAAGGATGCTTACCACCTTTGTACAGTCCCCAAGACCTATAGGAAAGCAGTGGTATATAAGCGGATAAGTTTTGCTCACACTATTATATGTAGTTTAAATAAATTACTTTTGTCCGTAACACTGCAAAAATTGCTTTTCCTGGTTTCAGTTCTGACTATTTGATGACCTATTACATTCTGGATAGTCAGTTTTGAAGCTTAGCAGTTGCTCTAGTACTTACAATTACACACATAGCGGGCTCTGTTTGCTGCAGAAAAGAGTGAAACTTTAAACTGCCTGACGAAACTTGCCAATGAAGTATATCTAACAGAGCAGGGGTGTAACTTTTGGCTTTATTTACTTGTAATAATGGTAAGAAACAGTGAATTTTGTTTGTTTACATACTGTTTACAATGGCACAGTTTTATTTTTAATATATAAAACCAATTGAGGTATTTATTGCATATACTATTTTAAAGATGTTTTATGTGTTTTCACCTTTGGAATATATTGTTTCATTTCCTTGTACAGATAATTTGGGTGGCTTTGTTAATATAGTTAGTAATTTTTATGACTACTAAGTGACCAGTTTTCCGTGCCTTTTTATTGTTGGATGCATGATTACATATTTATTATTGTATGGAAGTCACTGAGATGTGTATTTTTGTATTCTGCTGGAAGCAATGGTTGATTTTATTGTACATGGTAAGAGATGCCTTCCATAATGGGCACTCGTATGAGATCTTCCTTCTCAAATAAACAGAATGCATTCAATGTATCTGAGTCATTGAGTTCTTTCTGCGTCTGGAAAACAATGGAAATCCTTGAACATAATGACACTGAATTTTATATCTTATCCACTCAAAATGTGGGCTGCTACCAGCGCCATCAAATCCAAACCAAATTTCCCTATTGAAATCAATACGACGGCAAGTCCTTGGCACAGTGTAAGCCTTTGTAATTTAACAGAAAATTCTGTATGTTAAAAATAAATAAAATTTGGATGAATGACTCTCAAGCATCATTCCTGTTCAGTCTGCCACACACTGTCTGAAAATTGTTTAAATTACGGGCTTTGAATACAACTTTTAAACATACTTTATATGGCTACGTGCAAGCCCACATGCAGCTTTTAAGTACGTCTCTGTACATGTAGGTGTTTACGTTTGCAGGGATCTTCCGCTAGTTCTTGCCGGCATAAGGCGTATCAAACATAAAAATAGATTTACACTTGCTTCCACAGTAACACAGTCATTAAACCAGCATATACAGTATTTTTTTCATTTTTTCCATTTTTCACTGCTAATTGGCAGTGAAACAAACACATTTTTTCCTGTGTGTGTGTGTATATATATATATATATATATATATATATACTGAACCTCTCTAACACCGACCCAGATAAACACTCTGGGTTGATTCCATGACAGGACCCAAAGACAGGGCAATTCTGCAGGCAATCATCAACTCCCTTGTTGTGAGCTACAGTGAGCTTCCAGACTGGTGCTTAACACAAGGTGTGATGTGATGTGAGAGCAACTACAATCAATGGCTTGTACAGAAGGAAAAACAAGAGTGTATAGGAGCCTAAGTCAGTTGATGAAGGCGATAATCTTGTGGTTGGGATTCTATTGTCCTGAAATGATCATATGCAGGAGAGGCATTTTTATGGATAACCCAGAATGCTGAACGGTCAGAGCTGGTGGTTTTCACACACAATGAATTCCAGGTGCTTAGAAATCTCCTAGGACTGAAGCCTGAAATGGTTGGTTGTAATAATCAAAGCTGTTGTGTAACTGAGAGACTGTATTAGGAGAAATAGCAGATGAAGTAAAGTCAGGGATACTATTGGAGTTGACACTCAGCAGTACATGAGGAGGCTGGGTATGATGGTGCAACGACACCATGAACTCTCTAGAATTGCTTCTAGCAGTAAGATTTTACTAAAGGTAGATTTCCCCTAGTTCATCTGTCCTGTGTGTTAGATTTGTGTGAATAACAAGTCAAAGAATGTGAAAAAGTGATTGCTTTATAATCCTTAATCTGGGAGATGCACTTATGGAAGTTTTTAATAATTTTAAGAAGAGTTCAGTAAACGGGTGAACTTCATACTGCACTGTACATTTCAGTACTTCTGGTGTGTGATCAATCTGTTCATGCCAGTGACACCTGATGATAGAGACTTTGAAAATGTGCTAACTTTTAACTCCCATGACTAAATTCAATAAAATCTGAAAAAAAAAAAAGGAAGGCAGAAACCAGGAAAAAGTTTATATTAGAAGTCTCAAAACAAATCTCTAGAGGAAAATCTAATAGAGTTCTTGCCCAGACAGGTCATCAAGAAGGTCTGTATAGATGTCTCGTCTAAAACACAAAATGTAGTAGTTGAATTATTTAAAGAGGCTTTGTTGGGACAGAGTGACAATCTACAAGGTAAAAATGAATCTGATGGCAGTATGAGCAGCTCCCTCATTTCATGTTAATATTAGAATATTCCAATGTTAGAATACTACGATATTAGAATATTAGAACAGTGGACATGGTGAAAAGTGGAAAATAAAATTATTTTACAGTGAATGCCATTCAGGCCACAGAAAATTTGTGTTTAGACCAACATCGGCCCCTGTCCTGGAAGCAGATGTGGGAGTATGTGTTAGCCCAAACTGGCTGTGTATTTAACTAGTTTGTGCCATTTCCTCTGGAGTTATTACAGGTTATTTTCTAATTCTATAACTGCAATTCTTATCATATTTCTAAGCACACTTCTAGGAAATAAAATAACTTATGTCAACAGAACCATGGCCTCGGTTGTCCCCAGACATCTAATGGCAGGAAGGTGTAATGGATGGAATCTTTAAGCATGACAATACATCACGCAAGCTTCTGTCCCAGCTGAACACACAAAAGATGAGTGAGAGCAGCAGCTGGCCTGATTCCTCCTCTTTTAGCTGAGAACCGAGAGGATCTACACGGAAGTGCATCTTTCTTTTTATAGAGGGAGAGATGGATAAATGTCATGGTGATGAAACAGGACATCCTGGGATGTGGCAGATGCCTCGTTGAGGCAGCAGCTCTTCTGCTCAGGCTTTAGTTTCCATTTCCTTTCCCTAACAGCAGAGCACAGCTGTGCCTGCACTTGCCCCTCTGAACTCATTCCTCCACTCTGCCCTTTAGCTGTTATTTGCTTCTCCCATATCTCAAAGCTTTCAGCCCTTCTCAGGTACCTGCTGTCATTTCCCAATTACAGTTTGCCAAGTGCAATTTCCTTTCTTCAATTTCATTCTGAAAAAAATCTGTCTGCTGCCTAGCGATATCAGCGTAACAGCAGATATGTGGCCTCCTGTCAGTTCACGCTACCCTCTCAGTCAATCAGTTCATTAATTAGAAATCACACATCTAATATCTCTGAATCCCTAATGCGCTGTCCCTGATAATAATCTGCTAATGGCATAACTATTCAATGAATGGCATGTTTTCCCTGAGGGAATGCCAGTTCCCAGGCATAGCTTCTCCAACTCACTCTTGAAGCCATCAGTTCTCTGAAGGTGAAATCAGCAAGTGTTCACACAGGAGTCTGTAAGCAGTGTAAGGCCGTGCTTCTGGTTTATGCTTGATTGCTTATCTTGCAGCTAACTGAATGAATTTCACACGAATCTGGTGAATCAGAAAAAAAACAGGGGGCTACTTCCAGAGGAATAAAAACTAAGAAGGTTCAAGAGTGGCTGAAAATGCCATGGAGCTGCTTCCAAAACATGATTTCTTAGGAGTGAGGGGAAGTTGCTTTTTTTTTAAGCATACTAAGTTCACAGATTACTTCAGAATAACTGCAAAAAGAGCATGGTAGGTAATGGTGTCAGGCCATCCTTTCTCCTTTACTGGCTTCTACAAACACTGGGAGGAGCTGTGTTCTGGGGTCAACTCTCTGAGCCAAAGTGACAGTTTGGAGGAGTGTGCCTTTGCCTAGAGCTGTTTAGGCAACATTTTCCTAAAATCAAAACCCATACATTTAAACAAAACACTCTGTTATGAGGTGGGTTTTAATTTTTAAGTGCTGGCTTTCTAAAGAGGTGAGCTTATTATGTTATTCTGCTCTGTCATTTGCTCTCCCTTTTCATTTCTGGGCCTCCACTTCACACACCTCCATGTTTTGAGCCCCTTCCCTCAGGTAACCTGCATGCTGTAAACCCAAGGAAGTGTTGGTACACAAAGGACATGAGATCATGAGGTGGGAGAGCATCAGACAACATTGATTGCCTTGTAAAATCCACTTGAACTCTGAAATTATTTTTCCAGATGCAAGTTAAAGTCATGTGTAATTTGTTATCCTATTTATCTCATCAGAAGAAAATAATTAAATTAGTTTATTTATGAATAATAATCAAATACATTTCTTAAAGAGTTTGTAAAGGATTTAGACAGATAAACATGGGGAGATAGAGTGGACAATACTTGTGTCAGTCCTGTTCCACCTCAGCATCAAGAAATGGATAGAGTAACTTTGCAGTTTCAGTGTAAAACTTTCCTGTAGTTCTATTAGGAAGGTGCATAGTGCTTTACAAAACAAATGTCTTCAGTATTAAAGTTTTCAATATAATTTCATCTCCCTGTGGCCACTCAGCCATGAATTACTTTTGTAATTACTCTGTAATTCCCAAAATCTTGAGCCTATTTGAAGTATTGACAGGAATATTACTTATATCTTCCAAACACTGTGGAAAGAATTGCCTGGGCAAATGAGCCTAAATTCCTGAAAATACAATAACGATTAATTATGTCAGGACAAACAATCACCATTTATTTCTTAGTCAGTAAGATCCATAGCTAATGGCTGACTAAGCTCAATTAAGGTTTAACGAAGTGCTAGTTTTTAAATAAAGTTAAATTACTAAACCATATCATTTGCGAGCAGGATCAGCAATCGGTCATGGCTAATTTCTTATGCACAAATCTCCTCACAAAATGTGTATCTTTTGAGATGTATGAATATATCTTGAAAGCAAGATTCAATATCTTATGTTTTCTTAGATGGCCAGTCAATCTGGGATTTTATTAAAGACATTTTCCCTTGCTGGATTAAATGAAGAAAAGCCTGGAACATAAAGTCTTGTGATTCTTTTGCATCTGTTCATCTAACACCTAGTTCAAATGTGCCTGATATCCAGACTAATCCCTGGGGAAGTGGAAAGAAAAAAGTATTTTTCCTTAATTTAAAGAGCACTCCTAATGTACAGCAAGAGCCTGCACACAGATAGTTTTCATTTATTAACTTGATTTTGTGTCTAAACAATCTGATAAATCACCTCTAGTGTTTACGGAGTACAATATTCCGTGATTTCATTACACCACAATGAATAAAAACTGAAATTCCCTGAATAGCATGATTTATAAAATAATCGCATAACTTGTGCAAATTGTGCTTTTTCATTCTTTGTTGCATACCGAGATGGATGAGATTTCTCGTTTCCTTTCAAAGCAGGCCACCTAGTGCTTGCAGAGCTTCAGGACAGTGAGGAGCCTACTGCAAACAGCTTGGTTTGCTCCTTCATTGCTCCCTTTAAATGACAGAGCTGCCCATTGCTTTTCAAGACATACTTTGAGTTATGCTATAGTGCAACTTAAAAACCCAGACATTTTAGATTTCATATGCCTGCTCCCTGTCTTGCTCTCTGCTGCTTCCTTAGCTCCAGCACTGTTTTTTGTCAGACCTCTCTGTCAACGAGCATAACTCCCTAACATGGTCAAGGAGAGGTGATGGCCACCACAACGTGGTAGGGATCTGTTGGGTTAATGAACTTAACCAACCAATAGAAGGACTGGCTCAAGGAGAAAGTCATACTGGGAGAAATGAGGAACGACAAAAGGAAAAGAGAGCAACATCTTCCCCTTTCACCACTAATAAGCTGGCAGGTTCTCCAGGGAAGAACAGAATTAAGGTAGAAATACTGACTTCTCCTTCTCCAGAATGACACCAAAGGGCTATTAGAGGAGAGAAAAAGCCACAGTCCTTTACCAGTGCTATTAAAATGTCATAAGCTAAGTAGTATCCATTTCGGAATGTGACATCTCCAAAGAAAGAAGAAAAGCATAGCTTGGAATGGTGTTACTAACTCTGTCGCTGTCTGATTTGACATGCAACAAGTGTCCTGGGAAGATACTTCAGCCTAGCATTTTGGCTTCCAGCTCCAAGGGAGTCAGAAACCATTTGCAGTCATGAGATCCCATGGTACTTTTCATGGTGTGTCTGAACTGTGGTGATGGTTAACCCTGTTTAAATTTTGCATTGGATAGATTGGATAACTCTCTCGGTCATCTCAAGTGAGAGGTGAGTTTCAGGCTTCTTGTGTTTATATAAGAACTCTATGTGGCATAGCACAGCTAAATTCAGTGCTGCATGGCTGTCAATGTATTTTGCAACATTCTCCTCATTTTTGGATGGTTTCAGCCTTTCAGTTAAAGTAAAAAATCAGTGATTTCTTATTCTAATCTGTTTGTAAAGAAGTGCAGAACTTTTATTTCCATTTAAAGAAAAAGGAGGAAATTTAGCACTAGCCAGAGGATCAGCTCTGTGTCACTAATAAGTACATTTGTAGAAATCCTGTCTCTTCGACTATAAAACTTGAAAAAATCGTGAAGTGTCAAGTTATAAATAAATGTTTTCTGTAATTGGTCTTCATTGGATAATGGACAGGTTTATGTAACACATCCTTTGTTTACTGCTGTCGGAGACATAATATAGGCTGGACTGTGACATCTGGCCTGGAAATGCCGACATTTCTACTGCAGTAGGAAATTTAGTAGAAGAAGAGGTCTAAACAAGCTTCTCTCACTCTTAAATTTCAGAAAATTACAGAAAGAGTCTGAATTGTAAAGCAAGTTTGCATTCCTCAAGAGAAATGTGGTGAACTGCCTGTGTACTTTGTGCAGCTACTTGGCAGGTATTTCCAGGGAGACCTGTTATGTAAAATGGACTGAATATTTTGTCACTGGTAAAAACAAAAGTGAACAAAAAAGACCTGTAATCATCCTTTTCAATGCATTATCCTGTTGCCAGAACTTCACGTTTGACTTATGATTATCTCGCATTAGTCCTGTATCATCCATGGTAAAAGGATGTTGAGTGAAAAGAGAGCTGTACACGAACACATCTGATGAATGCCAGAGAGTTTTTTAATATAATTCATATAACCAAAATCCAGCAGTCCTGCATGTACACACAGTGTAGGTTTTTCTTTCAAGTCAATCAGGACGTAATTTACAAAGAGCTGTACACAACCACCTCAGAATTGCTCTAGATCATTGTGTGGGGAGAATTTGCAAAGTGCTTTGAAGCACAGAGGGAGGGGGGTGCAGTGCATGGTAGCTTTAAATTCACCTTCTGCCTTCTCCCACATGCTTCTGAAGGCTGTGGGGACTGTAATGGTCTGTCTCTGCAGTACTTTCTACCTCCATTCACAGTGTGAGCAGCAGTCCTAGCCCTGCCAAGTTTTCTGCATGTACAGTGTGCATCATAATTCTTGCCAGAGCACAGAATTGGGAAATACCCACCTTATTTTATTCTAATGCAAATGAGACAGTATCCCTAGCACAGTGTTTATTTTTCTCACACACATATATATACCACCCTCTGAAATGACATTTATCCATGCTAAGTGGTAATACATTACTTAAACTAATTATAAATATTGATTCAATTTTTTAATCATATCTTAAAACTTATCATCTATAAACCTGAAATTAAGTTTACTTAGCAACTCACCATCAATATATATCAGGTGTCTGCAGTCTCTTCTAGTGTATTTACTTAGAAAATTATCCTTCCCTGGCACACCTGAGATAGAAGAGGACAAAATAAATGCCTTGAATTAAAGCCAAACCAAAACAGAAAAAGGAGTCCATAATCTGAATCCTGGCACATTTCCCATGTCTCAGGTTTAGGCTCTTTCACCAACACATACCAGCTATCAGGAGAGGACTTCTGTGCTCTAACACCATGCCTCATCAAAAAAAATCTATTTTTTCTGCTAAGGAAAATCAGCCATTCAAAGCTCAAAGGGGTTCCCTCTGCATTGAAGATAACGAGGTAGGAGGGGAACACGTGCCTTCAGGCAAACCTGCCTTGCCAGAGTCTGAGCAAACTAGGATGGGAAGACAAAGACAAATGTCCTAAAAAAAAAGCTGCGTGCAAACTCTTCAGTGATTTCCTGAAACCCTCAGTTCTTCCCCACAAACTATTCATTTCAATTGGTTTTCAACCCTAAAAAGTACTTTCAAGGCCTTAAAAAAATCAACATAATTTTACCAATGGTAAACTGAATCAGATTAATGTAACTACATTTTTCTAATATAAAAATAGTAACGTTAAGCTTGTAGAGGAAATGAAATCCATTCCCATTTTTCTTCCTCGGTATGGTGTATTTAGAGGGTGTATTACTAAAGAATCATCACTAGTGCATTATTGTGACTTACCCTTCAGAGACTTTATCATAGTATTAACTTCAGCTCATAAAGGATTAGATCGTTCTATGCTTACGACTACCATAGACTTTTTAGCATCAAGTAAAGAAATATGAGTATTATAGAGGCTTCAGCCAGTAATTTCTTTCCTGTACCACATCCTCACTGCCCCTAAAGAATAGAAAATCACAGTTGGTCAATCCTTACCTAGCTTTCAGTAGCAGGAAAGTACTTAAGAAACCTTTTTGACTGGAGTCGCTCAAGATAAGCATCTTACAAGGACAGGGCCTCAACGTTTCCATGTATTCAAAGCTGATGAAATGAAAAGTTGTGGGTAATTTGGGAAACTTTTTGGTGGATAAGGAAAAAAATAATTTGGTACTTTTACAATGCAGTTTTCAGGATCCAATTGTGACTTAGCTCTGGCACATCTACTTTATTGCACAGCATGTGACCTGGCAATTATCTGAAAACAAAAATTAATTTTCATTTTTCATTCAGTTATAGATAGGACCATGTCTTATCAATTGTAAATGATGACACATTGTTAAAGGTCAAACAATTTGATTTTAACATACTTCATTATGTTTCCAACTATTCCTAATGCAGTTTCTTACAACTAAGCAACTGATCATTCCCCTTTAAATCAGTGAAAAATGGTTTTGTTTTTTTTCTTATATCTGTATATCCATGGCTTTAAAGCATCAGTGACCATAAAGAAGTGACTTGCTTTTCAAAACACTTAAAAAATATTTTTCTCAATTTAAAGAATAATTCATATATCATGGGTACGTAGTCTAAGTACCCGTTAATACACGGTCTTACCAAGATGTACAATTTTAAGCTATGTTTGACTTAAAAAACCTCAATTTATTGACTCAATGAAATGAGCTGTAGCTATTGATAATACTATGTAACATTTTATTTTTGCTCTGCAACAGGTACTGTATTTTCTGTATGCCACATTTTTGCAAAAAAAAAGAAAAATATCTTTGTAGAAGCTACGAAGTAAAATCTTCTAGAAAGAGACATGTTTGCTTTTTTTTCAGGCTCCACCTTGACCTAATGACAGAATATTATATACATCACTGTGGTCATGATTGATGTATCTCTAGATGCAGAAATTTTTAAACTTTCCCTATTTAGTCTGAGGTGTAGTTTATCATTACCTTACCTATTCCATTAATGACTCCAGATGCCATATGCTGTACATCAGTTAATTGTCACTCTCAATATTTTAGTTAGACTAGATGTATATTGGAAATGCATTTCAGACATTATTTACATTCTACACTTCTGCTCTGACCTCCTTCAGTGGCAGTTGAAAAACTTAACTTATTTAGTTCTCAATAGGCCATGTAAATGTAACATTTCTGAGCTGAGAAATTTTCCTGGAAAAATTTCATTGGGAAAATGAAATAGCCTTCGGCAAAGGTAGCTCAGAAATAGTCACTCAGAAATCTTACAGCAGTAGGGAAGAACTCACAGTATTTCTTTCAGGCATTTCCGTTGTGTGTCTCATTCTGGCTAAGATTTACCACCTTCAAACAGTCATTTGCAAAGAGGTCCTTGGAAAAGAGTGCTATAGTGGCCATTTTTCACAACAACAGTCCACCAGGGTAATAATTCCCTCTCTGACATAAGGCTTTTGGGGATCCTTTATATTATAGTGAGATTTTATACAAATGTGGATGGAGGAGCAAGGCACTCCTGGGTTGTCTATAGGTGATTGACTCGTCATTCCTAGGTTCTTTTTATTTTTTGAGAAAACATTTCTCTTTTTTTGGGAGAAGCTATGAGTACTCCTATTATGGCTGAAAAGGTGTCACCAACCAGGATAAGGATTTGCTGGTTTCCTCTCAATATTTTGACAGGAAAGACAATAACACTTTCACTAAATGTACTCATGTTTAAAGAGTATTTATTTTATATATTGAATCAGGGAAGAAATAAAATAATCTCTGAGTATGTGGCAATACTGAGGAAATTAAGAATCAGAGAGACTTAAATGACACATGACAGTAGTTATTTGGGTGTGGAATAAAAGCAAGCAACCCAAATGGACATATTGATTGAGACTGACTTAAACCTTGAACGTATGCTCCAGTTATTGCATCTGAGATGAAGAGTACATTTTAAGCTATGTTGCAGCAGCACAAGCTTTATAACAAATCTACTAGGAACAAAGAAGAAAGCATACCATGAACAGTACATTATTTTCATTGTGGGAAAAAACTCACAATGCAAATGATTGCCAGTTCAAGAATAAACTCTGCATAAACAGCAATAAACTAGGCCATGAATAGAAAATATAAAGGGCAATGAAAAGCAAAGCAACTGCCTTAAAATTCATTTGGAATCCAGATGGTAAGAGGATGGGTTACAGCCAGGCTGCTGTAGCATCTGCACAGTAGTTGAATTTGAGACAGAAAATAAGAAGCAGTTGTATTTATATGTGGAAGGAACAAGATTTGAAATGTAGCTCAGTAAAGCATCTGTTGTTCCTCTGATTTCACAGCAGGAGTATTAGAGACTATTTAAAGAGATGAAGTTGAAAAAAAATTTAATTACCACTAAGCATTTACAAGGGAATTCACTGTTCCCTGGAGTTACCAATACAATGGTATATGACATCTCTGGGCTTTAAAAAGGAAGTATATGCAATATAATATATAATATAATAACATAATATAAGAAATTATGAGATTTATCCTACAGCAGAAATTATCTAAGCATGTCGAAAAAGCAGCTGATACCACAATTGTAAACTGCAGGAAGGCAAAGATGTATTTTGTTTTTAAACTTGGCTGATACCTTTTCCAAAAATACACCAAAAGCGAAAACCAACTGGAACACTGCCAGAATTCTGCAATAATGTTTCAGGTTACATTCAGCAAAGTTAGCACTTGAGCACATTTAGTTCTGACAGCATAGGGGGCTCTCTGTGTCACTGTGGACCTCAACATTACCAATTAGCTATTGAAGATCAGCATCTTTTAACTAGTGCAGAAGATTTATTTGCCTCATTATTGCATTCATCCTAACTTATATTCACCCACAAGTACGGACTGAGACAATGAGACATTGTGTTATCTGATAGCAGGCGCAAGAGTTTATCTCAATCTTGAAGTGTATAGTCTACAGCAGCTGTACCTTCTGGTTAGCAAACATAACAAGTGGATACTACTAGGTACTGCTGGCATGCAGCGTTATTTGAAGAAAAATAATCAGAAATCCAGCAATGAAGGACTCCCTGGAAACCTCTTCATGGGCTTGGGTATCATTACTGATCTTAAGGAAAAATTAATTGATCTAATCAGTTCATTGTAGGAATAAATGTGTGCATAAATCACAAGTAAAAAGCTGAAGGTATCCATAAGGAACGAAAGGACAGTAGAGATAGAGTCGACAATAGTTGCTTCCTGAAGAGGTGTTTGATCATTTTCTAATTGAACAGATTGGCACTGGCAATCCTGATTCCATCAAAACTTTCTGCAGTGCTTAAGCTGTGATCTGGCTGTGGCTGCTGGCCAGAAATGCAACCAAGCTGGCTGCTGACTGTAACTCAGCTGACTGGCTATCTAGCTTCCCTGGCAATATGCCAACTGCTCAGTTGGTTTCTTGGCTCTCCAGGCTTGTCAGCTAGCAAAGAAATAGACTGTTCCATTTTTGCCACAAAGGCTTTAGAACAAACACATTTTGTTCCAGTGCTCAATGAAACAAAATATTGACAAGCTGGAATTTCCTGCAGAATAAAAATTTTGCTTCTCAGCCAGCTCCAGTTATTACTGTACAGTCTTTTGTAACACAGTGACGGTACTATCATATCCTCTAAGTGAACACAATGCACAGAAAGGATGTGACTCCAGACAGCTGTCCAAGGCTTTGCGTAAGAATCTCGTAGCACTTTAAACTGTCCCTACGCAGTACAATGCATCTTTGGATAAAGTGAGTTTGTGATGCTTTCCATTTGGCATTAAAATGCCTATTAGGTTGGCTCCTAGAACTCATTTGTCAGCAGGACATAACTGACCAAATGAGGGATGAATTCAGTACGCAGTCTGTGGATTATGCCCTTTATGTATATTGTCTTAGAAGATGACTTACATAGGTTACAGATCAAAGTCCATGGAAAGAAAACTCAGTAATAGTCGCAACATAGTTATAAAGATATAAAGGTTTTCACTGTTGAAGAAAAGAGTTATATTATCCATGAACACATAAATAATATTTCTTCTTAAACATGTCATTAGAAACAACAGATTCACAAAACATTCTGTGAAAAGAAAACAGAAAATGCCATCACACTATACAATAATGCCATAAGCCGAACCCTTGACAGAGACAAATGCCACGGGTCCAGCCCAGGCCAAAGATTCATGACAGGATGACTAATGAAATTATGCACTCAGATGAAGTAGTTGGTAGGTGTTGTCAAAAGCGTTTTCAAGGAGATGCTGAGCAGGGCCTACATGGCAATGCAAGTCAGCACATGGGTATGCACTCGGTGGCAGAAGCAGTCCATTTAAACTGTTTCCATTCTCCGTTGTCTCTGTGCTATCCCCAGTGCACTGACACTTTTGTTATGTTGCTGCACTGGATCAGCAAAAAGGAAGGAAAGCAGGTTGTTTTCTAATCTTCTCAGTTCAATCTCATTTACTGCTTGATTTCACAAATGTTCATGCTGGCACAATCCAGGGGCAGTGCAGATGCAGAAGCAGGTACTGGGAAGCAGAAGGGTATGTTTTGAACAGATAAGCCACTAAAAGCCATTTTGAAATTATTACATTAAGAGCTTTAGATTTTGGGTGGGGAAATAATATCAAGCATGCTGTGAAAGGATGACTCTTACCCAGGTTTTGAGACAAGAAGCATATGCTATGCCTCCTGTTAAAGGCAGGAATACAAAGACTATAAATTAATTATCTGCCTTTGAGAAGTCAATCTGTATTATTATAAATTACACTAGTGCAGTTTATCGGATGTAATTTCAAATCTTGCCTGAACTTAATAAAGCTTTAGTTATAAAAAGATGTTTTGCAGAGGCAGTATTGTAACACCACCCCCTCCAAACACTGACACAATCATGCAACGGTGTAGTTTTCATTTACAGAGGAAAAAAAAATTAAGGGACTAGTAAGAAAATGGATGGAAAGCAGCCATAAAGTCACAGAGTAGTTCTTCATCTCCTTTTATAGAACTGGCATCCAATACTGCAAAGAGATGACATAGACAACAGTCTGAGATAATCTTTCAACAAGTTGTTCCAAGCCAGTGATCCTGAAAATACCAAAGCTTAAAAGACAGGTGCAGGCAGTGACTCAGGTTGGTGTGGGCAACACAACAGTAGTTGTGACGAAAGGATTCCAAAGATGCGTATTTTTCAGAACAAAAGAGCAGGCAGAGAATAGCATAGCTGCAAGGCCCTGCCCAGCCAGCTTTGCCTGATGCTGGTTCCCCTTAGGTGGCCTGATCCTGAACCTCACATGGGTCCCCACATATTGACTGACATCCCAGCCTGGCCCTGACCCTTCCCTGTCCCCACAAGTGCTTGATGCCCTGGACTGGGGCTGTCCCTGGCTTGCCCTGCTCCCTGGCCAGGGGCCAGGGTAGTAGTCTCCATCTGGTCAGGCCCTGCCCTGAAAATCAGAAAAATGAACAGGACACAAAATATCAGCTCCCAGAAGTGTATACTCTGATTCTTCATAATTAGTATAAATTTTTAAGAAGTGTTGGTTGCCCAGCCAAGTTTCTTGAGCTTTTACACAGGTATTAACATAAATTTCAAACAAGCATTTAAATAAACCGTAAAAAAAAAAAACCAAACCCAAAAAAACATTGTTTTTATTATTGTATAAACCTCCCCCCCTTTTTTCTGACAAACAATGGCATGCTGTGGGTTATATTTCATAATTTCCTGATGAGAGAAATCCTGGGGTTTTTTCAAGGTTTTGGCAGGGAGCCATAGGAACTCATTATTCTGAATAATCTAAAGGGAATTATAAAACAAAGGGGATAAAAGGCTTGAATTTATTTTTAAAGCATGCTTTTCTCATGCGTACATTGCTTCTGGATCTATTTTGTTTTGGAGATTTTTTACTTACTGTAAGTCTTGATACAGGAAACCCACCAAAACCCTCTTATAGAATGTTTTGCTTTTACAAAAACTGAGAAGTATTTTGAAAGAAGGAGTTGGTGAAAAACAGATATTTTTTTGGTTAACCAAAGATATGCAAAACTGTTAAAATTTCTTTACTCAAATGACAATGCATTTCCAAGCAGGCAGGTCTCAATGGGCATTGAAATGATGATTGACTTGAATTAAATTTGATTCTATTATTCATTTACTTTCCCCCTGTCCTATATGGACCTGTTCTTAGGTAACACTGTGACATACTTTAGAACCAGCAGTCCTGTTTCGTTTACCTGTCTAGTCTGTGCGTAGTTTATGCACTTGGTCACACAGCTTATTACTTTTTAGGGTAAATTAAAATACAATTCCTCCACCTGTTGGCAAAATGAGTAAACGAATATATATCCTCTGACTTCTAAAGCATCTAAAATGATTACACAGCCCAGAAACAGGCTATGATCAAGTACTAAACAGAAATAAAAGCCACAGCTTAAGTAAAAACAGAAGCTAGGCAGAAGCAGGACAGTCCCAAAAAGTAATGGAAGTCCAGCAGCAAAAATTCTCATATCCTTTTTACAGCGTTCAGGTGGTACCCAGCAGAAAGACACAACTTATAAGGAAATCAGGGTAGTCTCTCTTTGTTTGTCGTGTTGTTCTCTCTGCAAAGTAGGCAGGCTAGACTTTGAAATGCCCCAGTACTGGAAATCCTACAAGGCTAGCATCTTTTTACATTTTTTTTTCTCTTTTTCTTCCTTTTCCCCTTGCCCAGTGTACCAAGTTTTGGATTCTTGCTGAATTCAGCTTGGGGGCTCTTTCTTTTGTCTTGTAGAACCTGTTGTAACCATATATCGCTTTGTCTGTGATTGTAGTGACAGTGGAACTCTGGTTCCGTTATTCTTCCTCCTGAGCTTCACTCTCACATGCAGAGTCTCGAAAAGACATGTCCAGATACCAGGAGTCTCTCTTTTTGAGAGAGAAAGAGTTATTAGCTGACAACGCTAGGCTATCCATGGCACATCCTTCAACACTATCCTTCATTTGTGTCCTCCTTATTGTCAGGTTACTGTGTGAAGGAGCTGCTGCTGAAATGGAGTAATGTTAGGAAGCTACATGACACTACTGTTTCCATGCAAATAGAAACGAATCTCAGGCCCCAACAACTCGTACACTTATGTAAACATCTCCATTACAATTCACGAGCATTTGAAAATTAATTCCATATTTGCTGAGATATATAACTCATAGGGTAGTCCAGCAGCATTGAGTTTAAAAAAAACATAGGGAGGAAGGAAGGGCACAGCAGTTTCAGAGAGGTTTTAATAGTCTTCTGTCCGTGCCTTGTCTGACTAAAACCACACTCCAGCCTCTAACCCATCTAGCCTGCTGAGCCAGCCAGCCAGCTGGAATGCAAGTCTGGCATATGAAAGGCTTTCTTGAACAACCAGAAGGCAGGCCTCCAGTCCAGTGATAGGTGGACCCCTAAAACAAGTGACAGGACAAGAGGAAACAACCTCAAATTGCGCCAGGAGAGGCTTAGATTGCATATTAAGAAAAACTTCTTTACTGAAAGAGTGGTGAAGCACTGGAACAAAGTGCCCAGGGAAGTGGTGGAGTCACCATCCCTGGAGGTGTTCAAAAACTGTGTAGACGTGGCACTTCAGGACATGTTTTGGTAAGCACTGTGGTGTTGGCCGGCAGTTGGACTGGATGATCTTAGAGGTCTCTTCCAGTTTTGATGATTCTATGATTCAGACTGACTAGGGAGGAAAGACCCACCTTGCAAATCTATCCCCTGCTCATAGAGCAGATCCTGGTTGCACCTGTGCCAATCCACACTGCTGCTGTAGATAAGCCTGAGCAAGACTGCCTGCAGAAGCTGCCTGATGGCCCTGCCCAGAGGCGGGTCATTCCCCGTGCCCTATGCCCTAACCTGTGAGTGCACAAGGAACACCTGTCAGGGCAGAGCTGACAGGGACATGTGGGATGTCCCCTTCACGGCCAGGCAGGCACAAGCTGGGCTTTGATTCTGTGAGGGGAGTGCAGAACACAGGCCGGCCCTCTGAGATCCCATAATGGCCATAACAACCATAACAACACTAACAGGATGCTGATTAGTGAGAAGCTCAACATGAGCCAACAATGTGCGCTCACAGCCCAGAAGGCCAACATATCCTGGGCTGCACCAAAAGAAGCATGGCCTGCAGGTCGAGGGAGGGGATTCTCCCCCTCTGCTCTACCCTCTTGAGATCCCACCTAGAGTATTGTGTCTAGTTCTGGAACCCCCAACATAAGAAGGATATGGAACTGTTGGAACAGGTCCAGAGGAGGGCCATAGAGATGATGAGAGGGCTGGAGTACCTCTGCTATGAGTACAGGCTAAGAGAGCTGGGCTTTTTCAGCCTGGGGAAGAGAAGCCTCGGGAAGACCTTACTGCGGTCTTTTGGTACTTAAAGGAGGTTTTTAAGAAAGACGGGGACAAACTTTTTAGTAGGGGTTGTTGCAAGAGGACAAAGGGTAATGATTTTAAACTGAAAGAGGTTAGATTTAGGCTAGATATAAGGAAGGCATTTTGGGTACTAGCAGCACTAGAGAAATCACAAAATATGGCAAGCTGCATGTACTCAGTTTGTCGTCTCCTTACCCCTTTCTCATTAACGAAAAGAAAAAGTCTAGTTAGCTAGACTATGGAACTGTTCGAATGGGTCCAGAGAAGGCCACAGAGATGCTCAGAGGGCTGGAGCACCTCTGCTATGAGGACAGCCTAAGAGAGCTGGGTTTGTTCAGCCTGGAGAAGAAAAGGCTCTGAGGGGATGTTATAGTGGCCTCCCAGTACCTGAAGGGGATAGAAGAAAGTAGGGGAGGGACTTTCTACAAGAGCAAGTAGTGATAGGTCAAGGGGGAACGGCTTTAAATTGGAAGGCAGAAGATTTAGATTAGACATTAGGAAGAAATCCTTCACGCTGAGGGTGGTGAGGCGCTGGCACAGGTTGCCCAGGGAAGCTGTGGATGCCCCCTCCCTGGAAGTGTTCAAGGCCAGGTTGGATGGGGCCTTGAGCAGCCTGGGCTGGTGGGAGGTGTCCCTGAGCATGGCAAGCTTTAAACCCCCTTCCAACTCAAGCCGTTCTATGATTCTACAAGTGCCGGGGACAGGGCACACCCCCCACCCTCTGAGCGGTCCCACGCACCAACACGTGCCCAAGGCCACCCCGCCCCGCCCTCCCCGGCCCACTCCCCATTGCCGCCATGGGGGAGGCGGGGCTAGGTAGGGAAGGGAAGCGTCGCGAGAGCGGCGGCGCGCGCCCCAGGGGCGGGGCCGGCGGGGCGGGGCGGGGCCGGCGAAGGGTGCAGCGCAGTGACCGGGGTGGCGGGGTGGGGCGCGCTCGCGCTCCGCGACTCCCGGCGGTGACATGGCTGCGGGCGGCGGGCGCTGAGGAGGCGGTCAGGTACGGGGCGCCCGCCCGCCCGCTCGCTCGCTCTCCCTCCCTCCCCACCCACCCTTCAACCATCCTCACTGCTCTGCCTGTGGGGCACGGGGCCCCGCCGCTTCCGTCCGGGGGCGGGGCGCAGCCGCCTGGCCTGCCAGGCGGGGCTGGCTCCCACAGGTGCCCTGCGGGAGGCCGAGGGGTAGAGAGGCTCCAGCAGCTCCCGCAGCGCTGCACCGCACCGCACCGCAAGGGGAAATCGCTCCTGGCGGGGCCTGGGACCGCGCGCCTCCCCACGGGCCCCTAGGGGCTGTTGGCGGCGCGGGGGCAGGGGTGGGGGCTCGCAGCATCCTTCCTCCCCCCGCTCTCTCCTCCCCCCCTCCCCGCCCCCTCTCTCTCCCCCCCCTCCCTCCTTCCCCTCTCTGGTGACGCGGAGGGTAAATACGTTCGCATTACCTCCTGCATTAATTGGCTAGTCCTTGATGCACATGAGTTCAGTAAGTTTACAGAATCAACCATCAATCAATGGAAAATTGATTTTGGCCTCACCTTGAAACTGTGTCCAGTTCTGGGCCCCCCAGTTTGGGAAGGATGTTAGGATACTGGAATGTGTTCAGAGGAGGGCAACGAAGATGGTGAGGGGGCTGGAGCACAAGCCCTATGAGGAGCGACTGAGGGAGTTGGGGCTGTTTAGTCTAGAGAAGAGGAGGCTCAGGAGAGACCTCATTGCTCTCTACAACTACCTAAAAGGAGGTTGTAGTCGGGCAGGGATTGGTCTCTTCTCTCAGGTGACCAGTGGCAGAACCAGAGGGCATGGACTCAAGCTTCCTCAGGGAAAGTTTAGGCTTGATGTGAGGAAAAAGTTCTTCACTGAAAGGGTGATTGGCCATTGGAATGGGCTGCCCAGGGAGGGGGTGGAGTCGCCGACCCTGGAGGTGTTTAAGGGGAGACTGGATGAGGCACTGAGTGCCATGGTTTAGATGATGGTTGGTGTTAGTGTGGGTGTTAGTGTTAGGTTATAGGTTGGATTTGATGATCTCAGAGGTCGATTCCAACCTTGTGATACTGTGTGATACTGTGTGAAAAAAAGGAGCACTTTAAAACTGAGAAGGATTAAACAGCAAACCATCCATGTTGATTATTGCATTTGAAAAAGTAGAATCTTAGATTGGGTTGGGTCGAGTTGAAAGCGAGCTTAAAGATCATCTAGTTCCAACCCCCCTGCCATGGGCACCTCCCACCACACCAGGCTGGTGAAGGTCCCATCCAACCTGGCCTTGAACACTTCCAGGGAGGGGAAATCCACAGCTTCCCTGGGCAACCAATGCCAATGTCTTGCCACCTTCAGTGTGAAGAAGTTCTTCCTAATGTCTAATCTAAATCTCCCCCCTCACTATTTAAAGTCATTCTCAACATTTTGCTTTAAAAAAGTGTTTCCTCCTCCTCCTTCTTCATGTCTTCCTCCCAATTCCTCTCCATTTATTCTATTGGCTCTTTTAAGAGCCTTTCTTATGAGGAGCAACTGAGGGAACTGGATTTGTTTAGCCTGGAGAAGAGGAGGCTGAGAGGAGACAGTTTTTGTACTTTACAACTAGCAAAGGTGGTTGTATTGAAGCAGGTGTTGGTCTCTTCTCCCAAGTAACAAGCGATAGAACAAGAGGAAATGGCCTCAGGTTTTGCCAGTGGAGGTTTAGGTTGGGTGTTATAAAAAATTTCTTTACCAGAGGGGTGATCTAACATTGCAACAGGCTGCCTAGGGAACCGATGGAGTCTCCTTCCCTGGAGGTGTTTAAAAAGTGTGTAGATATGGCATTTTGGGGCATGGTTTGGTAGGCATAGTGATGTTGGGCTGACAGTTGGACTTGATCTGGGAATTTTTTTCCAACCTCAATGATTCTATGATTCTTTATCAGGCCTGAAGTACCTTTCTCTGGTTTCCCCCAGTATCCAAAGATGATGATCGTGAATTATGAACTGGTCTGATATTACAGCCTTCTTACTAAAAAGCCCTGAGATATTACCAGAGTGAAATAGGGAGGGAAAAAAAGGGTTCTGTTGTATCTGGGAAAGGTCAGTGGTACTAAAATCAGTGGTAACACAATACACATAGGTTATCCATGTTACACTTGGGAAGAGTCTTAAGGTGTTTTGTGGGTGCAAGATTATTTTGGATTTGTACGGTTAACCTTTAGTGATAGATACTGCCAATATTTAATTAATTGTTGAGGAAGTAACTTTTCAAATAATGTTGGTCCCATTTGTCCTGGTGACCTTCTTGGTCTGCAGACAATATGTTTTTTTGAGCATGTTAGTTAAATTATGCCATCTTGCTTTGTGCCTTGTAATTTCTTCTCCTTCAGGGATTCTTTAAAATTTGTTGGCAGTTGAAGTACAGTGGTGGAAAAATAATAAAATAGATTACATGATTCCCTCTTTTTGTTAATTATTTGGTATGATATGATCTGGAGGAAAATAAAAAGTACCTCCTAAATAAGGTATTCTCTGGTGAAGTCCTCTCTAAGGGGAAATAAGGTTGTGTTAGGAAATGCTACTGCTTAGACAATAATGCTTCCCCCCACGCCCCCAGTTTAATTGTTTTAGTTGTGCTATGTATGAAATACCCAAGAAAATAAAAGACAAACTTAAAAGTTAATTGCACAAATCACAAAAGCTAGTCTAATGAATATTTCTGGTACAATAAGTGGTAATTTTTTTCCTCAAGCCATATTTCACAATCTAGACCCAGGACTGAGGAGAAAGTGGGGGCAATAGTTTTTAGTGATGACCTAGGCAGAGAAAATGAGGGATTCTTTTGAAATTGGTGAAGCTTAGTATTTATGTCATGCCTCTCTGTAACAAAAATACAATGTAAAAATTAGTTAGAACACAACAAGAAAAGAAATTCAGCCTTTCATAATTATTACTAATGCTGATGCACAGAGAGGTATTCTCCCCCTCCTCTTTTCTTATGTGTCTGTGGCTGTGGTAAAGACAACTAGTCATTTTTTAGAATAGAATTTCTAAAAACTACCGACACAATTAGTGAAAGTGATGTATCTTTAGAACAGAGAAACAGGAAAGGATCCATTAGACTATTCTGCCTGCTTGTCAGTGTAGACTTGTTTAATTTAGTTTTTAAAAGCAATTGTTTACTGAGGTTACGAAAGAGCAAATATTGTTTTTAAGGTTTTTTTAAATTTGATATTTGGAATGAATCTTTCACAGGTCAGTATTTGATTAGATGTGATTTGCAAATCATCGGCAAAGTTCTGTTGGTTGCATCAAGTCATTGCACTGAAGATAAAGTACTTCCACTTGAAAAGAAACACGTCTCTTTTTGTTTTAACAGTACTACAGCAAAATAACTTTTTATAATGTAGTCATGGACATACTGTTGTTCTCAGCTGAAATATTTTTTTGGAGATAGAATTTAGTAACAACATATTACATATGGTTCAGACTTATTGCTTATATGGTTCTAATTCCCCGTGTCCTTATATGCCTTTAACACAGATGCGCATGTACACATGTGCTCATATAGCTATTTAAGAGATTTACTCACTGCATTTGTACATTACAGACAAAAGATAAATTTTCTTCCTTTCTGTTGGCTACTGATTGTCAATACGCACTGGCTCTTAATAAACTTAGACATAGGATAAATTTCTACAAAGAGATGAAATTCATGGCAAAATTACTGTTGGGATTTCCTTAAGCTGATTTCACTATTTAATTTTGCTTCTTACGTACATTCAAACAAGATTGGAAGAGCTAACTAAGTGCTTCTTACATGGTCTGATGAGAAAGGTGTTTCTCAGCAAATCACTAGAAAAAGAATTTAGGTAATACAGCTTGCTAGAAAGATGAGAGTGTAGGTAATTATCAGTTATACGCAACAGGAAGGTGCTCTTCCTCTTCTGATACTTGTGCCATTTATTTCGTCTTATTTTGAGTTTACAGTGGGAAGAAATTGAATCTAGCAGTCAAATACAATATGCAGAAATAAAAATAATTTGAAACTGTAGGTTTTATTTACATGAGAAATATGCAGTTTTCAGGTTTGTTTTGCTTGTCAGTGCTTTCACTTCCTTTCCAGTTAGTTTTAAAGTTTTAGTACTTCTCAGGTGATTGGACCATTGTTCTTTGAAAATGGATAACAAGTTTATATATTAAAACTGATATTGCAAAACACTTCCAGGTTTTGTTGCAGTATTAGAGAAGTGGCACCCTTCAGACCTCTCTGAAACAGGTGACAGAGAGCTGAGATGCTATAGGTGGTGGAGAGAACCTGCGTAATTCAGTTCCTGAAGGGCAGGATACAGACAAGACAAAAGGGTTATAGTGGTGTGTTGATAAACCAGTACAGTTTCTGTCCAGCGTCCTTCAGAGCCTTTGTGGTGTGATTCAGAAAACTGTCAGTTTCACGCGGTGGGTGATGCTGCAGGTTGCTCTATATTGATGCCTAGGTCTCCAGAGTTTGCTAGCTGATGCAACAGGAAAATACTTAACCTACTACCTGAAGGCAGTGTAAGCGTGGACGACTGCACGTGAGTAAATACTGTGGGACCCAGCATGGGTATAAAGTAATTTCCATGATCTTGCTGTGCTGGGCTTTGTTAAAATTGCTGCATGGAGCTATCAGTCCGAAGGTGTAGAGTTCAAGTAATTCACTTGACCGTTGAGAAGCCAACTTTTCCCATAGATGTCTTGTCTTAGGAGAAGGATGCGTCTAACAGTATTCCCCTGACGTAATGCAATTAACAGAGTGGATTAGCTATTTAAGACAGAGCAGTAGGAACAAGAGAGGTGTTGTTTTTTAATTTTTCCTATTGTTTCATGGCTGTTTTTATTTCTAAACATGAGTCTCAACAGAACTATTGTTGTGGTTTTTTTAATGTTCCATCGACAGAGGTTTCTGATTTGATTTTTTAATTTGTGTTTATTATATATAATACATAATCTGTCTAACATGCACCTAGCTGCTTCATGACGTTGTGTTAATTTTCCAAACTTCAGACATCCAGTTAGGAGAGATCCTGTGCTCCACAGATTTAAATGTTGAAGTTTATTTACAGTAGTGTAACTTTCCTAAGCTTCCATCAAATTTATCTTCACGAAGGAAAGCAGAAATCAAGGTTGAATTTGAATAGATGTACCTAATAATCTCTTGCTGTTGTATTCTTGAGGAGGTTTTGTTTTTTTAGGTGTTTGGGGGAAAGATGAAGAATACAATTACTTGATGCCACTGCTCATCTTATTTAAATTACATATACTTGAGAACAAACCATATTAAGATTTCTTTCCCGTATGAAGATTAAATATGTACTTGAGATGAGATTCAGAAAACTGATCTCGTCAGTTGTGTAAAGGAGACGTATACTCTGATGTCTTGGTGTTTGTTTCTTATTTTTCAGTCATATTTACATGCATTTGCTCCTTATCCTGGTTATTTTGGATAATCTTCTTGGCCAAATTTTGTGACTGTGGGAAAAGATGAAATATTAAAACTTCCGTAGAACATAAAAGACCAGTAAATGCTTTCTGTCTTTATTAATACTCTAAGTTTATTGCCTGTTTGGGGGATTGTAGAGATTAATGAAACAAACTAGATTATCCTGTTTCTTTGTATTGCTGCTGATTGAACAGGGAAACTTGAAAAACTTATTCTGATTTCATTGCTTTTTTTTTTTTTTTTTGTTCTTGTTGTTAGAATTAGACTTAAGATCAGTAAGGGCAGCTGACTAGAGCAGAAACTCTTCTGGACCTACTTTGGTGAAGTAAGAGTGCTGGTAAATGCATGGTCCCACGTGTTTTGCCAGCAGAGACAGGACTGCTCATAGCAGTGTGAGAGAAGATTGTTGATACATGTTAGCCTAAACTGGAGTCCCATGTGTTTGTCTGTAGTACTTAGAGTTGACAGAAATAAGTAGGGCAGTTGATTGAGTTTGTAAGTGGTACATTTTCCTCTTGAGATTGTTGAAGGGTAGTTCCAGTACGTGTATGGTACAGGAATCTGCTGATATCAGTGAACACAGGAAAAACAATGGAGGTAGTCTGTCTGGACTTCTGTAAAGACTTTGATACAGTCCACTACAACATCCCTCTCTCTAAATTGGAGAGATATGTATTTGGTGGGTGGACAATTCAGAGGATAAGGAATTGGTTGGATTTTTGCTTTCAGAGAGTAGTGGTTAATGGCTTGATGTCCAAATGGAGAGCTGTAGCAAGTAGTGTCCCTTAGGGGTCTGTACTGGGACTGGTGCTGTTTAATGTTTTCATTGATGATATAGACGATGAGGTCGAGTGCATGCTCAGCAAGTTTGCAGATGACACCAAGCTGAGTGGGGCAGTTGTCACACCAGAGGGACGGGATGTCACCCAGAGGGGCCTGGACAGGCTGGAGAAGTGTACCTGTGTGAACCTCATGAAGTTCAGTGAGGCCAAGTGCAAGGTCCTACACCTGGGTCGGGGCAATCTGTGGTTTCAATACAGGCTCAGGAATGATGTGATTGAGAGCAGCCCTGCAGAGAAGGACTTGAGGTGCCGATTGATGAGAAGCTCAACATGAGGTGGCAAGGTGTACCTGTAGCCCAGAAGGCCAGCCATGTCCCGGGTTGCATCAAAAGAAACATGGCCAGCAGGTTGATTGAGGTGATTCTGCCCTTCTGCTCTGCTCTCGTGAGACCTTCCCCCTGGAGTATTGTGTCCACTTCTGGAATCCCCAACCTAAGATGGATATGGAACTGTTGGAATGGGTCCAGAGAAGGGCCATGAAGATGATCAGAGGGCTGGAGCACCTCTGAGAGAGTTGGGCGTGTTCAGCCTGGACAAGAAAAGGCTCTGGAGGGGACATTATAGTGGCCTTCCAGTACCTGAAGGGGGCCTGCAGAAAAGCTGTGGAGGTATTTTTACAAGGACAAATAGTGATAGGATGAGGGGGAATGGCTTTAAACTGGAAGGGGGAAGATTTAGATTAGACATTAGGAAGAACTTCATCGCGCTGAGGGTGGTAAGACTGGAACAGGTTGCCCAGGAAAGTTGTGGATGCCCCCTCCCTGGAAGTGTTCAAGGCCAGGTTGGGTAGGGCCTTGAGCAGCTTGGTCTGGTGGGAGATGTCCCTGCCCATGGCAAGCTGTAAGCCCCCTTCCAACTTAAGCCATTTTATGATTCTACTTTCTCAAAGGCAATAATCAATATGGATGATTTGCTGTTTAATCTTTCTCGGTTTTAAAGTGCCTTTTTTTTCATTGATTGTTGGTTTGTCTGCTTGCATTTTCAAGATGTACACAAAGTAAGTGGAGAAAAATAAAATAACCAAGTGTTAATATTTTTCATAGGTATTTGAGCTGACTTCTTTTGTTGAATACTGAGATTGGTAAAATCATGGATATGTACTCCAGGGCTCAGAGCAATCGAATGAAACCAAAAATATCTGTGAAAAAGGTAGTTATCTTCTTTTTTTTTTTTTTTACTATTTTCAGAGCATTTTTATCTTTATCACAATAGCTTAATAATGAACTGGTAGGTTTGTTTGGGGCATTTTGGGTGGTTTGTAATTTTTTTCCTTTTATGTTTTAATTTTGATTGTCTAACATTTCAAAGAGGCAAAGAAACTGCCGCTGATTTATTCATTGGCATGTTTAGCATAGTTGAACTGAGAGACAGAATAATTTAAGGAAGGAATTCATGCTTTTACCTTTTGTCTTTGCCTTTTATTTTAAGGTGGTATGATGAAATCATGATGTATTTACTTGCTAAAATTTACTTTGTTTATTGCAGTATAACTTTTATTTTGAACTCAGTTTTTTGAAGTTTCTATGTAATAAATTAAAGCATAAACATGTAGTGTTCATTGAAAACTGTTCTGTGAAGTCTATGTTAGGTTTTGCTGTAATATCTTTATCTTTAGATCTTGGTTTCTTTGCTGTCCTATCCTTGTGTTTACATGAACAGTGCTTTGGTGAATAAGAAAATATGTCCAGCACTTATGAAAGGTATTTGTGGGTTTTTTCAGAAGTATTTATTTATTGTTTTAAATTATGTCAGTTTAGTTTGGAGAACAAAAGTAGTCTTCCCCATACTTTCTTAAAACTTCTATAAGCACTTACTGAAATGAAAGTTAAAGTTTATCTTAAAGAAACAAATTTATTTATCTGATCATATTTTTCAGAGAAATTGAATACAGATGAGTATTTTTCTAGATCTTTCCGGGTTACTAATAAATTCTTTGTTTGCAAGTGTGTGTATAACACTTAAGAGGAGAAATTGAGCAAGGAAGTATCTTGTCATATGAAAATTGCATTATTTTATTCCATAAGCAGATTTTGTTTTAAGGAAACAGTATTAGTGATGTAGGTCCTGTACAAATTGCTTGAAGGACAGGGTAAGTAGTATGGGACTGCCTGGCAGGTAATCAGTTGTTCCAGGTGCTGATCTGGAATGTTAACTGACATACATTAGCAGTTTGTAATTATGGGTGATAGTCTTTCAGGTTAAGACACGTGGCATAGAAATTTTTATTGTATTGGTTTATGAAAGATCTGCAGCTGAAATGCAGTTCTTTAACTACAGTCAAGTAATTTTGCATTCTTAACCTGAACATGAGCTGGATTTTAGAGGACTTCTTTAATCTGCTCTTTATTTCTTTTTTATCTTCAATTTAAAAATCGAAACAAAAAATTACCCCGCCCAGGATTTTTGACCTTTGGGTTGCAGAAATATCTTTTTAACAATAACACTGACCAGTGATTCCTCAGTGATTCTCAGGGTTACCTAAAATATTAGTTCTGTGAGCTACTCCATTAATTGCCATTGAACGTTCTGGACTGCATGGTCCTAGGAACATGAATTTGACACTTTGCAGGTGTCTTGCAGAATTCTACATTTTCATACAAGTCAGGCTCTGATGTTTTACCTGTGGCTGCATCCTCCTTGATTTTTCCCTGAGGGGCAACTACTTAGATTATAATGTGGAACTTAAGTTCTTTCTCACAGAGCCACGCAGTAGGGCGGTCAGAATTGCGTTATTTCATCTTCTGTTGATTCACAGCTTGTGTTCTGATTCATGTCCTCTTCATAATGCTTTGTGGTATGTAACAGGAATTGTTGCAGCAGTAGCTCTTAAAAGTGAGTGCATGGTTGTGGTATGCACATTTAAAGCCTAAGTTTCAATTTTTACAAAATTGCTTCGAAGTATACAGTCCATTTAAATCTTGCAGCACATGAAATCAAGAAGGGCTGCTTAGTTACTTAAGAGCAGAGTAAATGTGACTCTCCAACACTGGACTTGATTTCTCTGCAGATTGTGGCATCTTACAGGTTTGTGGGTTGTTTGAAATGTTAGAAAGCAGTTTAAAATAGTTCATGAGACCAATTAATACAAAATTTCCTCAAATTTACTGTGAAGGGTCCATAGATAGACTTCTTCATTTGCTGACCACAAAGGGGACAATACAAAACTTTGAGTTGCTAATTTGAGCAAGTGGCATGACAAGATTCTCATTGTTAAGTATGTCTTGCTCTGTGCACGTTTGAGGATATTTTTAATTTCCCTCTAGTACGACTTAGTAAGTTTGGAATCTCCGCTCGCTATTGAAATAGGATTTCTTAGGAGATGTGACATTTACTGTGAGGAGGGAGTACAGAGGCCCTGCAAGTATGTTGCTTGGGATTTTTTGCCCGTATGTGCATACATAAAAATAAATGACATATTCTTATTGAAAAGGACCTCTTGTCCTTACCTAAACTGATGCTTTTCAGTTTTTAATGTAGTTGCGTGTCTCCTATACTGGGGTGGTGAGAGAACTTGCTTTCATTGTCTCTTGGATAGGAAGATTACTCTGAAATTTAGTCCAACTCTTTACTATCACAAGCATAATTTTGATAATATGAAAAAGTTAGTAAATATAGTCTCACAATTAATGAAAGGAGATTAAAAAAAACACAGACCACCTTACTGCTGCTTTTAAGTATTTTGAACTGCACTGCTGTGATAGCCAAGAATCTTCTGAACACTGTGCTGAAGCTATTCACAGCAATTGTATAGATTGTTCATAGATGCCATTCTTCAGCTTAAACAGTTTTTTGTCTTTTGCTGATGTTCATTCTTGTGATATTTTTATAGTTGATCTGTCCTCTGTTAGCCTTGGGTTTTGGAAACTGTGTGAACTAAGGTTTTAGTCTGCTTTTGCATGAAAGCCTCTGTATTCCAGTGATTATCCTTCATAGTCCTACTTTCTGTGCTTGTTGTGAGTTAATCTTCTTTTTACATGTGGATGATACTGTATGTGCAATTACACAGAATGTCCTTCTCAGTGACTCTGATGTCAGTTCTTTCACTAAAGGATGAGTACTGGGGTCGTGTTTGCTATTTTGGTGCTGTATCATATTGACCATTCATTGCTTTAACATGATCAAGAAGTCAGCTCAGGTCTTTCCCAGCTTCTGAATTCACAATTCTATTTTAAAGCTTGTTTTTAGTTTTTAAGGATATAACTGAACTCTCTGGTTGTATTTTAAAATACTTTTGCGTTGAGCAAGTTCTTCTGTATGATTTGTTATTTTTCCTCTTAACTGATGGTATCTGCTTCCTTTGAATTATGATTAGATTTCATCTACATGTTTACTTCTCCCCTCCTTAAATTTATTAATGATGATGATGCTTGACTTCAGTCTCAAGATAAATTTTGAGAAATTTGGTTATTGAGTTATGATCTACATCTGCTGTATCCTCAAATTCCCCTTTGCTACCTCCATTTGGGCAAATTCTTCTTTTCCAGAAACAGGTTGTTTAGTAAATTGTGGCTTTTCCTGATTTTGTTAGCTCTTCATATATTTCATTGTAAATAATCCATGGAAGTCCAGATAGAAGAGATCTTTTCTCTATGTGTATATTAAGCCTGTTAATTCACATACATTTTTCCTTTCTGAACTTTTTTATATTCCTTAGGGTGATCTTAAAAACACACATCTCTTCATTTCTCCTCCTTTTTAAATATGGATATTTTATCTCTTCAGTTATGTAATACCACCATCAGTGTGCTATCAGACCTACACACAGTCTTCTATGCTGATTCTTCCAGACCTGAAGGAGATTTTTCCAGTTGTTACATCTTTCTTTTTCCCCTACTTCAACTTAGTATTCTTTAAAATATTGAATTTTCCTCCGCCTCAGTAGTTCCTAACGCCATACTCCAATTCTAGTTATCCATCTTGCCTTTCAGGATGTTAAACTAGGGAAAAGTACTTGCTTAAGGGTACAAGTAATAGTTCGTAGCCTTAGAAAAACTATCTACTAGGGAATAATGATGAGCCCTTCTCGAACTGGATGACTAATGGTCTGCAGAAAATTTGCAGGTCGTGTTGTATGAATTTTTTTTTAATTACTGTCTTGAGTGCTATGACTGGTGAAATTATTGTAGAAGCTGAAAATGAGAAATTTCAACGTGCTTGCTTTACATCACTAATGACTTCTGTTTGACATGAGTAGAGGAGTTGCTGGGGGAGAGTCTTTGAGGAATATTAGTATTGCAGCCCTGTAAATTTGGAAGATACAGGGAATCAAAAAGAAACACACTGCCAGCATGCTTTGGAAAGTACGAAGATGTATTAATAAAGTTTGGAGGTAAATTGCAACAAAACGTAGAGGAAAAAGGAACAGATGAAAGTGAAAATTAGATGAGCAGTTTATTTCATCTGTCCCAATAGCTGCTTTAAATGCATTTAAAAATAGTTCAGCTGTAACTTTTCTCAAAAAATGATGGTTTGACTGCTTTAGTGTCACTTGGCTTTGACTGTACGTATGGTAGTCTGGCCTTTGTTTGCTAATTTGTTTGATAATAATGATGATTATAGTAATCCTAATAAAAGAGTAATAAAAAAGGAATATACAAAGCAAGTGATGCACAGTGCAGTTGCTCACCACCTGATGGCCATCTGGATCCCAAGCAGCAGTCTTGTCCCCCTGGCAAACTCCCCCTAGTTATGTACAGAGTATGATGTCGTATGGTGTGGCATATCCTTTTAGGCAACCTGGGGCTGCTGTCCAGGCTTTGTCCCCTCCCAGCTTCTTGTGAAGCTGAAAAGTCTTTGACTTAGTATAAACGTTACTTTGCAACAATTAAAAACATCAGTATGTTATCAATGTTATTCTCATACTAAATCCAAAGCACAGTACTGTACCATCTACTAGGGAGAAAATTAACTCTGTCCCAGCCAAAACTGGGACATATGTAAGATCAGCTTTTACCACAAGGGTTTGGTTCTGCTCTGGCACTTCCAGAAATGCAAAACATTCTCTAACTACATTTGACTATCTGGCACTTGTACTATTGTTTGAAAAGCTATGCAAATTTGAAATAACGTGTTATAAATAGGACACACTGATCTCTCACTTCATTTTTAGCAGGGCAGTTGTGTGAAGAATAAATAACTGGATTAACAGTTTGTCTTATTTTCTGATTTTCCTTCTTAACCTTACCACTTCCCTAAAGAATATGACATTTATAAAATAAAAAAAGATTGTGGAATTCCTAAGACAAGTGAGAGGATGTTGTCTTTTTCTACAAGATGAGCAAACTGGGTATTGTTGTTGTTCAAATACCAATAATGGTACTTCTTTTGTTCTGCTGCACTTTGGTACACTGGGAGAAAGCCTTAGATTCTTAAGCCTTTTTTAGCCATCTGAGGATGCTTGCATGCCACCGTAAGTGTAAGAAATGTTACAAGAAGTAATGTAGGATTTACAGTTCACATAAATGGGGTTAAGTTACAGTTGTTTCCTATTCTTCAAGGAATGAGAAAGGAGAATGTGTGTGCATTTTCTTGGGGGATTTTTGTTTTTCTTCCCCTCTGACTTTTGAAGGCACTCCCATTAATTTTATTGGCTAAATTTGCTTTTCAGCCCTTTTAAGGAAAGACTCCATATACAGACTTTAATGCACGGAGTGGATGGGCCTTGGATTTCTTCTTGGATTCACTTTTCACTTTTTTTTTTTTATACAGAAAGTTCAACTTCAGCTTCTTTTGGAATAAAAATATTGCTTGAAGAAGACAAATTACCTGTTTCAGTTCCATGTCCTGAAGTAAATTTAAACACTAAACCGGGTGATTTATGTGCAAAGTAACTTGAAATCGTACTTAGAATAGTGAAACCTTTAGGGGGCAGGGCATAGATGGAAGGACCCTCTATCCAAAACTGAAAATGCGTTTTTTGTATTATATTTTCTTTGTTTTTCAGAGTCTTGGTGAAGGTGTACTGCAGTCTATGAGGTCACTGCTACACAGCAGAAGAGAGTTGTGTGATATATCAGTAGAGGAATGTCTAAATCGGGAAGAACAAGAAAATTTTATTGAGGTTTGGCATAACTTGACTATTTGTATATATTGTGTGGCTATGATAGAAAATTATTTAGCTTTAAGAAGTAGGGGAAGTTGCAGGATAGTGAATGTGAACTACTGCAAGTTGCTAGCTGTAAAATCTGTACCCTCTATTGTCATTCTTGAATTCAGTCACTGTAGTATTGAAAAGCTATGACATTTCTCTGCTTTGTAGTATTTAATTGTGAAACTGAAAAACACCAAAAAGTGTACATAGATGATTTGTTAAGAGTTGTGTAACTGGGTGTACTAGATTTCTGAGCACTCCTGGGATCCAGGTTGTGTAGATGGTATCCTAACAAAGCAGCAGAACATTTTAATCCAAGTCTTAAGGTAAAAGTTAAAGTGATTGCTCTGTTTGCCCTGTGCTCAGCACTAAAAGCTGAAGTCTCAACACTGCAGATCTACCCAGCTAATAGCTGGGCAAGGTCTGGAGCGGAAAGTAGACCTGGACAGAATGCAGAACTGTGTAAGTGCATCTCAAGCTGTGAGGAGGAATGACTAGAGCTATTTGAGTTACCTGACTAACAGCAGCTTCTCCGAAGGGAAAAGAAAAAAATAAGAAGCAACGTGTACCATGTATATCATATTAAGTGTTTTAGAAGACTGCTAAATAGTAGTTGACAGGCCTGACAAGGAGCTTGAAGAAGGAGAGGATGACCTGAACTGTCTAGGTGGAGGAGGCAAGATAGAGGAAAATGAATCAAAAAAGACAGGAAATGGTTAGAGAAGATTGATAATTGGATAAGGATTAGCAGGCATAAGGGAAGAGGCAGTTTGTGTGACTAGCAGAGATGAATTAGGATTGCCTGGATAACACCAGGGCTTTTGGGATTGACTGAGTGGTGAGGTTGTGACTGTATGAAAAGTTTTGAGAGCAGGCAGGAAGGTGAATTTGTGAAAAACGAAGAGCTGTAACAGGTTAGAGATAAGGAAAAAGATTGAAGCAGTGGAGAAAAGCTTGTCTATGTCTATTCAAACAGACCACACTCTAAAATTTATGAAATCCTGCAAATATTGCCACTACCCCCCCCCCCTTTTTTTTTGTGTGCAGCAACTACCTGGCAAATAGCTGGCAGCGTGTTTTATATGTGCCCTATGAAGGAAGATAACGGACTACATTTAGTTACTTTATTTGCTAAAGCGATTGAGAGCCCTCTGGTAGAAGTGTAAAAGGGTCAGTATTCTGTCACAGAAAAGGTATTTTTTCCTTACAAAAATACAGGGAGGGACACTTATATGCACAGTGATGTTGAAAGAATGTTATTAGCACTGCAAAGATAATTACTCAGGCTTACGAAAACCAGAATTTAGGTTTCCTGTACCAGTTTAATTAGTTTCCTCTGTACCCATGGGTTACAGTAGCGTCTCATACACTATTTTTAGTTTAAAGGAAAAGCTTGTGTTACTGACTGGCTTTCCTATCACCCTGGCCTAGTCCCCAATAGCTTTTGAAATGCTGTACTAATTTCACACATTTTAGAGGTCTTAAAAGGTGGTTATTCTTCTGTGAAAACTGGAGTTAAGGCACAATAAAGAAGTACAAGTTAGTGTTATCATTGAGGCAAAAATAAGCAAACTCAGCAGTGGTGTGGTGTCTGAAAGCAGTATGCTGGCCTATCAGTGTGCATATGAACTCGTTCACCTTCATCTGTGTAAAGCTTATTGACTCCTGCATACTACCCTATCTTGTACAATTATTTATTCCATGGAAGAAGGAAAGGGTTGGAATCAATCTGTAAGGAAGAGTAAAGGGCATATAAAAGACAGAGGAGCAAACACCCATAAAAGTAAAGATATCTCCCCAAAAAACCCAACAGTAACAAACCCTAAAGCCTCCTAAAGTGTTCTTCACAGAACCAGTTATTTTTTTCCCAGGTCCTTTAATTGTTATTATTTTGCTTTTCATGTAGAGAAATTCAGTTCATATTGTAGGTACTGTACAGCTTAAACGGTACAGAAGTTGAAAGGTGTCTTGCTGATACTGCACAACTAAAAGACTTATGAGTTGAAGAAAAGATGTAGGAGTTGAAGGGTAAGATGCTCAAACAGGATTGCTTCATAGTTAACACAGTGAATACAGAACTGGAAACTTGTAGTTTGTCCGGAGCTATTTGGAATGGTACTGCAAAGCATAGTTTTATGATTTTGTCATAGCTGAAATAAGGATAAGTGGATGTAAACGGCAAGATCTTTTCTGGGATCAGATTTTATGTGCTACTGTTTGAGGAAGCTGTGCTACGCTGTAGAATGCTTTTCATGGCAGTAGAACGAAGCTTTATGGTAAACTCTGCTGAATTTTTACCTTTTAAATATTTGCAGATAACTGGAGTTCTTTCTGTACTTCAATATATTTGTGTATTTATTTTGCAGATTACGTTTATAGGTTTTGCTGAAGAGATGGTTACTGCTCATTTGCAGGTACAGTATATATCTATTTATACTGAAAAATAATATTTTTTAGCACTGGTGATTACTTTGTAGTAGTACCTAGTTTTTCGTATGGAGAAATTCTGGTTTTTGAGAAATTACATACCTGTATTTTAAGCATTTACAATATCTCAAGTTCTTAATATTATTGAAAGGAAAATAATTTTTTTAATAACTTCATCAGTGTTTTAGATGTATTACAAATATTACCTGGGCCAGTCTTTGTATTAGAATGGTCTGGATCATCTTACTTAAATTGTATGAGGGGTTTTGTTTCGTTTGGTGGGTGTTTTGGAGGTGGGAGGAGGGGGCAGATTAGTTCTGAGTTTGTGGTTTGGCTTTTAAGGGGGTTGGTATTTGTTTTTTTTGTGTTTTGTTGTTAAAAAGCTGTGTGTATCAGTATTTTTGTTTGTAATCTTCTCTTTAATAGAGTTGTGCTTATTAATATGGTGGAATTTTAATCTGTAAAGCTGAAACTTTACTGAGCTGTGAATTGCTGGTGGGGACCAGGTGTCAGTGTTATGGTTATGCCTGAAGGTGTTGTTCTGGAGGTAGATGAGGAAATATTTTTTTTAAAAGGGGAAGTGCAGCAAACTAATGGAGTTTTGCCATGCCATTTTAAGAGGTTAAGGACTTAATCTTCCTGTGCAGTTTACACATCAGTATACTCATAACATATGTGATTACAGTGCAGCTCCACACTTCTCTGTCTAGATCTTAGTAGACAGATTGCTGTAAAAATGAAAAACAGAAGGTCTGAATCCATTTGTATTCAAAGTTGTATAAATATTGCTAGTTCATCAAATGATAATAGTGTTGGACACTTTCAAGTATGAGTGAGGAATATTTGTCTAGTTAGATGAAGTTTGGGAAAAAGGGGCTCAGTAGGGTTATGGAGGCTTGCTTTGCACTGTATGGATAAGTAGTCTTGAGATTGTTTAAAAAAAAAAAATCCTGACTCTGAATTTCATAGGCCTTTTCTGTGTTAGGTAAACCTAAAATTTATCCAAGGTCGTGCTTCAAGAAGTGCTTTGTCCCTGTTTTTCTAATAGTGGGTTAAAACACTATTCCAATATAGCATGCTAAGAGCAGGTAGAGATCGATTGAGAACCATTGTTAGCTGAGTTCAGTCGTCTGTTTTAGTTATGTGCTTGTAGGATGTGCAACTGCTGCTCAGTGCTTACAAAATTCTACTTTGTGACTCTTAAGTCTGTTCTGTTCCATGATAAACAGTGTCATTTCTTTTTTTTTGTAGAAGAGTGGGTGGGATTTGAGTGTGGACTGAAGTAAAACTTGTTTACATGTGCTTTACACCACAGCTGGAGAGAGTAAGTGGTGGATGGGACAAGAAATAGGAGAGAAAAGAGAAGCTTTACCAAATTTAGCAACTGTTACTATTTGGAGGGCACGAGATCAAAACCGTTTTCATTTACGTGTTATTTTTTTCATTTTGTATTCTCAATGTGTTTGTATATTTAAATCAGGAATTGGCACCTGTTTCCGTAGAGCTTCCAGATGTTCTGAAATCGCTCCAGTTGTGCAAATTAAAAGAAAATGAGATTATATTTCTAAAAGATGCGAAGAAAACATTGTCAAAACCTTATGTCGTGAAGCATCAGGTAAATATTTTGTAGCATCTTGCATGTCTTAATTACAGAACTGTTATATTTGACTTTATAAAGAGTTTAGTAGTATCACACTTTGTCTCGCTTGTGTTATTGGGCCATCTTAGCCACAATAGTATTAATTTTATTATATTCTGAGGTTTCTTTCAAATGTATGTTAGAAAATCTCAAAATAAACTTGGTGCTTTCAAATCCTGTGTTGCTAACAGAAAATATTTAACAAATACTTAATTATGGTGCCGATCCTTTAATTATGGTGCTGATCCCATCCTTATGCTAGTCCTTTTCACTGCCAAGATGAGACTTCTCAAGTTATGTGTTTCTGCTCTGCTGAGATACAGATTTCATCTTCACTGGATTTTTTTCTTGAAACAGGTGCCAAAAATTATGAGAATGTCAGGTGTTAATAAAACTCAGTAGACTCTCTTACTAAAAAATTATTTACAATGATAAGTGTTGTTATTTGTATAATTTCCATTATTTTTATTTCCAATATTATTTCCAGTATTATTATGTTTTAAATTATATTATATCCAATTATAAATATTAAAGCAAACTTCTTAAAGCTGTATTGACTAATCATGTATGTTAAATTTAGTTATCTTGCATTTAAGGTAAAAAATACCTCGAAGAAACAAATATCCTGTAAACTGAAGTACTCTTCAGTATAAATATTCTTTGAAGTTCTGTCTTCCTGAACAGATTTTAACACACATTCTTTAATTAGTAGATTCTTGACTATGTATTATCAGGGTTGTATTACACAACCCTTTGCTTTATTGCAATGATTATTCAGAATGCAAAAGTTGTGAAAATGAGTAAGTGATTTTCGCTGTCACTGTTGCATTCATTTACTTATCTTTAAAAATTTTATAAATTGTATGCTGTTCATAAAAATGCATTGAAGGAATCCCTTTTTACTCTTTACAGTCAAACTCATTCCAAGATTATGCTTGTTTTCTTGTTGCTCTGTTTTTCAAGAATCAACTTCCTGAAGTGTTCTGTGTGATGAGACTGCCTCTTTCATTCCCAAGAATCAAAGCTGATAATGTATTTACCTTGGTGAGCAAATACATCACAGGCATAAGATATGCAGTGGAAATAAACTCATCGCAAAAATGTCAAACAGAGGCATCTCATGGAGAAGATGATGACACTAATCAGTCAGTTTCTTCAATTGAGGATGATTTTGTCACTGCTTTTGAACACTTAGATGAAGATGAGCCTTCCAAGATACAAAGTGTTGGTAAGTTCCTGCATGTGGTGAAGTTATAGAAATTGTTTGAAATTTAGGCTGTTGGGTTTTCATGAGAAAGTAAATGTGAAAAAATAGTAATTTATGTTACACTAATCATGTTTGGGAAGGGGTGTTATGCAATTCAAAAAAATTTTTTTTTCTGCTCTTCTCTTCACGCCAGTTGATCAACTCATAAACCAGAGATTCTAATCTCAGTGTCAGATGCAGGTCAAATAGGATCTTGTTCTACTTTGTATGCTAAAACAATACATGAACTTGTCAGTCATTTGATGAGTATGATAGGATTTGAAAAAAATGGAAGATTGCTTTAATCATGAAAGATCATCTAGCATTTGGCAACAAGAACAAGCCCAGCAATTGCCGTCAAAATGCATCCCCAGTTTTCTGTAGTTCTGTGCAAATATTCTTGGTTTTGAAGCAGTCTTTTTTTTTTTTAATAGGTACATGCAGCTTAACTTCTCGAAACCATCGAGATGCTGCTTCACAGACCATCCCTGCTCGGTGTTTAGAAGCTGCTGACTCAGAAATCCATGTAGGTTTTGGGCGTCGAAAGTCATCTGCAAGATCTTCTACTTTGATTGATGTTTTCGGACTTAAGGAATTGTCCTCAGTAAAAAATTCAGTTACAACTTCAATTTCTGATCCTTGGATACAAAGGAGTTTCTATAAGCCATATAATCCTCCTGATCAAGGTGTTAATTTTGTGTGTAAATCATGGTTTTCCTCCTCTCCAGCTGAGTCCTCTGAGTCAGATTGCTCCAGCCCAAGCCCCATCATCTTCTTAGATGAAGAAGGGTATCAAAAAAGCTTGAAGGCAAAACTTCAGCTGCCAAAAATTCCAGTAATGAAAGATGGTATAGAGGATTCAGACTCAGAAGTAAGTGAATTTTTTGATAGTTTTGATCAGTTCGATGAGCTGGAACAAGCCTTGGAAAACTCTTGTAAAGTTATTAGGGATCCCATCCTAGGGAATCCCTCACAGAAAAGGAGGACTGCCCATGAACAATTGACTTCTGCAAGCATTACAATGAATCCTCAGAAATTCAAGTTTGATCGTCCCGCTCTCCCAGCTAATGTAAAGAAACCAACTCCTCGTAAACCAGAATCACCATATAGCAGCGTCTTTGATGTCCCAGATTCCCCTCGCCCAGTTAAAACAGCAGGGGAAGAGAATGGAGGCTTGTTCAGCCCTGTTAGATCATCAGCTTTCAGCCCACTAGGGAGCTGTGGTTCTTCTGAATGTTTATGTCGAATTAATCTTGGTGGAGATGTGACAGGTCAAAATCACCATGATGCAGTGTATGATAGTTATTCAGCATATGCTGACAGTGTTTCATCTGAAGTACTGGGTTCTGTTTTTCATTCTGAGTCCTCATCAGAACAAGTATGTGCAGGAAATAATGCGAAACACAAAGGGATTGCTTTGAAGGAGAAAAAAAGTCAAGCTGCAGATCTCAAAATGAAAACTAGTAAGGAGCCAGATAAACAAGCAAAACCTAAACATAAGTCACTGATGATTAGAGATAGCATTCAAAAATTTGCAACTGAATTAGTTGAAAAAAGTTTTGGCAGTGCATTTAAAGACCTGCAAAAAGGTGTTTCTTCGTGCACCAGTGCACTCTGTCATTTGGCTGCTAGGTTGACTTCTTCAGTCTTTCAAATGGCTTTTTATGAGATTGGAAGGCGTAGAGCAATCTCCCTGAAGGAGCGTGCCGTTAATGGGATAGCAAACTTTTTGGTGAGCGAAGCTATAACTGGTGCTTTGAAAGAGCTGCGGCATGTAAAGAAACAAGTATTTACCAACACTGTTGCACGGTTTGCAGCAGACCTTGCTGAAGAGCTTGTGTTCGAAGGAATTATGGAAGTGTGCCAGTTTTCATATCCATCGACACCAACAGCTGCACAGCCTTCGTCATTTGATTACGAAAACAAAGTAGTAAGATCTTATGCCAGAGATTTGTCTGAATCTGTCATTCAAGAGGCTTTTATTGAACTGTCTCAGGTTGATGTTACCTTCACAACACAAGCGGCTATTAGTGTTTCTATGGACAACATTAAGTATGTGAGTGCAGAAAGCATGTTAGAGTCAACACAGACTTCCACAATTTTTCCTAATTTTAATGATAAGGTAGCACTGAAGCCAATTCAGGATTCCAAGAAGGAGTATACAGTACAGCATGCTCTGTTTTGCACCTCTGGTGTTTTAAGTTCAATACCTGTACCCTTAGCTGGAAGAGCTCTTTGTCAACATCGGCTCTCCTCTGATGCTTATAAGGCAAAATTATCCACTGCTCCAAATTCCGATGGCAGTATGAAAACATACAAAGACCCCACTCATCCATTTTTCACGAGCAGAAAGAGACAAGAGGAAGTCACTTCTTTCAGAAACATATATCTAACTTCTGATCGTAGTCGAAGTACTGAAACTACACCATCACTCTTATGTAACCAAAATGATACCAAACAAACAAGTAACAGATCTGAAATGAACAATAATTCAGAATTAACAAGTGGGTCAAAAGGCATTAATAGTTTTTCTGGAACTATGGTTGATATGATAGTAAATGAAGCGTATGAAGCCATAACCTCATCTAGAGTAACAAAAGCAGTAGAAGAGTATACAGATTTTTTAACAAAAAAAATAATAGATAAAAACCCTCGTGTGCAATGTATTGGTGAAGATTTCCCCAGGAATATGTTTGCAGATCAGTTGGCCAAGTATGTGATAAAACAGTCTGTGGATGAAAGTAAAACTGTGCTATGCAACACCAGCGAGAATTCAGCATGTAATGCGAGCTCACAGCCTTACACAGATATCAGTAGAAAAGAACAACGTGTGATAAAGAAGCAAGAGGCTGAGAAGCAAAGTAGTATTTCTGCAGTTGTGGAACAACAGATGCCTTTGAATAATTCATGTAAATTTCTTCTTACTCCAGCTCATTCTGTTCAGTGTTTTTCAGAATCTAAAGATTGTTGGCAGGATCAAAAAGGGTGCAGGTTTTCTTCAAAATCACCGCTGCCTTGTGGCACTGTGACTCTTGCGAGGCATGATCTGGAGGACTTTACTGACACAAGAAGCTGCTCCATAACTTACTTAACCAAGCCTTCAAAAACACATGATACTCAAAAGCCATCATCAGAACCTTTGACTTACAAGCAGGCTGATTGTTTTGTGCATCCAAATAACTTCTCTTCAGTGGTGCTTGGCATTGAAGATGCTTCGCAGGTAGAACATAAATCAAGTCTCAAAGACGGAAATACCTGTGTAATGCCCGATACACCCCCACCAACTCCTTTAGTACCGTGTCAAGGTAGTTCTGAAAGAAACCTAAGAAAACTATCGAAGAAACTCAAGGGAGAATTAGCAAAGGAATTTTCACCTGCAACACCTCCTTCTACTCCATACAATCCAGCTGTTACTGGTTTGTCTGAAAGTGAACATGACTCTTTGGAAAATGAGGAATTTATGCTGAGACTCATGCGGTCGCTTTCTGAGGAAGTTGAAAGTAGTGAAGATGAAGATCATTCTGAAACGCCTGTTGAGAAAGAGAAGCATTCAGAAAAAACAATTCAGTTTGCAGATTGCTTAGCTAGCCATATAATTTCAATAGCGACTGAAATGGCTGCTTCCCATTTAGATGGTAAAACAAACGAAAGAGAAGCTGACAGACAGGTTCAGTTAGCTATGAAACACAAAAGACGTGGATATGCTACATTTGTAAACATCCCAGAAGAGACATGCAATTCTTTATGGAATTATGCGGGTGATATGGCTGGAAATGTCATCAGTGAGGCCAAGAAAATAGTGAAATCGAGGCATTGTAAACTGCTGAGGTTGAAGCGGGTTAACTGTCAGGTGGATTGCCTTTATTTGAGAAAAAGCGATAAAGATCATAGTTCAAAAGGACTGTGCAATGCATTGCAGGACCAGTCGCCAGGGGAGAGGGATCCATCTGTACTTCCTTTACCACAAGGTTTAGGCACAACAGGTTTGACTTCCAAATACCCAAGCTGTGAAAGTGTGACTGACGAATATGCAGATCATATTATTCGAGTTTTGAAAAGAGAAGGTGGTAACACTGAGCTGTTAATGGATCAGTATGCTAGTAGACTTGCTTACAGGTCCGTCAAATCAGGGTTACAGCAAGCGGCTAGAAAAAACAAATTGATACACAGCAAAAAGACATTTCCTGGGCAAAATGCACAGGTAAATGGTAAGCTGGAACAGATCAAAGCAGTGAATACAGATGTGATACAGCAAATGAAAAGCTGCGTTCATCACTGTGATGACCCAGTGCAAGAAAGGAGTATCAGCACACCAAGAACAGAATGCACGGAGTTGTTATATTTCACAGAATCCCTTGCTTGCAGTATCACTTGTGATGTCAGGAAGAAATTGAAAATGTCGGCAGCGTGTTTACCGAAGTCTCTAACAGATTCCTGTCTGTATAAGAGGACTGAATTTGATCAAGTCACAGGGGATCTTATTAAAACAAGATTTTCTAGGACATTTTTTCCTTTCTCCCCAGATCATAAACTGTATCATAGTACAGGGAGTTTAAATGAAAATGGCTACAGTGAAGGCATAATTCAAGCTATAGAACAATATGCTAGGAAAGTAGCAGATGATACTCTAGAAATGAGTTTAGAATCAGCTCTTCTCCGTGTGGCTGAAAACAGAAGAAGTGGGGATAGACTTTCGTATACTGAGAAACTGTCTCCTTTTTCTGGAAGTATCTGTAGATGCTGCAGCATGAAGGAACATCGGTACTGTACAGAAAGTACATCTCATCATCTACCCACACAAGAATCCTCCATTCCAGTGAGGCATTTCCTTCATTCTGGATTAGGTGGTGCCTGTCAAAAATCAAGAGTGTTTCAGCTTGATATTCCTAAAATCCATGTTGATGTAGAGCAGAAGACAGAGTTTTCTGACAAGGGGGCTACTGCGGTCATAGGGAAAGCAGAAGGAGAGCTGAGTTATGCAAGTCTGACTGCTGACAGCGGAATTGGACAAGAAGGAGTCAGTTTTGCTGAAAGCCTTACTACTGAAATAATGACATCAGCTATGACTAATATTGGTCAGGCTGTTAACATAAGGTAATATTAATTTTCTCTTATTTGTTGCATTTCCTTCCAGAAAATAGGATTGTTCGTACGAATGTGTACTCAGAAGGATTTTTTTTTTTTGAGAAATAGATACTTTATGTTCTTTTTATTCTTCTGGTGATATTTAAAATGATTTATAATTAGGGAAAAAAAACCTCTTTTCCACCCGTGGGAGCCTGAAATCAAGCACGCATATATTCCAGTAGGTGACTAGTAAGTGGAAATTATTATTTCAGCTTGAAATGTGGTTATTTTTATCTATGGTAGAGAATAGTAGACTTTACAGGTTTGCTGATCTGTGAGCCATGTTGGAATCCAGGTTTGGATTTCCCCTTCTGTGCTGAAAGAACAAGAAGTAATTTGGTTTTGCTTTTGTCAGTAGGACAAACATCTGGTACTGGCCAAACTAACCATTGCTTTATAGTATGAAGGCTTTATTTTGATTATGGCTGTGTTGTGACTGTCCTTATTAATTGGGGGGGAAGGGGGAAAAAAGCACCCTTACCTTAAGAAAAAACAACTAAGTAAAACACACTTTAGCTCATGAACTAGTAACACAGTAGATAAGGAATTGAGTTTCAAATTCTATGTATTTAGCTAAGACTATTATACTGTTTTCTTTAAGAAGCCCTTAAATAGGAAATATGTGCCACAGTAGCTTTGAGGCAAATAGCAGCTGTTTCTTCAAACATTGTGCAGTGATCAGAGTGACCTGACATCTCTTCTTCAGGCCCAAGAGCAATCGTTACCATGGTTTTTCTAATTTATAGTAATATTTGTTGTTTTAATCTACTTTTTTTTGGGGGGGGGGAATTCTGCACAACAGCTAAAGCTGTCTTTTTCTTGTTTCTCGAGAGGCAACATGATGAATAATAAAATTGATTTTTGTATGTTCAGTGACTAAAGGCCACAGTGAGAATGAATTAAGTTTTGCAAGTTTTGGTATGAAACACATACTAGCTTCTGTTCCATAGATGTGAATAGAAATAATTATTTTGGGGGGGTCTAATTTTTACAGAAAAATATAAGACCGGTTTTAATTTTTATGGCCTTTCAATGAAAGCGTTCAACTAAAATTTCTAGCAGCATGAAAGTGTTCATGAGATGTGTATTGTGGCTCTTTGCACAACAGGGCTGCGTCCTTACTTAGTGTGTGACAAAAAGCGAATAGTGTGGTGGTGTTTTTCTACAGTTACAGTGTGTAAGATGACAATTCTTTTGAATCCCTTCTTTAGAATAATATTTAAAATGTCTAGTTAGAATATAACAGCAATAAAATGCAGTGTTTGAAGAGGTACTGTTTATTACTGTATCTGTGACAAGAAGGCAGTATTAGTTTTTTAACATGACAGTTTATAAATGTTTCTAGTGTCGTCATCTAATATATGGTATGTAATGCATTTGTTTCTTGAGATCCTGCCTTGTGTGGTGAAAAGAACTGTTGCTGGTGCTACTGTAACTGTAAATAAAAATGGGGAAAAATTATCTTTGTATTTCTCAAATGGGTTCCAGTTCAAACACCTAAACTATTTATTCAAAGCTACATACTTTTCAGCAAAAAAATCATACTGACTGGAGCCAGGTGTTGTCAGCGATATTTATAAGGTTGGCTTTTTAAATAGTGAGTGTTACAGGTGCTGCCTGCTGTGGTGATGGTAGGATGATAATTTTTCTTGAACTTTTACTACATCATCTGTATTCAGATAATCAGTTTGCCCCTGAAAGTTAGTTCGTAACTGCGTGTTCTCCTACGTTTTTCCTAAAGAGTTCAGACTTCTTTAAAGTTATCAGACTGGATCTTTTGAACTGTCTTTTAAAAACTGCCTGTTATTGAATATGCTTGATTGCTTTTTGGATAGAATTTTAAATTTATTTCCCAAGGAAAAAATTCTGTATGAGTCGTGTTGCTACACTTTCTTGAAGCAGTATGACACGTTTTTATCTACAGGAAGACCGTTTTTAAAAAATGGAATCCTAACATTTTAAACACCAACATGTTCTTGAACATTTTGTCTGCAATTGCAGACCACCTAGCTGGTTGTACTGAAAGCGGAGAGAGGAAATAGCCAAAATGTCTGTGGTGAACAAGTTCAAACAGCTTAAGTCTTCTGCTTCAAAAGTGTATTTTGGCATACAGTCTGTGATACTAAAATGCCTTCTGTGCTATATAGCAAATAATCTTCCCAATGAGATAGTTATTTATGCCACTCCGTTTGTCCTCTGGTGAAAGAATTCCAAATAGCAATCCTTGACGTAAGCTTGTTTAAATTTCACATTCATTTGGTTGCTTCATTTCTCATGTTAAGAATGTTAAGGTGGATTCCCCCTCACTTTTTTTTCCCCCTTGCAATTTAATGTCTTTAAAATGGTGTTAAATTGCTGTAAATGAACTAACACAGACTGGCATGAAATTGCAGTGATTTTTTTTTTTTTGTCTGAAATTTTCTTTTAGCTCTGTTGGAAGAGAAGGATTTCACTCTGTTGAATCTATTGTTAGCCAGCAGATGAGTCTTAGCATTGGTGATGATAGCACTGGCAGTTGGTCCAATCTAAGTTTTGAAGATGAACATCCTGATGAGAGCAGCAGTTTTCTTCACCTCAGTGACAGGTAACTATAAACATGTTAGTACAATTAAGCAGTGATCTTGGCTTCACGTAAACTTGGCATCAAATAGTTTTCTCCTGTGACAGGGGGAGAAGAGATTATTTTATCTTCAAAACACAAAAACTTTTTGAATTATAAATGGCGCTAATACTGTGTTTGAATCTGTGTTTTCTTGCAGAATATTTTTGCCCATGAATATTCATAATACACACACTCAGTAAAATTTGTGGAGTGTGTGTTGTCATTCATGACAGGCAGGGAGTCACATCAAGTAATGCTGTACATGTATAATTTAAATAATAGCAAGGGATTCAGGCTTTTTAAAAACAGCCACCACATATAAAATACAGTTTGAAATTACTGTTTCAGTTGTGCTCTGAAATTTTCAAAAATGAATCATTAAGAGTGTGTTTTACGTAAATTCATGTAGTCTTGAAAAGAAGAAATGTGTGCTGAATTTGCATGAGGTGCTTTAACAGCTTTTTTTTTGTCTTTTTTGAGACAAATTTATAAGCTGTTCTAACCAATATTGGTGGAATACTTAGATACTACTAACCATGTGCTTACAGGTGTGTAATATTGGAACTTACCTGTTCAGGGAATTAAAAAAAACCTAAAATGTCTCTGCTTGTTGCCAGGGGAAATAATATTGAGAGTTGTGGCCTCAACTTCTATATAAAGAATATATGAGGAATGAGTGAACTTTAGGTTTTTATGATTGATATACCACTTACGTTACAGTCGAAAATTCAGCTTTTTGTTGAAGAATAGGAGAAATGGGCAAGAGTTTTTTTTATTTTCAGTTAGTACTTCCAGCACCACTGAGATTAAAGAAAACATGGGAGATACGCTTCCTTATGTAATGTGCAAATTAGGTTGTTTGGTACGAAAGTGAATCTACTCAGTTAAATATCTACAATATTTTTTTATGCTTTGCTGAACTAAATGGTTTAAACCACTACTAGAAATTATCACTCATGCAACTGAATAATTCTGTAAAAAATACAGTGCCTTAAAGTTATTTTAATAAAGGGTCATCTTTTGAATGAATGAGAATGAGTTAGATTTGCATGATGAAATTCAGAGTATAAAGAAGAATATTCAGCATATTGGCAGTTACAAATAGGTTAGTTTATGCTGGGGAAAAAATATTAAAAAATTGCTGGACCTGTAGCATTTAATTCGGAGAAGGGAAAGCATAATTTGTATAGCAAGGTGCCAGCAGAAAAAACAGGCATGCAGAAATTGATCAGCGAATTTTACAAAAAACAGCCCGTGTGTTCGTTTTGTGTTGCTGAGGTTTAGCGGGTGGAAGTGACAGGATCTGAGGGTAAAAAGACTAAAAGATGTTGAGGGGGAGACCTTCCGTAACAAAGGAAGCTTCAGTAATAACACTGTTTGTGGAACAGTGTTAGCATCTTCCAAGGAAATAAAAAATGTTGTGACTGTGGTGAAGATGTATTGCTTTTATCTCCTCTTTTAACCATAAACTATTTAATTGAACAGAAGAGTGCCATTCAGTCAGAGAGGAGGCATAGTGAATATGCTGTTGCAACAATTGAAGGCTTGGATTGTTTGGGTTGGGTTTTTTTGTCCTTTTTTTTAACTATGATCAGGACTCTGTTTAAAGAATATTCTGCTGATTATACATAGACCATGTCAGTTCAGAACATTTAAATATACTGTTAGGTAACATTGCTCCCCTGGCAGCTATTTCTTGATGTGAGTGGAATCTTCGTGCTTAAGTACCATCGCTGTGGTACTAGCTAACATTAGACCAATTTATTTTAGTGCTGGTACAATGTAATTAGGTGGCATAGTGAGCGTTAAGCAAGTTTTGCTTGGAGGGGGAGAATCCCTCCCTTCCCTTAGTATTTTCTTGACGATTTGAAGTATTCAGTGGATACTGGTACTTAAGACTCCTTTAGTTGACATTTTGGAAATTATCTTCATAATAATGAACCTACAGATTTCATTAACAGTAGCTGAATCTTCTGCAACAGAATGTTTAGGAAACAACAAAACAATGCAAGCTACAGTGATCCAGTTGAATTTACCTCGCTTTGCTTTATTTCAGGAAAAAAAAAAAGACATTTTTTGTAGTAGCTCCATTGAAATGGTACATGCCCTCTGTGTCTCAGATCGGTGTAAAAATGGCGCTTTGGTACTTCACAGAGGATTAAACTATCTGTAAACAAGGGAGCAAGACAACTTGGAAAGAGTTAAAGCATGGTCCCTGCAATTCTTTAGTGGGCTTGGTAAAGTTAGTTATACAGGGGAGTGCTTGTATCATGTACTTCACATGCCTGGCGTTCGCGACTTAACTTTAGAACTAAAATAATCTGAAGCGTTCTCTGAGTTAATGTATAGGTAGAGACAGGTTTTTCCAGGAGTTGAATGTAAGCATCCAGTTTAGCCTATAATTCAGAGCAGAGGCCTCTTGCTTTTGACTGTATGCACATAATGCAAAATCTCAAAGCAGCTGATCTGAGTTATAGTTCCCATATTGACAATATATATGAAAGTTGAAAGCTTTTCTTGTAATTCTTCTGGTGGCTTTTGTTGAAGAGCTGCATGAAGTGTTACAGGAGCATTATAATACCTTTGTCTGTTTATTGCTTGTTCTGTGCTTGCAAGACATTATTTTCAAGACTGTTAATTTTGCATATTACAACAAAACCGAGGTCACTTTAAAAAAGGCTCATATATTGCTATGCTTTGTAATATGTTTAAATATATGATTTATTTCAGACCACGTTTGACCTCTATAAAATATTATTCTCTTACCTAATAAAAATAGTAGTATGCAGGAGGCCATTTTGTTAGGTTGCAAATCTTTTTTCCTTTAGTCCAAGAACTGGGACCATTTTACTTCCACTGATGTTATGCATCTCTAACTTTCACTGAAAGAGGCTGTTTGACTGCAAATTACTGGTATCAATAGGCTATGTTAAATCTTTTCTACAAATGTATAGTTCATATATACTGTAATAGTCTCACATTGCAGCTTGAGAAATAGTCTTAAGACCAGGTTTGCATTTTCTGTGTAAATTAAGTTGATTTCTTTGGAAGCTTTTGCACTTTAATTTTCTGGTTTTTTTTTTTCTGCATAATAAGAGCTGTTTGATTGTTCTTTGCATGTGTAGTCTGAATAAGCAACAGTGTGCTGAATAAAGCACCTGCAACTTTTAGTTTTGTTTTTTCCTGTTAGGGTGTTTTCCCATTGCAGGCTCGCTAACCTCCTGTTAACTCTTTTGAAATTAGGATCCAAGCAGGCGCACTGGAAAGCAGATAAGTGCACTGGCAGACTCTTGGAAAGGTTTAATGCCAGTCTCTTGAAATGTTTCTTTCCACCACTTTTGGTTTTAGTTTTTACTATTTGCCTTGAGTGGAATGAGTGGAAAATAAGGGTTTTAACAGTCACACAAAACTTGGGTGAAGAAAGCGTCTTGCAGCAGTTGTTCTCTCAAGTTGCTTCATGGCTCATCATACCATCTATAGCAGACAATCTAGCTTTCTCAAAGAATGCTGGTTATCTTGCAGTCTTATACTTGGGAGGCTTCCAGAGGTGTGTTGGAGAACAATGGAGATCTAATCATATGAGTACCTCGGTATTCTGCATAAGCACAAGCGTAAACTCTGTTAATTATAATGCTTAAAATGTACCAGTGTAAGGATATGCTCAATTTTTTCAGTTGTTCACATTGGCTTGAATGTAGTCATGGAATAAATGCAGTATGTTTATGAACTGTGAGTGAATTAATCTTTTTAGTTTTCAGTGATCTGTAAAGCCCCCCTATTTTTAGAAAGTCAACTTGTAGAACAATATTCAGGTTTTTTTTAAAAAACTCTTTTTTTTTAATTTACTCTAAGAACTTCTCATCAGGCTGTTGGAGATCATTACTGAATTTTTGGAATGAGGTAGAAGGATTTTATTTGTGTACCTGTTTTCACAGTCTGTAATTTTATGAACTTTTTGCTACTCCTTAAGCAAATATTATAGTTGTAATCAATATTCCTATGAATAATCATCACAGTATCACAAGGTTGGAAAGGTCCTCTGAGATCATCAGGTCCAACCTATAACCCAACACTTAACACCAACCCATCGTCTAAACCATGGCACTCAGAGCCTCATCCAGTCTCCCCTTAAACACCTCCAGGGTCAGCGACTCCACCACCTCCCTGGGCAGCGCATTCCAATGACCGATCACCCTTTCAGTGAAGAACTGTTTTATGTTTACACTGTTGAGCTTGTGTAAGTAACAAGCGAAGTGCTTAGACCTGAGGACAGAATTACTGCTAGCAATGATCTGGAAAATTAATGAGAACAAATTAATACTTTCACCTGTGTAGTGAAACGTAATGATTTTGCATTCTTGTGCATATTGCTGCTCCGAATTATCACTGACAATCATGTTTGTACACTGTTCCAGCAAACCTGTTTAGGAAGTTCCAGTGCTGTGACATTAAATATATTGACTAAACAGCTCTAAGGAAAATGAAGGTTCTAGTTTGAGCTATTGTTCTTTTCTAGTTCAGCTGTGTTCTCTTCTTCTCCTGGCAGTAATGGTAACAGCAGTAGCTGGAGCAGTCTTGGTTTAGAAGGGGATATGTATGAGGAGAATATATCCTTTCCAACATCTGACAGGTTGGTTGAGTTGAGAAATATAAACCAGATGGGTTCCTCATAATTAATGCATGAAATCTTCATTTTGGAAAATAAAAACATAGTACGTTTTTAATGCTGATACATTATTCACACTCTTCTCACGTAATCACAATATGATTTTTTCATTAATTAATCCATACTGAATGGTTGAATATTGCTATGCTAAACTGATTAATGTGTTCTGCTTGCAAAATGAAAGGTGTCTTTCTTGCATGTTCTTGCTTGCAGTTTTGCAAGTCGAGCTAGAGCTTGCTTCCTACAGGATTTCTTTTTTTCCTTTAGCTTGTGGAAACTTTCAGTAACCTATAGCTGTTCATATTCGTGACATAAGATGGGTCAGCCTTTTCACATGTGAATCTAAACTGTCCTCCTTGTCCTTCTTATTTTAAAATGTCTTCATAGCTTTCTTTTTACCACCGTTCTCTTGTTTCTCTCTTCTCCCCTCTTTCCTTAAGACCCAATATTGTGAAGTTGATAAATCTGTTTCCAACATGAAATGGTATGAGAAGCAAAGCTTCTTTTCACGATCACTTCTTAATTCTTGTATGGTCTTACTTTCCTTTCACCTTCATTACTGTCTTAGGATTGACTGCATTTATAGAGCATATATTCGATTATATTAATATGTTTGTTTTTAATTTAAAAATACAGTGATGGAACAGAAGATAAAGATGAAGACTCCAAGGATGCTGTAGAAGGTAATGTCAGTTCCAGCAGATACTACTGTTCTTGACCCATGCACTCTACATGAGTTAGTTTGTTAATTCTTTGCCTCAGTAGTCAGCAAAACAAGGTGACAACCCTACTATCCCTGTTCATAATAACATGTCAGTCAAATGTCAGAATATATTGTTAAGTTTACTACCCTACATTCACCTCAGTGCACTGAGATTTACAGTGTTTGGTAAGTGCTGGTCTCTGATGCTCACACATGTACTTTATATTAAGTAGTGAACCATAACATAAGGTACTGAATCAGCTTGTTGAAAGCGTTAATTTATATACATAGAATATGTTCTTTGTAAAGTTTTTGATAAGGAACCATGGCGGTGCATCTGCATGGCTGTGTTTGATACTAGAGAAATTATTCAAACTGGCCTTATTAACCTTGGAAGAGAAGCCGTGAGAAACAATGAAAAAAAATTGAATTCAGTAAAATTTGCTGTAGTCTCTTTCTTCTTAGTGAAATATAAAACAGAGTCTGTCCAGAATCTTGTTACAGCTTTCTGGTTTGTAGAAGATCTCTGCACTGGTTCCAGTCTTATTGGAGTGACAAAGTTTGTTAAGCCAAATGAGAACAGCCTGACTCCACAGAGTATGAGGCTGATTGAAAGATGAGCTGATGTTAGAGCCAGTTGTAACAGAGCTTTTTTTTGTATTTGGTATATTATGAAAATAAGTGTTTCTGCTACCTGCTTACAGAGACTATTCAGCTATATTGCTTTTTAAATCAGATCTGTAAGGAAACTTAAGTAAAATAAACTATAATTTTTTTCCTCAGAAAAATAATAATAAAAATACTTTCTGCTCTGTAGGTTTCATCTAGGTTATCAGTATTCCTGCCATTGCTTTCTTTTAGTTTTGACTTTAAAAAATTGTAGCAGCTCAGATGTTCAAATTGGTTGATGAAAACATTGCTTGATTTTCTATGTGGTGGTTTAGTTGTCTCCTGGAGTGCAGCAGACTGCCTTATACTGTATTAACAATTTTCTAGTGAGATCTTTCCAGTTTAATTTCTTCAGTATCTCACTATTGTGTTGAAAAGACTTTCTGTTACTTTCATTGTATAACCATTTAAATAGAATTCTGGATAGAAATTCTGAAATTCTTTGTAGCTGTTCTTGCACATTTGAAAGTTCTGTTCATGTCGTGTCTAGAAATGTCTGGATTTTTCAAAGTTGACTGTGCCTTGTTCACCAAAGAATTTGCAGCAAAAGCCTTGTTATTGCTGAATGTATATCTTTACTAAAAAATAAGTCAACATTTACCAGTGATATGTTACTACAATTCTTTCCATCCACCAAGTGTCAGAAAATTGTTGATGATTGGTTCTTTGTCCTATAAAGATAACTGGATTTTTGGGACTCCTAGACAAATATTCTGTTATCCAAAAGCATGCTTAATGCTAACATTTCCACTAGTTAAATTTCTCCCTCTTTTTCCTCGTGGGACAATTTGTTTCATCTTTGTTAGCTTTCCCAGTTTGGAATGAATACCTTATGTACTTCAATTTTCATAAGCTTTATTGGAGGAGCAGTGATGCTGAGGTAAACTAGACATGTACTACATATGTTTTTATTAGGAATGTATTCCTTGTTTCTAGAGAGTTAAGTAGAGTAGTCTGAAAGTAGAAACTTCAAGAACAAATTTGTTCTGAAAACATGACAAAGGATTACTGTGACAGCTGGATTAAGAAATTTAGAGTGGAAACAGAGAAACTGCTGTATTGTCACCTTCTATGTTACTAATGCAACTGCTTTTTCAATACTGTGGTAATTTTTGGAACTCATGCTGTAAAGCAAGTGTTGAAAAAATGGATAGATGTCAGGAAGAACTCAGGCAGTCTGATCAGTCTGTCTGTACAAGAGAGAATTCTGAAATACATGCCTTTTACAAATTTAGTAGATGAAAGCATGGCACAGAATAGGAGTTGTAAATGGAAATGACTGAAAGAACGATGCGAAGGTCATTCCTATTCGAATAGTTTATGAAAAGGTGTGTCACTTGGAAATGTGCATTCAAGATGACATGTCTTTTAATACTCAGATGTGTTTGCATACAGTTGTAAATGGGATAAACAGTGCTTCCTTTTGTGAAAATATGGAAATTCTTCAGACCTGCATGATTTTTTTCCTTTTATATGTGTATGCTAAGTTGAAGTTTGAAACTATGGATTTGATTATTTTCTTTTTCATGTTAGGCTTGGAGCAAACACGAAAGATTTTAGCAATTGTGAATACTGACCTGGAACCAAATCTTGTGGATGTCCAGCTCAGAGCAGCACTTCAGTGGCTGACAGCTTCTGAGGCAGAGGTGTCTGAGATTCATTTTAATGACACTGCTGCAAGGGAATTTGTCTTTGTAAGTACTTGTGTTTGATGGGCAGGGGGGAGAGGGGAGTATTTGCTGTGATATACCAGCTGCTACTACTTCATTTACTACTGAATAATAATAATGATAATGAGGCATTTGCTGCTGAGGAAAATCATTATTTAAATCTTGAGAGGCCGAAGTGGAACAGCCTGTTTAGCCTGCGTTTGTCCCATAAATAAGACAGCATTAATCAAAGCTGAGTTAACTTGTTTCACAATTTGTTTTCTTTGTTTTACTCTGAAGAGGATACAAATGCCGTGTTTTTGTTTAGTGAAAAATATTTTTTCAAGCATTTTTACTTAATATTTAATTGTCTGTAAATTTAATCTTTCTCAGAACTTGCTTATGCAAATTAATTTCTAACTTAGTATTCTGATGTTCAACCTGGGTTTTTTTGCTAGCAAATGCAAGTTTTCTTATCAGAAAGCAGTTTAAGTTCTATTTAAAATTTAAGTATGTTTTTATTCTGTAAGCAGCTGCAACCAAAGCTATTAAGAAATGAGGCTCAATAAGACTGTTTCATTTTTACGTGCCTTTATTTTGGTTCTATAGATTGAATTTAATATGTGACCAAAGAGAGAGACAAAGTTTAAATAATTAGGCTTTAGTAATTTGCATCTCTTAGGAAAGAGTCGAAATTTTGATATGTGTGCTGACCTGAGTATTTCCATCACAAGAGAAACGTCTTATTCCTTTAAAATGATAGAAATTATTCTTTGTGGCTGCACAACGAACTGCTCATGGTAATCTGGCATTTATTACATTTGACCTTTCTTTTTCTTAATCTTCTACCAAGGAATTATTTTAACCTTACCTGGCTGCTGAAGTCCTAAATTAACAGATATGTAGTCATTGTTTCTAATGATGAGGCTGATAGGAATGCTAAATTATCGAAGGGTTTTATTTTGTGCTCTAGTCATGTGTGGAAAAAGTGTTAAAATGATGACATTAGTGTGGTTTTAGTAATCAAGGTCTTGGCAAAAACAACTTAATGTGCGTATCAGTACATTTAAGGAAGGAAAAGCTTGCTCTCAATTCTGAAATTTGGAGTTGAGTCTTCAGCTTGGTGCTTTCCAAAGCTCAGGTCATCATTTCAGGAGAAAAGGGGGGTGAGTGGAAACTATAAATCAGTGTGACAAAGTAGACTCTCAGATTTGGATGAATGTGTGTACCTATGGTGCTTTGTTACTGTAGGCTTGAACGAACATTCGGGCGTGTGTCCCTTTTCCGGGTTATGGAAGGCCCGTCCATCAGTTACATTGCCAGGTCAAATTAGTGACAAGTGCGTTGGTCGACACTTTGCATAAGAAGCGGTAATCATGACGAGATTCCCACCAAGATGGTATATGGAGGATTGTCGGAAACCACAGCCATCTATCCTCTGAGACTACTGGGCTTTGCCCATCTTTCCCGTGGGCGGAGGTGGCAGATGTTGCACTGAGCGGGGGAAAGTCATGCTCTGACAGCCCTCCCCAAGGCCATCAGAGTTTGCCAAACGAATTATCGGCCCGTCGGCAAAGGCCAGCACCACGGCCTCGGCTGCGGTAGGAGCAGCCGAATGCGTCCGTGGGCCACCAAAAATACTACCAGCGGCTGGTGAGGCGCACTGATAGGGGGTTTCCCCCAACTGGGGCATAGATCAACTTAGTCGCCTGAAGGTGTCGGGCGGGACCACGAGGAGGTGTGATCTCTGCACCTGAGCCCAGTTGTAACTAGACCCGTAGGAGAGTCATAGTTACTCCCGCCAAAGGTACCTAGAGGTTAGTCCAGATCATACCTGGGCCAAATTTCTTAGAAACAGAGTGGCTTCTCTTTTTTTGAAAAGTTGAAATATGTCCTATATGCATCTCTTCTGGAGGTTGATATGTTTGATTTAGAATTATTTTAAAAATACAGTTTGTTGTGCTTTAGTTCTGAGACTTCATGCTTTTGTAAAGTAGAAGGCAGTTTGAGAATACTTTCCTCCATTTCTGTTTTTATTCGAAACTCTTGGGTTAAACTTTATATTCATGTGTTCCTTCCTTGTTACTCTTTAAGAGTCAAAATGAAGAAGAAAATATTTCACTTTTTTCTGTTCTCCTGTGCCTGGCCCAGAGTTCTCTGAAGTTATTTTGATGTGAATAGTGACGATAATTGTCCTGACCTCATGAGTCCTTTTTTCCGTCTTCTAAAGGTCTGTCGGTCTTATTCATGCTTGTATATGAATTGCAGTGATGCAAATACTCAGGCAGAACAGTGGTAGGACTCACAAGTGTTAACAGTAATCTCCTTTGTGTGTGTATGTGAGAGAGACACCTGTGTCATACACTGTAAGGTAACATGAAAGAAAAAAAAAGATATCAGGTGCCTCTCTTTTAATATTTTCCATATTCTCTCATTCTTCTGCGAGCTCTGAATCGGTAAATTTCAAAGTTGCTACTATTTGAACCAATGCCTGAAACCACACAGGAAAAATATTATTAGCTGGCTGTGTACCTCAACACCGCTCTAGCTACCTTAGTAAGAGAACATATGAGAAGAGCACTTTGGAAAATAGTGGTGTCTATTATGTATGCACTCCTAAAAAATTATGATATTTTCCTACTTGACAGTTCAAGTCATAAATTGATACTGACTTGACACGTAAAGATAAAACAGAAGACCTCCAGGCAGGCAGTAGTCATGCAATCGTGAAAATGTTAGAATAGTTAAATTGATTCGCTTAGTTTTATAGAATAATTTTTAGTTCTCCAAATGCAGTTATGTTAAAATGAATTGAAATCCTGTTTCCCTCCCAGAGGGCAGGGAAGGATTACCTGTTTATTATTCCATCCCTCTTCCCATTTATAATGATCTCTGACCCAAACTCGGGGTGAATTAGGCTTATTCCTTCTCAGTTCTGTCACTGGTAAAGCGAGACAGGCACCTCCAGAGGGCACTGCAGGCCAGCAGAAAACTCAGCTGTCCTCTCGCCAGCTGTGGGGGTTTGATTATCTCGTAGGTACTTCGATTACTAACCTCAGCTATGTGGGGAATGAACCTGGGCTTTAGATCGCACTGAAAATAGTTATTGTCACTATAAGTAGCTGGTGGATTCTGGAAGGGTGGAAAGGCTTGTGTTAGCTGATCAGAGGAGGGTAGTGAGCCACTGATGGGGTGTAACTGCATAAAAGACAAAAATACTCCTAGCATGTATCAGGCAAGGTATTAATGAGTATGAACACATATTTAAAGACACATTACTCAGCAAAGCAGAAAGAAGTTAAATACTTGTGTGTGTAACAAAATACATTTCTTAGGAGCTAGAAGAAGAACCCAGTAAATCAGAATAGATAGTATTTGACTTCTTTGAGAAATGTGGATATGCAAGAAATTGGATTAAAAAACCACACCTATTCAATTTTTAATCAGACCATACTTAGCTGGTTTATGATTCCTGGTGTCAGTAATGAATAAGCTCCAATATTTCACCTACGAGAACAATCTGCTTCTTATGGTCAGACAAATTAATAGTGGGATTGAACTGTGAACTCTAAATAACTCTAAATTAAAACAGAAAGGTTAGTGAAGCCACTCTGACATGGTACCATGGTGGTATGTTGTTCTTTGGATGCAAGTTTTATAGTGTATTTGCAGAAGTAGGTCCTTGGACATTAGCCAGACTTTTCTCTGCCTTTTCTTTTATTAACCAACAAACAGCATTTACAAAATTGCCTGTTGTTGACTATAAAGCTCTTGCTTCCTATGTTCTCTTTTAAAATTCACAGAAATTACTACAGAATTCAATCTCTGTAGAAAAGATGTGTGTTTTTCACTGAAAATTTTTAGTGTTCAGGATATATTGCACTCAAGATTAGAGAGGATCTTTTCCCCTCATTCAAGTTAGTTGTTTGCTCAAGAAGTTAATTGTTTTATACATGTTTTTATGCCCACATTCTTTCTGTCAGTTCCATCACCTGCCTTGTTGCAGTTGGAACATCACCTAGGCGAAAAAGTGGAGAGGTATTGTCATTCTTATTTTTAATAGATTTTTATATTGCAATCTGACAGTTCTCATAGAAGAAACATTATGAGTTTTTAATTCTCTAGCTGTGGAAGATATTTCACTGAACACTCTTTATGACTTTTTTTAAACGTAATGTAAAGAGTGTCATGGTGAGGACTATGAAAGGCAGTAAAGTTCTACAGTTCCAAAGAATAAGTAGGGTAAATTGTGTTTGTTAAATGCAGCATTGACAGTTCTTAAGCTACAGAGAATAAAGTTTGTTTGTGTGGGTGTTGAGTTTTGTTTGTGTTGTGTTATTTGTTTGGTTTTTGTCACTCCTGGGCAAACAAGCAGAGCCATTCTTAGGGTGGACTTTCTTCCATATGTAGCAGAGCTTGACACATAAGCAAGGGAAGATTTTTTTATTTTTTTTATGTTTTTTTGGACCCTGGGCAAAAAGAGTGTTTTTCTGCTACGCTGCTCTGCTCCTAAGCAGTAGTTTAACTCAAGCCTCACCTTTTCCTTTCCCCAAGATGTTATAATTTCCCAACCCTGAAGACACTGTTTTCTTTGAGGGTAGTATCTGTGCCACCCAAACCACACTATATATTGTGAAAGGAAAATCCACATCCTTTTATTAAGGCTTGAGTTTTGTCTTTTTATATATGCATGATTGGCATGGGAGGGGTGGCAAACGTCTTAATCTTGTGTTCAGAATTTCCTGTTTTTTGCAGTCCTTATGAACCACAGCCCTCATACCTGTGGCACCACATCATTTGAGAATGTCACTCCCTCCAGAAGAAAATTCTGTGAAAACTGTCCTAAAGAAAAGTGCCTGATTCTTGAGGAAGTTTTTGTTTTTATAGATGTGGGAATAACGATTAACTCATTACAACTGATCTCTTATGAGCTAATGTTTCAAGAATAACTTCTGTAACTTCATCAGGATGTGACAGTCAAAATATTTTGTTTTGTGTTCCACTGTCTCCCCTTTAGCTTTCCAGAAGACTGCGAGAAAGAGATTGGAAGGTTGGAGATCTCTTGCAAGCAGTGCTGAAATATTGTGAAATGATAGAGAAGGTGTCTGATGGAGAGCAATCTCTAAATAAGTCTTTGATTGGCTGGATTATGGAAAATGTCTGAAAAATCCAAAGATGCAACACTCTTCACTTCATTCCTCTTTTGAAAGGAGACGGAAAGAACACAGATACGTAAAGTAAACTTCAACTAATGAATGTTCAATTAATTGTCACCATTTAAAAGGCTTTGATGTGAAAGTCAAAATAACTGTGCTGTGCTTTGTGATACTGTGCACACGGTCTGTTTATTCAGTCCATAATTGGTATTGTCCACTTATGCATAATTTTATTTACTGCTGTGTTCAGACCGTTGAAATATTTATGAAAATAATCCCACGTCTATGATAGCAGCTCAGAGGAGGCAATCTCAGGCGTGATCCCCTCTGTGCCAGGATAGATCTTCCCACTTGTATGTGCACTGTATTCACAGTGGGACTAAGAGCACTGACGCTCTGTTAAAATCTGTTTGGAATACCTTGCTGCAGACAATGAAAAAAAAAATACTGATGTTGGACCAGTGTTTATGTGCCCAAGGGCATCATTGCCTGGAAGAAAATTGTGACCTGCCTAAGCAGCCCCTTAAGACAGTCTGGCTTTATAGCCACCTCTATCAAGGTTAACTTTATTTGAAGATGCGAGAGTCTGCTCTGAAATTGCTGAGGTGGAAATACGTGTTCCCTTTTATTGACTACTGTAGAGCTGATAGAAGGGCAGAATGGGTAGCTGAGCATGATTTTGTACATGCTTCTTCAGCAAGGTTTCCTGGAGCTTGCCAATCAAGTTTAAATTGCTAAATTTCTTACTGAAGCTTTTTATATGCAAGTACTTCTATGACATTAATTCTGTACTGAAGAATTTGTGTGTTAGTCTCTCACATTGATGCATTAAAAGTGGCAGATAGAAACTTTTTCCTCTGAGGATTTTGGCCAAGACTAGTCTAATTCGTTATATCTCAGCTTCTGTATATAAATTTTCTTTTTGGTAATGAAGAGGATTTTGTTACTCATAGAGCACTTAAGTGTTTAGCAAGGGAAGCTAATTAAAACATAAAGGGGAAAATTCTTGCAAATTGATTTTTCAAAAATTCAGTGATTTTTTTTTTCGAAGGCACTTTTAATCAAGTCTTTATAGCAGTCTAATCAGGTTTCTCACCAGTGCTGCTGACTTGCCTCTCTGTCTGAAGGGAAATCTGGACCTTTGCATATCCTGTGGTTTGAAAATGCTTTTGGGATTTTGTTTACAAAACATCCTTTGAGAGAAGAAGGCATGTGCTGGTCGTTAGAACATTGCCATCTCTAATCTCATGTCACTTGCAAGAGAATCCTTGAGTCTTACGTATTTTGGATGAACAAAAGAATCATAATAGCTTTTCCATAGAAGCATATACTGTTGATTCCAAGCAAGGACAGAGAAAGTTTCTAAATCAATTAAGAGTTTTAATGGCATGTGTACAATTCTGATTTCCCCTGCCCCCTAAATTACTGTGAGGTGTCACACTGGTAAACTCAAGAGCATTCTCTTTGCAGTGTCTGTGTTTCAGGAAGGCATTCCACTGCTCTTTTTACAGAGAACTGGCTTGTTGCAGTCCTCCTTTGACATCTGGATTTCTGCCTTGGATCTCACAAAGTTCAGTTTTCTCACGGAGTTAAAGGTTTTTAATGTTAATGTTTTTTGTATATGCACATATGGGTGCGCACATGTGCATACACACATGGATCTGTATGTGCATCTCTGTGTATGAGATCTCATCATTACAATGTAAATTTTTACCACTGACTTAAGATTCTGTTATGCTCTTAATTTATCATTTCACTGATTGAAAAAATGTCATATGAAGAAACAAAGCTCATTACAAGTTCTTTTATTTTTTTTAAGTAATATAATACCAAGCATCAGGAATTTTTCTCTAGAGCCCAAAGCCGGGGTGGGGGTGTGGTGGGTGGGAATTATCATAATTCCTGTATTTGGAAGATGGGATTATTAAAAAGTATTTTTGACAAGGTGTACAAAAGTAGTCTGGATGTTTGTTTTTTTTTTTCTCCAAGTCCCATACTACTTTATTGCCTTTTTTAAGCTTGACTTTTGGTGTTGTTTCAGGCAAAAATTTGAAACCATTTTCTGGCTGCAACATCTTCACTTTAACACAGCAATAATGTACAAATGTACACTAAAAATGAATCTTGTTTTCAGACTGGATCAAATGCATTATGGAACTATTGATTGGTGCTATATTAAGGCAGAAATTGATTTATTAGCTTCTGAGGAAAGTAGCATAGTTTCAAGATTTATCTGAGAAAAATACGTTAACAAATACTTTATTTTTACTAAATGAAAAAATCTGACTTTCTGCATAAATTGTTTTAAATTTGCTCTGGATTAATTTACTTTTCTCCATGGGTAACAAAACTGGGAAAGTGTTAAACTAGTCTGGTAAAATTATTATAATTTAACAATTTTAATAATAAACCAGACTATACTTAACTGGTGCTGTCTGCCATATTAGTGACAAAGCTGTACTTTGCTAATGTGAGTCTTAAATTATGCTGAGTTTATTTAAAACTGCTGACCATAAATACAGAAATGTAAATGAAAAATATAAAAACATGAAAGGACACATTTTTTTCCATTTAAACAAGATAACTCTGCTTGATAAACAAACACAATAAGGTGAAGTTACTTTCATCTTGCATTTTTTCTGTGCTGTGAACCTGACTTGGTAATTTAATTTTAAGTTCAAGAATATATAATACAATCCTGTTATTGTCCCATAAGACACCCCGTATCAAACATTTCATAAATGCATTCAGTATTCTGAAAAAACTGAAGTGTGTGGATGTTTTGTAAGATTCTGTAGGAAAAGCACTTTAAAAACAGTCCCAGTGTACATTAACAATTAAAAGTGGCCGTATTTAAAACAAGTTTAAACATTCAGAACAGGGTGCATAAATACTAAAGAAGTATGCATAAAGCCTTAAAATAAACACCAAATGAAACACAAACCTGTAGGCTAAAATTGCAGAATTTGCTGTCTCAAAATAAGGATGTGAAAAAGTGCATAAGATGTTTGATGTAATCTGTGTAGTATCTTTGTTCTTGAGTTTTAAAAGATTGTGTAAGCTTTTTACAAATCAAACAAAAGCCCAGCAACCCACATTCCGAGACTAATTAAGTCTCTCAAGAATGGTATCAGATTTTAAACGTTAACGTTTTCTAATGTAACTTTGGGACCTTTTCTATGAAGAGCCACATATTGTAGGAGATGGGAACACAGTAAGTAGTAAACACTGTCACCAGCGCAAAACCCCCTAGTTTTACGCAGTTGATTTGCAAAGAAAAATATAAGATTTCAGGAATTATTTTAGTGTAAGAGTTTTGGCTTTTCAGCGAGAGCCACTACTGTTGAGCATTTACTGTGCTTGAGCTCTGAAGAGGCAAGTGCAGACCCCAGCCACTGTAGTCACTTTATTTTGTACCATCTCTGTACATTCGTGTTGTATAGCTGGAGTTGTAGTTTTAGAGGGCCTTTGTTCTGTTGTAATGTCTGAATAGTATTTAATACTAAAACTTATTATAATTTGCTGGAACTGCTGCTTATTTGTGCAGTGTTACAGTAATTCACAACCCAGTTAGTGATGCAATTGTATACCAAAAGCAATTTGAATAAGTATAAATGTTTGTGTAACTGTACTCAATGAATATGAAGGTCTTGTACTGTATAATGGTGACAAGTTTTGCCATTTTAGTAATTTAACTATACTCAGTTTTCAGATAATGAACTCCAGGTTGCACTAAAGTTGTCCTTGTTTTAGCAGTGGCTTAAAATAAAACACATTTCATTGGCTTCAAGAGTGCTGTCGTTCATTTCTTGTACAGTTGTGCAATGTTAGTTTTCTTTTCAGCTAACACAGCTAAGATGGGTTTTGTTCAGTCGTTGTGGGAAGACGCTTGAGGAATGATATTGAAAATAATGTATCAGTAGATGGCATACCTCTTACAGAGTTAAACTGGTATCCAGGAAGAATGAGAGAACACTGTTTTACCATCCTTAGGTTTAAAGGTAAACCTGTAGTTCTGGTTACATGAAGTTAATGTATCTCATGGATTCTGTGAGGAGAGACTGTGCAAGAAATCCACTCTAATATGCCAACACAAGTAGGATGTAATAACCACTCTACCTCAATCTCATTTTGTCTAGGAGCTAGGTTAGGGAGGTTGGCGTGACGTTTCCATGTGGGTTGTCTTTGGCACGTTATACAATTTTTGGAGAATTGGCATAAAAACCAGCTTTAGATTCTCTTGGATAAGCGCAAGAATACGCTGCTAATGAAAACGTTTTATGAATCAAAGTTTTATAGGCTTTACAAAGTCCTCAAATGTTTTGGCATCCTGTGAAATCTACCAAACAGCACATTGCCAAGTACCCTAAAACAGTAATGCTGAGCAGAGATGTTGTGCACAGATATGGTTTCTAAGATTCAAAAGTACTGCCATTGCAAATAGCTCTCTTAATGTTTTTTTGATGTATGTGTTGTGAATCTAATAATCCCAGTAGGATTTCAGTTCAAGAAATAGGGAATTTTTTGCTGAAGTTACTTATAAACCAGTTAGCATGTGTAGCTCTCCTTGATTATTTTGCAGTGGTTGTTTCTGTAGTATTTATGAGATTATTTCCAAAAGGAGTATTCTTTTCTTTCATTACCATTTTTATTTAAAAGACTTTGTTTGAGTAATGCCCCACATTCAATCATGTAGAAAATATATGTGAGCTGTAGCAAGTAAACAAATTTAGCTTATTCTTAAAATTTTGTACAGCAAGAAAATAAACGGGTGGTGAGTTTGGGAAGAAAAAAGGAGATTTTTGTGAGAGGAAAGAAGAGGCTACTCATGTGGAAGATTAGTCTGAGCTTTTTTCTTCCTGCCTGGATTTCGTTTATCTTTCAGCAGTCTAGTTCTGGCTGGCCTTATTCAACCACAGAACAGTATCCATGCACTCTATTTCACCTCGGTGTATCAAATTGAAAGTTAGGTCTCCAGCTATTCCATAGTCTTCGCCCAACGTGTGCTACTCTGTCTCCTGCTGCTGTTTCTCAGACTTTCCTCACTCTATAGCCTGGGCTTCTGGTGTGACTGGATTCCATGATGGTTACTGCTTCAAGCCTCTAGTTGGACGGTGACTATGGAAAGTTAGTAATGCCAAAGCTGAAGAAATGTACCCAGAGGACTAACCTTACTAGTTATTGAGCAAAGTATTAGTCAAATGCTGTCTTTTCCCCTGCTGTTAAAGCAAACCATAAAACATGTGAGTGCTTAGGGCAACAGAACTAACCATGACAAGCATGAGACCATGTCTGTGGTCGAGGTACTGGCTATGTACTCCATGACCACACAACACCTTTCCACAGGAATTATGAAGACCGAAACTTGGACCTCTACGTAGTTGAAATATATAGTCTTGCCTTTGTTCCTCCGAAAGTTGCTGCTGCTTCTGGGACTTTGGGGCAGCTTTGTGTATGTGCATGGTGTTTTGGGTTTATTTTTTTTTAATTAGGAATGGGCGGAAGAGAACATATGTACGAGTCACTTGACTTGGTTTCCTGAAGTTCCAGTATGTCAGCCAGGAATAAGATGAATGTAGAGAAAAGAAATGGTGTGATAATGTGGGGGTTTTTTTCTACTATCTGCCCTTGTATCCCAATTACTGCCAATCTCTTATTTTGTACAGTCTCTACCTTGTATAACTTCCAGATCTCCTCCTCCACTTTCCTTGCGGCTGTTGCTGGTTTTTATTTTTTTTTTCTGAACCTTGTCCAGTCTTGTAGTATGGCTGTTGTCTTCTGCTTCTTTCTTGACCCTACTGTGTTGTCCTGATGTGACTTCTGGCCGCTTCATTCTTGCTTGGCGGAAGTGGTTAAAAACCAGCAAGGGAAGTCTTCGTAGCTGGGAGGCTATGGAATAAGGCTTGCCTACCAGAAATCATGAAGCAGTGAAGAAGAGCTAAACTTGCTTTTGGCTGAGATTTTCACTCCTGTTGGAAAGTAATCTGTGGTTGCTTTGGTTTGGAACCCGACTTACTGCTTGCAAAACCCTTAGATTTTATGCTGATCTGAAAGTAACTGTTATGCTGATACTGAGGTGTAATGTGACTCTTAAAATAAGATGTTATTCATGTGGATGTATATCCAGTGTGCTGTATAGCAGCAGCTTGCGGACAGAGGGCAAAACTCATTCCTTTCGAAGGCTGGCAAAATCCCAGTTGTCTCAGCCACTTACATCAAGTCTCAGCTTAGCTAGACAGAAATCTTTAATAACAGTTAGGGTCTGTTTCTGAGAAGAATGAGTTTACATAATTATTGCCCTGTAACATTGTCCTCTGAGCAGGTGTTGCGACTGGATTGATTAACTTCAGCCCTACTGTTCATGCTGCTACAAAAGCACTAACACAGTATGGACAGAAATACAACAAATAGCCACCACCTCCTGCTGGAAGTGGTAGATGTAGAGGACATGTGTAATGTTCCTTTAGGAAAGTAGAATATGACTGTATGGAAAGCAAACTGAAAGCTCATCAGTAGACAGTGCAGAGGAATGATGTCAAGAAATAGCAGTGCTCTTGAGTTGAACAGCTTTTTGCACTGTTACGCTGTACGTATTGGAGAACTACAATGTGAAGATATCATCTTCAGAGCGGTCAGAGCCATAAAAGGGTTAAGGCTGAGATATCTCGATGAGCCTAGTACAGATCAACAAAACCTCTTTTCCTGTGACTGCCTGAGAAAATAAAGAGGTGGGTGTTGGAAATTCCCCAAGGAGTCTGGAGGGCCCTCATGAGTATGATCAAAGTGCTTTTGAGAGGCTTCTGGAGACATAGTTTCAGAGGAAGAGTTATGGTAATTTCTGTTTAAAATTATTTTTAAATTATTTTTTCTTCCTCTTAAAGTGTTGGAATGCTGCTGTTTATGGTACGTGCCAAGCTTGTAGCTTGTGTGTTTACAATTTGACATTTTATTTTTTTTCTGTGTATTAGCTTACCAAAACAGTTAAAGAGAAAATTTTAGGTACATGAAGAAGTCATCGTTGCTGCAGTCATCCAAATTACACTGGATGAGTGGTTTAGATTAATTAGGGAAAAAAACATTAATTTGAGTATATGTCAACAATGAGAAAGTTGGTTGTTACTATCGTTCATTTTTTTAATTTTTTTTAAGTGAATTTTTTTTGACTGTAAGTGCACTGAAACTAAAGCTCATGTAATTGTATCTAATTAACAAGAAGAAAAAAAAAAAAGGAAAATGAACTGTGGTCATAACAGTCTTGACCCTGGCAGCTCGCTTATTTGAACATAAATTAACTTCCCTGTTTGTCCAATGTTCAAGCACTCGTCATAAATTCAACATCTGTTTTTATATTTGCAGTTTCTACAGTATTGGGGTGTTGGGCAGAGTAAAAGTAGCAAAGATTTTTCTTTCTTCTCGGTTCTGATGCCCTTGATGGGTGGCACTTTTTCTCCAGCCCATCTTCCCAGTCCAGCCCCCCCTTGAGCAGGGGTTGTAGATTGCACTGACCCCACATGGTGCTCTGAGACCTGGAATTTCTCTGCTTCTTGCTCCTCTGACTTGTCTCTGATGCTGCTCTCTGCTGCTCCTAGAGGGTCTATCAAGGTCAGGTCCTATACTCCAGACGCTTCTTCAACCTGAAGATGGTCTGATACCCTCAGAGAAGGTGAGATCTCCTTTTGGAAGAGTCAGTCTGCACAGGAGGGTAGCAGCCAGCAGAAGGCAAACAGCCAGCCCAGCCTCTTCCTTTCTGCGCGCAGTGGACTGCTGTCACATGGCTGATAAAAATCAGCCTAGCCCTCTGTGTCAGATGAGAGAGACAAGATATATAAGACCTGTGGGGCTTTCTTTTCAGTTTACCTATGAACACAGGTTTGATACTTACTTCTAATGCCTTGTTTTGACCTGAAGCAATCTGTCCCCTTCAAGGGCCCTTTTATGTCCCTCTCTGTAAAGTGAACAATGTCTCTGGGCTCTTCTGAAGAGTTTTGAAGTTTCAAAATGAGCAAATCTCCTTGTGTTTGCCAAATACCACAGTAATAAGCATTTTCTTTTGCTTCCAAATATTATCAAACATATTTTACTGTTTACTGTCCTTTAATAAAATTTGAAAACTGTGTGCCTCTTCAGGCAAATTCAGAAATCATTCAGAGGCTGTTCCAAACAGGTTGCATCCAGAAAAGCTCTCATAATTTGGCAGGTGGTCACATTTTAAGGCAAGTACCTGACTCTGTTTGGACATCTTTCTGTGGTGAGTTGTAAGGATGAAATGTCTGTCTCCCTGTTCTAGATGATGACTTACCTTCACGGTGGTAGCAAACCCATGGCTTTATGGCCAGAAAGTCTAGGAGTTCCCAAAGAGAAAATAAATCTGAAATTCCATGTGGTGTTATCCCTCTTTGTATTGTTTTCGTAACAGCATCACATTGGCATTAAAGCCAGAGCAGTAAAGACTGAGATAAGGTGCGTGATTTCTGTAACACTGTGTTTGTCTGGAATAAGGGAATTCCCTACACAGCTCTGACATGGGGCTCCTGGAAAGTTTTTTGGTGTCTCCTGTCTTATGCTTGTTTCTCATTTTGTGAAGCTGACTGACACTTACTGCCCTTTGCGCAGCAAGCTGGTGGGAATGATCTCCCTCTCTTCTCTGTATGAAGGAGTTGTCTCCTGCCAAGCTGAATTTGATCAATGAGGCTCCAGGGAAACAGGCCGGGAGCAGAGGACAGTGTGTGGCAGATGGATGTTAAGGCATGGTAGGAGCTGATGGTGGATTAACTGAGGTGTGTATAGCCATTTCAACAGCTAATTAACCACTTCTCAAGAAGACCTGAAGGTTACCATTTCAGGATTGCAGTCCTCTGCCGTTGAGCAAGTGTTGGTTATGGATTGCCACAAAATTGCAGCTTAAAAGGTAAAAGCGATATTTAAGTTATGTATGAAAGAAATTAAAAAACTCTAAGTAGAGTTATATAAATAACTGGATGCTATTTCCTGCTTGGTGAATGAGAGTTCAGACTGAAAATGCTCCTCAACCTTAAAATTTGTTCTGATGTCCTCCAGAGGATGGTTCTTCATACACAGTATAGATGACCAGGCAGAACAGGGGCCATTAGAATAGTACTGAAGCACAGATAATGGTAACAAGGAGATAAAACCATCCTGGCCATGCTACTCACCTGATGAATACTATGTTCTCAAGAAAACCACAAAAATGTTTTGAAGAAAGCAGCATAACCACTCTACTGCTGGTGGTTTGGTGAACCTCACGGGGCGGCCCGCAATCGGATGTCAGCCATATTTTCCAAACGGCAGTAGGCATGGTCAGTGGTTTGACATGAAATGCAGCCAGGCTTTTGCTTTGTCTCCAGGTAGCTCCACCACAACGTGTTTATAACATTTGCTCTGATTTTATGGTTAGCAATGGATGTGTTGGCCTAGCTGGACCATCATAAGCACCTTCACGGTGAACTACTTTATACAAATTGCCGTGAGCCATCTTGGGCTTTCTGGCTGAATCTCATGCTAAACAGTAGAATTTTCACCCTTATTGAAATACATAGTTTTGATGCTATGGGCTTGTATGGTCACAAACCTTGCCAGGTTTTAGGGAAGGCCAGTATGTTAAATTATAGTAAATGTAGTGCATGCTTCTTTTGGTAGCTTGATAACTGTAATTTGTTAGCTAGAAATGCACTATTACATACATACTGAGGTTTTGTGGATTTCCTGGCTTCGTTCTTACAATGAGGACAAGTGATTAATCGTATAACATGTCTAGTGATGAGTGAGTACATCCGGTTCAGTTTTTATTGTTGTTTTGTATTACTCCATTTTTCTGTACCTCTCTAGCTTGTAGGTGTTTTAAAATACCAGTTCTTCTGCTTCAGCTTTAATCTTTCCACTAATAACTGACAATTCCAAACGTCTTTTGAGGAGAAGAATGACACAAAATTCAGCTGCTATAGAATGCTATAGGATATAGAAGATGCTTTAAAATGCTATAGAAAGATTGCCTATCATAAGGTATTTTTTTCTTTGGAGTTATAATCTCTTAGTAAGTAGGAAGTTCAAATGTTTGTGTTTCTCACATTAAAAGTCAAAATATAGCCCAGGAAGTCTAAGGTAAAGTTATGCTTTTTAGAAATCTTGAAAAGCAAACCTTTCCTGTCAAATCCTCACACATGAACCATATCTGAGAGATACATGCATCTTTATTTTCAGTAGCCCTAGATGATCTTCCGCATCATCCACCTGCCTCCCATCCTGTATTAGAAACAATACACTTGACCCTAAAGAAAACCTTTTGTACCAAAAAAAATATTGGAGAGACTCAGCATTGGTGACGTCCCATGAGCACAATTCAGGGACTATCTGGCCTCTAGATGTTGACTTATTTTTAGTTCTTTATATCCTTCTGCACTTCCTTTTAATTACTTTGCTCTAGAAGTGACGGTAAAACCTGGTTCACAACTGAGTTTACTTTTACAATCCTTGCTGTGTTTAAAAGCCTGTCACCTCTCTCTTCACCACAGTAAGAGCAGCAATTCTAGATTATAGGAAATTGTACAAATGGTATGATTAAGGTTGTGATTTCAATGTTAGATTTGAAAGATTATTCACGTTTATCCAGCTGCAAAGATGACAGTGGTGGGTTTCTGTAAAGGGGATTTTCCCATTTGATTAGTGTTGCAAGAGAGTGAGAAGAGCAAGTCAGCCAAGAGGTGGGTGAGGTTACCCACAGGCACCAGTGGTGCACTCAGTGTGGCTCAATTGTTGAATTGCAGTGATATGGGTCAGCGAACAGGCAGAGATTACTGGAACAACAAAGAGGTGTTGGAGCTGGGGAAATCTAAGTGACAGCAAAAACTGGCAATATAGCATGTATGAGTTGTAATGTAAAACCAAAACCAGACACCTTTGCTGTAAGGGGAGTGCTCAATAATGAATCTTTGGAGAAATGTATGGATCTTTTAACTTCTATGTACACACCTCCAGACAGTATTCAAATAATGAAGAAGATGTCATTGTCTGCAGAACTAGAAGTCCAGACAGAAGTTTTAAGATAAAACTACAGGTTGAGTAAAACCCAACAGTAGTAATGGATTTTCAAAGATTAACATGCCTATTAATATCATTAAGTTTAGTGTTGTCTCCCTAATGCCTGTGTGCTTGTTCTTCAAATTGGTTACGAGCATAAGCTCATAGAATCATCTGGCTGGATGTTTAGTTGAACCTGCAAATACCCAGGTTTAATCCCAGTTTAAGATGTGTGCACGGTATAAACACAGTTCTGTATATCTAACTAGGGTATAGACTCCTCATCTGGAAGCTTGGCCGTCCATAGTTTTTAGCTCTTTAGAGAATGTGTGCAGTGTCACCAGTTCCAGCTTTTGGCAGGAAGTTTTGAGTTCTCAGGTTCACAGTTTCACAGGGCTTTTGTGTTACTTGGACAGATGTGTTTGTGTAGATATCTCTCAGATGGTCACAGTATACATAGTTCAAAACCAAAATAGGATGCTGAAAATTTTGTTTCTGATTTCCAATTAATAATTATTTAAACTGTGAAATCATTCTTAGTGAAAAAAATCTTTTATGACTGGTGGCATAAAGGAAGATTTTTGGAGGTACAAGAATCCCGTGGGAAGATGACGCCTTTGTTATTGAATTGCTAAGAATATATCAGAATGAAGATGACAAGGCTTATTATCCCTGTGGCTGTTCTTATCTTGAGCTTTTTTAAAATCCAATGCATCTGACAAATCAAGATGACTTATGGATGGCTGAGATGGAGACATACAGTGTCCTTACTACTTAACAGGGAGGTAATTTTATACAGAAATTTCTACTCATCTCCCAATGTCTGGTCTCTAAAAGGGGTCAGTAAAATGCGTTTGTCAAAATGAATGCCTATTAGAAAAACAACCACTTTGGTACACTAATGGGTAAGAATCCAGAAGAAAATATATATCTAGGACTCCTTACTGGATTGTTGACTTTTTTGAGGTTCAGAGTCAGAAATAAGCATACAGAAATGCCATCAGATTTATTTTACAGGCTGAAAAATTACTAGCGGAATTTAAAATAGTGAGTTTATAGAGACAGAATCTGTTTCTTCTGCTAGAGGGTAATTTTACAGCACTTCACTTTTACTTTCCAGAAATGTGCTGGTCAATGTAGCCTGTGTATCAATATTTGACAATATAGTAGCGTGCACTGCTTCATGCTGAAGATGGCATTATCAGCCCATTGGAGGAAAACAGTCATGTCCCAGCCGAAGACACGGTGCTGAATATCTCTGTGAGTCTGTTTGTCCTCAGGTATGAAAGCAACTTGAAACCATTGGTAGACAGGCTGAGGACAGATCATGAATCCAGTTCAGACAGGGATCCCCACTGGTAACTTCTGAACTTTGGAAGGGCTGAGAGGCTGAAACACCTGTTCTGCAACTGGATGTGTTTGGTTATTTTTTTTTCTTGTTCCCTTCATTCATTTTGGCATGGCTGACAACAGTAAAGCTCCAGCCAGGCGAATAGTCAAGCCAAGATCTTTTTACTAAGAGGGACAGGGAAAGACATTTTTCGAGGAATTTAAGTCTTATTTTCTGAAATGGGCCAGAAACCGCCTTTTGGCAGCCCTGTTACAATGGTTTATGCATTTTCTCCAAAGTAGCTTAAGCAGAAAGTGTAAAATGGCATAAGCAGGGCTAGAGGAGAAGCCGAAACATTCCCTGTATTTAGGGAAGATGCCATTTTATGGGGTTACAGCCCGAGTGCTGCTCTTATCGTGGAATAAGCAATAGAAACATCCATAAGATATTTTGCAGCCAGTAAATGAGGCTTAGTTCAAACCGTAAAGTTGAATTTTGCTATAGAGTCTAGCAGTGAGGACTACACCTTGGAGTGCAAGACCTTGGTGGTTTAAACCCCCTAAGATGAAACAGGCCTAATAGCAAGCTTATCCTTTTTGGGAATGATGTTTCTACCAAGAAACAAGCATGTGAATAGTGAGTGGCATCTCAGTTGTCTTCTGAAAGGATCTCCATGAGTCCAGGTCCTTTAGGCATTGCTTGAGCAGACCAGATCTGGTCTCTCTAGTGAATTTAGTAGGGTTTAAAGCCCTTCCCTCTCCTGTTTGGAACTAGGCAGAGATATGAGGTATAGCTGAGACCCTGGCCCTAAAACCTACAATGTAATAAAAGTCTCTGAGTTCAGAATCAAAGTCTTTTCTCACGGAGCTGAACTCCGTGAGAAATGTAGGCACAAAAGCAGTGATTCACCTTGCTGGGGGACTGCAGATTATGTTGGAATTAGTTGCCGTAAGATCCACGTAGCAGTCAGTGAAAACATAAATAAACAGAAAAGTCTCCTTCTAGGGCATGATTCATCTCATTTTCATGTAGACATTTTAAAACAAGTCAAAAGAATTTTGCTCTCTCTTTTTTTAACCATAAAGGAGTCTGAATTACTAGCTGATCATACATATCATAGAATCATAGGCTAGCCCAGGTTGGAAGGGACCTTGGAAGATGATACGGTCCAACCTTTCCTGGGAAAGGGAGACTTGGTGTGATTATTGAGCACCCTGTCTGGTCGCATCTTGAAAACCTCCAGTAATGGGGCCCTACCACATCCCTCAGGAAGTTCCAGTGAATAATTAGACTTGCTGTAAAAAAATTTTCTATTATCAGAATGATTATAGAGTAGTTATTTGATTTTAGCAGAGATGAATCCTGCTCTGGGTATCTGGTCCTTTGGGGCATCCGGTCCTTTGGCTCAATTAATCAGTCCTATAAGATATTTGCACTACATTTCTGTCTATATGATGTACAAGTAGGACTATTTTGGGGGTCAGTCCTGAGATTATTACATTACTGCAGGAGTCTGGAAAGAGAAAATGGACATAGATTGTGGTCAGTACTTGAAGTGGATTTGTCTGTTAGTACAGAGATAATCTCAAGCAGAAAATAGACTGGATTCTTTGCTTGCAGGAGCTTCTTCCTAGAATGACTAGTTTAGAAGGACTCTGTGTTGCCTTCTCTGAGACAGGTGGTATTTAGACAGCCTGAATCTGCCTGCAAGAGGCAATACAGAAAACAAGAGACTAGTGTTGGGACTGTCCTAGCTGGGAGAAGGTAGAGGAAGAAATTGCATTAGAATCATGGAATCATGTGCTCATCTGGGCAGTTCTGAACAATGTACCTTTGGTTACCAGATGACTCAACAGAACTGTCAGCTCATCTTGTGTTACTTTTTCCCCAAACCTTATGGCTGAGCTGAGTATTTTGATGAAAAAAGGCCAACTGCTTAACTTTATTTCCACCAAGAGGACAATTCCAGAAATCTGTAGCCGTAGCAGAAAAAGTAATTAAACCCAGAAAACCAGCAGACTGGATGTACTTGTATTCTTTTCCATCCTGCTCAGTTATCAGTGGTCTCAAAATATTGCAAAACTTCTGTGGCTAACGCAGTTAATCTTTAAAAAATAAATAAAAATCATATTGTCTATAAAGGGAAAGACCTATTTATTTTACATTTGATGCTTAAAAAAAATAAATATTCCGATAACGTGGAAGAATACGACTTGGAGCTGGGAGATGCTATCTCACCAAGGAACCTCAGTCCCTAGCACTGGAGGCCTGGCATGAGACAGTAAACCACATGTTCGTCGGGATGAGTGATTATTAGTGACAAACAAAAGCAGTTTTGGCAACCCCAGACTTTCGACACTCATGACTCAGGACCCCAACGAGTCAAAACTGAGAGATGTAAAAAGAATGTGTTTTGTGTTGTTTTTATTTGCTTGCTGGTGGTTGAGCATTCATGGCTCACATTTGTGTTTTCTTTGTAGGATTTTTGAGACAGTGAATGAATTCATAGTGTTGGGTGTTGGAGGGGAAGAAGGCTGGTTATCGTGATACCTATGATGAAACCACAAAAGGTTGCAAATCCACATTGTTTGTTTTGAACCTGAGATTTCTTTCCATTTGCTAAGCAATGATTCCTGATGATTATGGATATGGTTGTTAGGTATAGTTAAGTGTTGCTTGGAAATTCTGTCTTAAAAACGGAAAATGTGGTTCTCATAAAAATCAAAATTTACCACAGGAAAATGGTTTATTTTTTTTTCTGAAATGTTTCCATCAACCCATAACATTTGATGCTTTGAGTTGGTAGGACCCAGATGCTTGGTAAGTTGCTTGGTAGAACCCAGATGAAAAAAAAAATTGTAAATTGTAGTAATGCTAATCCATGTCCTCAGAAATGCTAAAAAGATTAGGTTTTGAGTCGTGGAGCCCCACTGTTTTCAAATGGTGGAGATTTCCAGTTACCATTCAAGACACATGCTACAATTTGTTTTCTCTATGACGAGATGCATCACAGGTGTCTGTGGCTGTTATGCAGCATGGAGGTACAATCTGACCTGGTAGCGTAGACGGTTGCATGGCAACTGCCCAAAAATACAGTTTTCATGCCTCTTCTCCTATTTGGAAGTGTGAAGAAACTTGAACATGTCTAGTTTTCTCATTACATAGAAAATCCTCTTTTTGGTGAGCTGTGTTCATAAGTACTATTGAAGTTGTTTGCCTAAAGTCACTTCTGCTTACATATTGTTGAAAAACTGTTCAAAATTGACTGCTGAAAAACACACAATATGTGTTTGGTCATCAAAGTCACACAAAATGTTTCTTTTTCTAATTAGAAACCCTTAGAGCCTGTTAATAATGAAAACAAATAATGTATTTGTGGTTGAAATTTCGGATAAGTTAATATGTTCTAAAGCGCTTCAAATGTTATTGACTTTTTAGCATCTTCATAAATGTGTGATAGCTCTTCAAGTATTTGTGGAAAAAAAAAGAATTTTAAAATCTCACAGGAATGTTTGTTCCTTTCTTTTGTAAATGACTAGATTTACAAGAGGATTTACTCACCAAATCACCTTGACTCCCACTGCACCCAATGTAGGGACAGAAGCGTCTTCAAAAGAAGACAAGGCAACTTTCCCAATTGGCTTCTGGATGTACTTGCCCATTTCCACAGACAGTGGTAGGATGCTTAGGGTATGTCTACATTGCCAAATGAAAACGAACTGGGAAATGATCTTGGGTACCAAGTCATCCATGGTACTCAGGAGTTGGCTTGCTCTCTAGTGCTGTTTCAGGCACCTCTCAGAGGCTGTGTCCAAGGCAAACCTGCTATAAAGAAGACTTAGGTTTGTGCAGTGAGGACAAAAACCCATCTGGACCTCAGATCCCACTTCAGGCACACCCAGCCTTCCTTCATTTATCTCTTAAGACACAAAATTGTGCAGAAGAGGTGGGAATCCGACATTAAAACTCGCTCTTTAGAAATACAGTCTGAAATACAAGCAAATGCCTACTGGTGCTGTATCAACAATTCACCTTTTGTCTTCTTATCAAATTCTTTGGAATATCTGTCTAATTTGTCATGTTCTGTAGTTCTGGACTATTCATGACAAACTCAACTGAAAACAGTGGCCTCTAATTTTCAGTGCCTCCAATATTTGGAGGACTGACGAGAGACCAAGAATTTAAAGGCATCTGCAATCCAGGTCAAGGGGGAACTACAAATAGTTATCACCTTTAAAAACTATTGTTCATTATGTCATATGTTAGGTGAGCACTGGAGGCAAGGCACTTATATCTAAAATGCCTACATTTTTAAAATGCAGAACTTCAGCAGCAAAAGGATGATTAGAATGGTGATTCAGAAACCCATGTGCACCTCAGTGGTTCTGTTGGGTTGTGACAAAGTGATACATAATCCCAATATTTAAGATTTCCTATTGACTGGCCATCCCTAGAGAGGAGTAGTGGATGGTCTTTGGGAGTATTTGAGATCAGACTCTTATTTCAGCCTTCGTTCTATCAAATTAGTCTCAGTTCCACTTTAACATAGCAGTACAAAATTGCTACTTGATTTCAACTTCAATTGTTTTGAATTCAGTTTTTCTATTCCTTGGACTTGTCCCCCGAACCCTTCCCTCCATCTCTTCTTTCTTATTCTCTCTCTTGCTGTCATATGCAATCGTGTGATAGGAATTGGTAGACGCTGGCCTGGCAGTTATTAAAAGTTGCAAAGGCTTCTTATGCTTGGTGATTACATGCTGGTTAAGCCAGACCATGGAGGACTGTGTGACAAACATGTAGTATCTTTATCCTGCCCCATCATATCATTAGAATGTATATAGTCGCAGAGTATGGTGCGCTGTTGGCTGGGAGTCTGAACAACAAACCATAAATAGGATAATGGGTTTCCTCAGTACATTATCATTATTCAAAAAACAAAACCTCAGTTTTTTTTGAGGACCTTTTTGGTTTCTCTAAATTTCGCCATGGATATGGCTTTCTAGTAGGGACTGATGACAGAGGTGTGCATTTGTTGTCATCCTAACCACTAAAAACCCTGTGCCCTCTCTGTGGTACATGACATCCTCCCTGTGTCTCCTGTTACGTTTTCCGCTCTGCGATGCACAGTCGGTCCTGGCGCTCTGTCCAGAGGACGTGCAGTTGCTGGCAGCTGATCTCTCTGCTCAGGCAAGCTGTTTAAGCTATATGCAGATGCTCTGTAAATATAAACAAACCCTGTTACCTTGAGCCATGTTGGATGAATGTCTGTTATTTATTAGCGCATTTTGACTTCAACAAAATAAATCTCTGATATAACCAGGCATCTGCTAATTCTGGGGGTAAATATAGCATATTTTTTAAACTCGCTAAACAGGGAGATTGATGAACACATTACTCAGGTTGTTAAATGGAAGTCATAGGCTATGGAAGCCTTATTGCAGATGCATTCCCATACTTTCATTGGCATGAAGTCTTTTTAGATTTTGTATCGGGAACAATATTAAAGTGTTTTTTTTCTGGGGGGAACAGTTAGCTACATTGATCTCTATTGTGTGAAAGGAATTAAAAGAGAACTGCAGCTAATATTTTTCTTCCTTTCTCCCCTCCCCCCCCAAGGAAACATGTCTTGTCATACTTGGCAGTTAAGCTGACCACTGCTTTTACTTGCTCTATGAGAAGCTAAAGGGAGAGACTCTTCTTCCTTGTCCTTACAATGAAGCTGCCCTACTGATTGTGGATGTGGGAGAGAGACTTGGACTACAACATTTCAAAACTGTTTCCCCTTATTTTTCATTACCTTGCTTTTCCATTAATTTCCTAGGTTTTAATGACAATCAGCTTCTTTCAAGGTTCGTTTTATAGAAAATCACCCAGCATATTATGGGGTCCACAAAATGCTGCATAGATTTTAACTGCTGCAAATAAAGAAACCAAATGTCAATGTTCTTACTAGAGTCTGCAACTCAGCTCTAGGCCTTGCACTGGCATCCTATACAGCACATGCAGCAGTGGCTGAAAGTCATACTGAAGCCTTTATACATATATAATATTTTCTTCAGTTGGGGGATCCTAGGGAAGATTCATAAATGCGTATCATATCACTAAATTAAAATGACTGACCTGCTACCTGACCCCTAGTATTGGGGTCCCAGCAATTCTCTCCTGTGAACAAATGTCTAACATATATTGCCTTGTCTCATCTTACATTGTGCTGGTGTGGATGGCTGGAGCCCTTATGCAAGTGAGTACACTGGATGCTGTCAGGAAGATTTGACACACTCCAGCCTCCCTTAGCAAGATTGCAAGATCTTGCTTCAACCACAGCTTCAACCTCTGACTTAACAGCCTATGGTTGAATTCATGCACTTAGCTGAGCCTCAATGCATTTACCCTTCTTTCTCAGCGCATGCTTGGGAACTGAAAGTCTTTGTATTTGAGTTTCACACCTTTACTGAACATAATGGTAATGATATTAAAAAGTGTATTGCCTGTGATTCCCACATGCAATTAGGTAATGGATTAAACCCACAGGGAAATATCCACCTCTTTTGTGTGGAGCTTTATATTATTTTTTGTGCTTTGTTTTCAATACTAGCTATTGGAAATTTAGAAATCAAAAGAAAAAGCTTAAGCATGTCACCTGAACTTTCCCTGCTAGCAACACCTGTACCAGTGAACATGTACTGTCCAGGCACTGGAGGAAGGAATGGCCGAGGGAGTATTCCTAACAGAGAGTGTGGAAGAAGCAGTGTTGTGAGATGGAAGAGTTCATCCGTGCAGACAGAAACTCTGCTGCGCCTTTTGTCTTTGAGCTAACAGAACTAGCAGAGATGTATCTGGAGATTGAGTACTGCAGAGTAATGGTCAGGAGTGTAGTATCATGAGCAGCAGACGTTTCCTATCACAGTCCTTACACAACATCTGGGTTTTGAGGAATATCCTGTTTGGTTTTCCCTTCCTCAGGACATTTTAGAGAGTACTTTAATCAGCTACTATGCTAGAAATACTCCTGCCTGTAAGAAAAAAAAAAAATCAGGAACATTTTAGACAACCCTATTCTAAGGACAGTGTTTAGAGAAGAATTAACATCCTTCTGACCTTCAGATTATCCGTGTGCTTCTAGGGGAATTACATGTTTATATGCCTCACTTTTATCATTGTTTTTCAGTAACAACAGTTAAATTTGGTTTGTCACTGAAATCCCTCATGCCTACTCTTTCCCACCACTAGCGTTGCTGGTTCCTGATTGTAGGCAGCCATCCCTTGCTGATAAATATGGTGGGAAAGGATGACCCTACGGAACAATATTGAAAAGCAAATGCACGTTTACCCATCTGCAAAGATGAAGGAAGTAAACTCTGACACAGGCAAAATGAATCATGCACAGGAATGATTTATTTTCGTTTTAAACGTGGGATCTTTCCCAGTGCTCAGTTCCACAGGAGAGAATTAAAAACACTTGGATGCCGGAAAGGCCGTTTGCTTGTAGAGACCATCAGCACACTGGGCATGGCCTGGTAGCTTAACTGAAGGGATGTGGGTCATGTAAAAAGCTGAGTTGCCAGAACAAGGAACGGGATTGGGAGGAGGGGACTGAGGTACCCCCTATCCAGAGCGTGTGAGAGGAGTTCCCAGGCAGCAGCTGGAATTCAAGGGTGGTTGGGACACAGGAAAAGGAGAAAAGGAGAGAAACATGTTCTCAGTCCCAAAAAAAATTGATTGCATGTGGCTATGGGGGCAGCTGGAATCAAAGGCAACAGATGTAGAAGGAAGAGAAAACAACTGCATGAATCAGAGGAAAAGCAATGAGCTACTTTATCAGAACCTCATGCACCGCAGAAGGCTGTGAAGACACCAGAAATTGCGAAAATGTGGTATGGGAACCCTGAGAGAAGCAAATGGATGAGGAGGTTTTGTTTTGTCATGACTTGGTCTCCTGTAGGGAGCAAATAGATTCACCAGCTTTGGCAAAGCCAGTGGCATTGTTGGCTCTGGTAGCAGGCCTGTGCATGTCCTCAAGGACTCGCAAAGTTTTGTATGTAGATGGAATGTGTTGGTTTAACACCCTCTCTTATGCCGGTGCTGGCTCTTGTGGCCCTGTGGCTGGTCCCATCAGCAGCCTGAAAATTCATCCAGCAGAAACAATTGAAAAGAACCCAATTTGCCATGGCAGAGTGGTTTGAATTGGACATACAGCATTTAGTGCTGACCCGGTGCTCTCACAGAGCTGGGTTTGGATCTGCTCCCGATAAGGTGGAAGCGTGTTGGTTGCTGGGGAAGAAAGGAAGGTTCCAAAGAGAAATAGCACCTTTTGACTAATGAAAATAGGCTTCCAGTAACACAGCAAATGCAAGGTTACTCTTAGTGGAACAAGAAACCAAGCCAAGAGCCAGCCATACTTTTTAACTTGTTTCAGAAAACTTTCAAGTAGGTATTTTTAAGGCTAAGCATGCAGTCTTAGACCCTGTGTTAAAGAGGGAGCTGCCAATAAAACATAGCTCTCAAGATGGATAGCCCATTTGAGACATCAATGTCCATTTGAAGCATAAAGTGACAAAGTCTTCAGGACAGAGTGCTAGGTTATTATTTTCCATGAGGCTTTGAATGGCAGCCTGGGGATTTATAGTTCTGTATTTTCAGTCAGCAATTTTCAATGCACCTGGAGGCAGCTACCAGTAAACCAGATGGATGGAAGAAGATATTGCTTAGGTAACCACTAAACACACTGTCACTCTTCTCAAGTTGTGACGCATTCTCCCTGTGCCACGGTACCTCTGTGCCAAAACAGCTATAGGCAGGCACCAGTGGTTCAGGGGAACGCAGTTCTGCATCAAGAAGGTGTGATGCCTGAGGTTTATTTGACACACCTTATCATCAACCATCTTACACTCAATTTCTGTGTATCTCTATTCCTTCCCTAGCTGCCTGCTCCATCTCACTCTGCCTTTGCTTGAAACCAACCTAGTCACAGTATCAGTCAGGCATACTCAGACTGAAAGCAAGCGGGGGAGGGTGGAAATTCAGCATATGCCATGTACCCACCACCCCAAGGCAGTGGTACCTTGTGGCAGGAAATCTGGAAACTTCCCGTCCTCGATGTGCCGGTTTGTTCAGGGCGTGAGGTATTCACTCTGACACGCAAGAAGAGACTGCGAGTCAGCAAGGGAATCATTCTGGATAAACAGTATCAAAACTAATATCAATTAAATTCATCTTCTAAGTTTATGTGGATATTAATTTTAAAGAAGAGTTGACTAATTCAGAACCACAACAATGGGCTTCCCATCTACAGCCAAGATGAGAGACACATGTTTTCTTGAAAATATGCACACTATTGGGTTCAATCCTTGCTCAGCTTTTGGACTGAGAGATGAAGATGGAGAAGAAACTTCCCCCTGCATTTTCTCTGCCTTCTCCCAGGTAGCACCATTGCACTGCCCTGGCATTTTTCCCATTCCTGGTGGGTATCACGAGTTTCAAAACTCTCTGTACCAGTGCGCTTCCCATCTACCAGCATGGTTTGCCATCATGGTGAGTTTTCCCCCCTCAGCTACTGCATGTGGGCTGAGTCAGTTTGTATCAGATAGATCCGAGTTTAACCCTATTACATCATTTCTCAATAAACTGCCCAAAGGACTGTTTTCCAGCATTTTCACTGACAATACACCAGAGCACTGGAGGTCATGTTGATCTGAATTATTTGCAGAATGACAGGGCTTACTTTCACTCATGGCACTACGAAAGCTGTTTGACAACCTCTGCCTCTGGAGGCTGGAATACCAGGCTTCAGTCAGCCACTGACATGTCTCAAGGTGGGAAATGGTGACTTTGCTCGAACAAATCAATGAACTAAGTGAATACATGCAACGCACATGAGACCAAGTTGGGTTTGTATTTTGTTGGTGTGAGCTAGGCCACAAATCAATATTATTTTAGTGACAGCTCAATATTAATCTGCATCTGCTAGAATTATTGCTGTCCTATGAAGGAGTTGTAGTTTGAGTTCCTTACCTTTTCCCACCTTCCACTCCCTGTCTGTTCTGAATTGGTGGACACTCTACCTGGAGCACAGATGATATAAAATGGTGCTTGCTTCTCTAAGAAAGTGACAGGTTTACTGTTCAGTACTGTGAATGGGGAGGTCCACTGGAAGTACAGCTTGGCCAGGACTCACGAGATATGAGTGTAAGCCTGAGCTTGCCTCCTGTGAGTTTAGTTGGATGACACTGATGTATATCACCTAAATTTTAAGTCATTGAAGATGTTCTATCTTGACCTTTTTCTTTCTGCTTAGGCAAAGAAATTCACAAATTTGCAGATGTTCTGACTTGGAGAGCTGGGGTTGTTAGACCTGGAGTAGAGAAGGCTGCAGAGAGACCTTATAACAACCTTGCTGTACTTAAAGGGGGCCTACAGGAAAGACGGGGACAGGATTTCTACCAGAGTCTGTTGCGACAGGACAAGGAATGATGATTTTAAAATAATGGAAGGTAGACTTAGACTGGATAGAAGGAAGAAATGTTTTACAATGAGGGTAGTGAAACACTGGAAGAGGTTTCTCAGACAGGCAGTGGAGGCCCTATTCCTGGAAATATTCCAGGTCGGTTTGGATGGGGCTCTGAGCAACCTGATCGAGATAAAGATGTCCCGGCTCCTGCAGGGAAGTCGGACTAAATGACCTGTAAATGTCCCTTCCAAACCATAGCATTCTATGATTCTATGATTCAATGATTCTATGAATTGAATCACTCAGTTTCAAAAGATCTGACCACTTCATTTGGGACCACGTGTCCAAATGATTCCTAAGAAGCTGCCATTAAAAGCCATTGGGAAAGCCAGGAGGCTGGCACATTTGAACTTTCCCTGGTTTTATCTTCTGCAAGTTGGATAGCCAAAATCTGATGTTGTCGAACTTTTGAACACTTGAGTCTTCGTCTCTGCAAGTAGGTTTCATACTAGCAGATCTCGGTCACCTTCATCACCACTGTTTCCACTTATGGTGAATTAAGAAGCACTTCTATGGAAATATTAATCTCAATGACATATAAATTAGGTTAGAAGAATAGGGTGGGTAACTGTAGTAGCAGGATAGCTCAAGTGCTGAGTACTACATGGAAGTGATCTAAAGCTAGCTGAGGTGCAGGGCACAGCGAGTGTCAGTATTCCATTTCTGAAAGCAAGTGCAAAAGCAGATGATACTTTGTGTGGTGTTATAAACAGTAACTTGTTTCTTGGATTTATTCCTGTTGTGCAGACATAATGTGCTTATAAAACACTTTGCTTGTGAATGGCAATATTTGGTTGATAGCTGTTGGTACAATGTGAGAATCTTGTTTCAATATCCCTGCAGGTATTATCCATCCCCTGCAGATATTTTCAATAAAATTGTTCAGCTCTTCACCTGGCCAGATGAAACATACTAAGTGTCCTAACCTTTTCAGCTGCTATACTCTTAAATTTGAGTTCTTATAGAATCATAGAATGACCTGAGTTGGAAGGGACCCAAAAGGATCATCGAGTCCAACTCCCATCCCTACATAGGACACTCCTAACTTTCACACCATGTGACTGAGGGCATTGTCCAAATGCTTCTTGAACGCTGGCAGACTCGGTGCCATGACTGCTTCCCTGGGAAGCCGTCCCAGTGCTCCGCCACCTGCTGGGTGAACAACCTCTTCTTAATATGCAATCTAAACCTTCCCTAGTATATCTTCCTGCCATTGCCTCATAGATCAAAAGAGAGAAGAGATCAGCACCTGTTTCATCTCCTTCCTTTGTGAGAAGGCAGTAAACAGCTATAAAGGTAACCTCTCAATCTCCTTTAATTTCTTGGAATAGTTTTGCAAAAGCCTCCTCTGGACCGTCTTATGAATTAAAACATTGCGGGTCAACTTACTTTGGCCTGGCTTTCATTAAAGTACTGACTGATTTCTTATACCCAGTGAGTACACCCTAGTCAAAATAAACTATACAGGACTGTATGAGAAACCCACAGTGGTGACCCAACCTGTTACAACATTGCAACCTGTATTTCACAATATATAGTAATGTGTCCTCTCTGACCTTGAAAAACAAACCATAAATAAGATAATGGATTTCCTCAGTGCAATATTATTACAGAAACAAAACCTCTGTTATTTTGAGGACCTTTTAATTTCTTGAAATTACCTCATAGGTACTTTGGTCTTTTGACTGTCATTTTCTTCTAAGAACTGATGACTGAGGTGTGTATCTTAACAACCAAAAACTCCCTGGCCTCTCTGTGGCACATCACACCCTCCTTGTGTTTCCTCTTAGCAGGTTCTGCCCCATGATGTGCACACAGCTTGCCTTCTGTGGACAGGCAGAATGGGCAAGTTAAGTGACTGTGTTTGGCTTCTGCTTGACGCATTTGAAAAGTGGGCATCAAAATCATACTTCATGGAGAAAGAAGAAGTTCATTCTTTCTTATCTGTTTCATCAAGGGGGAAGTAGTCATCACCTCTTTAGATTCTTTGTCCTCTCCATCCATGATTCACCAGCTGAAATCCCTTTCTTCCCTCACCTAGAGATTAAGCGAAGCCTCCTCATTGGGAAGACATTAACAATGAAGCAGAAAGACATGTAGATGCCTGTACATTTTTGGTCCAAAGGAAAGGAGCCCTTATCCCAAGATGGTCACTGAGGACACCCTGCATTATGGAGTTACAGACCTCCAATTATGATCCAGGAAAAAAACATATTGTCGGGGAACTACTTCCACCTTTTCAGGAGCAATGGCTGAGCATGCAGGAGTGGTTGTTCTAAACCTATGTTATTTTCCATAACACAGATGGAAGATGGGATGGTGAATGGCTAAGTCAACAGATCTTCAGTCAGGGGTTGTAGTGGTCTCCACAAAGTAATAATCATTGAACCCTGGGGAAATCATCAGTATCATTAGAAAGTGGATGATTAATGGATTGAGAGCAGCCCTTCAGAAGAGGACTTGCAGATACCAGTTGATGAAAAATTGGATATGAGCCAGCAATGTGTGCTTGCAACCCAGAAAGCCAGCCATATCCCAGGTTGCATCAAAATAAATGTGTCCAGCAGGTCAAGGGAGGTGATTCTCTGCCTTTTACTCTGCTCTCATGAGATCCCTCCTGCAGTACCGAGTCCATCTCTGGCATCCCCTGCACAAAGACAGACGTGGACTTGTTTGATTTGGCCCAGAGGAGGGCCACAAAAATGATCAGAAGAAAAGTGGTGAGAGCTGGAGGGTTGGGGTTGTTCAGCCTGGAGAAGAGAAAGCCCCAGGGAGACCTTATAGCAGCCTTTCAATATATAAAGGGAGTTTATATGAAGAACAGAGATAAACTTTTAATCACAGTCTGTAGTGACAGGACAAAGGGGCAATGTTATTAAAATAAAAGAGGGTAGATTCAGATTGTATATAAGGAAGAACTGGTTTACAGTGAGGGTGATGAAACACTGGAATAGGTCGCAGAAAGAATTTGTGGAAGGGATAGGATAGGATAGGATAGGATAGGATAGGATAGGATAGGATAGGATAGGATAGACTATTTCTGTCGGGAGGGACCTACAGCAGTTATGCAATCCAACTGCCTGACCAGTTCAAGTCTGACTAAATGTTAAAAGCCATTGTACAAATGCCTCTTAAACAGAGACAGACTTGGAGCACCAACCATCTCTCTAGGGAAGCCTATTCCAGTGTTCGATCACCATCTTGGCAACGAATGCCACGTTCAGTCTAAATGTCCAGCCTAAACCTCCTCTGGTGCAGCTTTAAACCATTCTCATGTGTCCTATTACTGGATAGCAGGGAGAAGAGATCATAGAATCATATAATCATAGAATCTTCTGGTTGGAAAAGACCTTTGAGATTATAGAGTCCAATCGTTCCCATCTTCTGCTAAACCATGTGCTTCAAAAACTCATCTACCCATTTTTTAAACACCTCCAGGGATGGTGACTCAACCACCTCCCTGGACAGCTGTGCCAGTGCCTGACCACCCTTTCAGCAAAGAAATTCTTCCTAATATCTAGTCTGAACCTTCTCTGGTGCAACTTATGGCCATTTCCTCTTCTCCTATCACCTGTCACTTGAGAGAAAAGATCAACACTCTCTCTGCTACAGCCTCCCTTCAGGCAGCCATAGACAGTGATGAGGTCTCCCCTCAGCCTTCTGTTCTCCAAGCTAAACAATCCCAGTTCCCTCAGCCACTCATTGTAGAACTTTTTCACCAGCCCCCTTCACCAGCCTCTCTGCCCTTCTCTGGATGGGCTTGAACACCTCAATGTCCTTGTAGTGAGGGGCCCAGAACTGAACACATTACTCAAGGTGTGGCCTCACCAGTGCTGAGTACAGGAGCACAATCACTTCCTTGGTCCTGCTGGCCACACTGTTTTTGATACAGGCCAAGATTCCATTGGTTCTCTTGGCCACCTGGGCACACTGCTGGCTCATGTTTAGCTGGTTGTCTCCTGCAGGAAGCTCTCCAGCCAGTCTTCCCCAAGCCTGTAATGCTGCATGGGGTTATTGTGTCTCAAGTGCAGGACTTGGCATTTATCCTGGTTAAACCTCATCCCGTTAGTCTCAGACCATCGATCCATCCTGTCCAGATCTCTTTGCAGAGCCTCCCTTCCTTCAAGCAGATCAACACTGCCACCCAGCTTGGTGTGATCTGCAAACTTGCTAAGGGTGCACTCGATCCCTTTGTCCAGATCATTAATAAAGATATTGAACAGGACTGGACCCAGCACTGAACCCTGGGGAACACCACTCATGACCGGCCTCCAACTGGATTTAACTCCATTTACCACCACCCTCTGGGCCTGGCCATCCAGCCAGTTTTTTACCCCGCAGAGGGTGTGCCTGTCCAGGCCAATGGCAGCCAGTTTCTCAATCAGAATATTGTGAGAAACGGTGTCAAAGGCTTTACACAAGTCCAGATACACCACATCCACAACCTTTCCCTTGTCCATTAAACGGATAACCTTGTCATAGAAGGAGATCAGGTTGGTCTGGCAGGACCTGCCTTTCATAAACCCATGTTGACTGGGTCTGCTCACCTGGCTGTCCTGCATGTGCTGTGTGATAGCTCTCAAATGATCTGCTCCATGACCTTCCCTGGTACGGAGGTCAAAATATCAGGCCTGTAATTCCCCAGATCCTCCCTCCGACCTTACTGTAAATGGGAGTTACATTTGCCAGTCTCCAGTCAAGCCAGGACCGTTGATAGCTGAGGAAAAGGGTTTGGCAAGGACATTTGACAGCTCCCTTAATACCCTTGGGTGTATCCCATCCAGCCTCATAGACCTGTGGACATCTAATTGGCCGAACAGGTCTTTAACCAAGTCTTCTTGGAACATCGAGGGTTCACATTCAGTCTTCTGGCTCAGGAGGCTTGGAGCCCAGAGAACATATTACCTTACTACTAAAGACTGAGGCAAAGGAGGCATTAAGTACCTCTGCCTTGTCCTCATCCTTTGTTTCTACCATTCTCCTTGCATTCAGAAAAGGAGGGAGTTTCTCCTTGGTCCTCTTGTTGCGGTTAATACACTTGAAGAAACACTTCTGTCTTTCACCAAACTGGCCAGATGAATTTCCAGTTGGACATTAGCCCTTCTATTTTTTTGCCTACATAATCTCACCTGCTCCTTGTAGTCCTCCTGAGATGCCTGCCCTCCCTTCCAAAACTCATATATTTTCCGCTTTTACCTGAGACTCACACAGAGCTCTCTACTCAGCCAAGCTGGCCTTCTATCCTGCCGACTCATTTTATGGCACAGGGGGATGGCCTGCTCTTGTGACGCCAGAATTTCCTTCTTGTGGAGCATCCAGACCTCTTGGGCTCCTTTGTCATTCAGAACTGTCTCCCACTGGACTTTATCAAGCAGCCTTCTCAATAGTTCAAAGTCTGCCCTCCCGAAGTCCAAGGTGACATTTCTGCTGACACCCATCCTTACTCCTCCAAGAACTGAGAATTCTATCATCTCGTGATCACTGTGCCCCAGGTGTCCTCCAACAGTCACAAGGCCCTCTCTGTTTACAAACAGCAGATCCAGTGGGGCACCTTCCCTAGTCAGTTCACTCACCAGTTGTGTCAGGAAGTTATCTTCCATACACTCGACAAACCTCCTAGACTGTTTCCTTTCTTCTGTGTTATACTTTCAGCAGACATCTGGAAGGTTGAAGTGTCCCACAAGAATGAGGTCCAGCGATCGCGAGACTTCTCCCAGTTGCTCGTACAAAAGCTCATCGGTTTCCTCGTCCTGGCTGGGCAGCCGCTAACAGACTCCCACCACTATGTCTGACTTACTGTGGGTTCCACTGATTTTAACCCACAAGCATTCAACCCTTCAGCATATTTTAGTTCAACACAATCAAAAGTTTCTCTAACATAGAGGGCAACCCACCGCTTCTCTTTCGTAGCCTATCCTGCCTGAAGAGCTTACAGTCACCCATGGCAGCACTCCAGTTGTGCAAATCATCCCAGCATGTTTCTGTGATGGCAAATACATCGTATTTTTCTAAGCTTGCAATGGCTTCCAGCTGCCCTTTTTTTATTGCCCATGCTGCATGCATTAGTGTGATCAGTACCTTCCTTTCCACTTCCACTTCCCCTCCTCAGGAAGCTGTACAGACCAATGAGGACACACTTCAGCCTTGTTTTCTCCAAACTAACTAAGCCCAAGCTTAGCTGCTCCTCATATGACATTACACTCAGTTCTTTCACCAACTGGACACGTTGAAGGACCTTCACATCCTTCTTAAATGGTGGAGCCCAGAACGGTACCCAGTGCTCAAAGTGAGGTCACACCAATGCTGAATACAGTGGGAAATTCACCTCTTTTGGTTATACTGTATTTGATAAATGCCAGGATGTGGTTTTCCCTCTTGGATGCCAGGACACACTACTGACTTACATTGAACCTGCTGTTGACCAGTACCCCCAGATCCCTTTCTGAAAGGTTGCTCTCCAGCTAAGAGTTCAAGGTCAGATTGGATGGGGCTTTGAGCAATCTGACCTAGTGAAAGATGTCTCTGCCCATGGCAGGGGTATTGGAACTAGACGGTCTTTAAAAGTCCCTTCTGACCCAAAACATCCTGTGACTTCATGTTCTATGAACTCTGATTGCCTCAACAAATGGGTAGCAACTGTTTGCATCAACTATTTTACCTGCTTGGCATCTGGAGCCTTAAAGTCTTTCCTGAGGTCCAGCTTCTCTCCTGGCAGCCATACTAGGCAGGCTCTTCTCTCTCTGTCTAGTGCTAGAAGTAGGACTGGGAAATCAGGACATGGGCCTTGCTTTCAGACTTGCTCTTCATTATGTCAAAACTGTGAGTCTGTCTGCACTACTGCTTTCCTAGCACTCTGGGTCAATGCTACTGCACAGCAAGGCCCATGAAAATTGGGGGAAGAGATTTCAAGGATAGAGAAGGACAAAAATATAACTCTGTAGCTTCCTAAGCTGTTGCTTTTTCTAAAGTGTCCTCTGAACATAGCATAGCAAGGTTCTCGCTGTCTGTGTCCAAGGGATGAACTGCTTGGTATGCTGATGGAACAGCACGTCTTGCCCTGGCCCTGGTGCCTGGGAGCAGATCAGCAATTTTCCTTCATAGCCTTGATTGGATGAGAGGTGAAACCCGCTCATTTTGTGCTTTTAAGACCCGGGGCTAACAGCGAGTTAGCTGGCTCTCCTTCCTCAGTCTGGGAAGAGGCATTCGGTCAGCTGGTTGTTCGGGTCATGGAATAAAGCTCTGGCAAAGTCTTTAATGAGTGAAAACTTGACAAATTGCTGCTGAAAAGGCTTGGGTTGGCTCCCTTGTAGGCTGGGGTCATCTGCTGAAGGCAGCAAGAAGGGAAACGTTTTTCCTTTTTTCATCATTAAGCTGCTGCCTGCAGAATGTGAGATTTCCAGCTAGTGTGCTGACTCTGGCAACAAGTCAGCCCCCATGTCTGCATAGCTGTTGCCAGAGAGCAACTGGGCTCACAAGTTTTCAAAATATTTTCTTTTTCTTTCCTCGCCACGATTTTCTTTGTTTATCCAGGAGAAAGAGATTTGTTGGTAACCTCTGAAGATATAATAGTGTCACATTTCATTTGAGATCAGAACATGCAAGCCATTTACTCCATTTAAAGCCATTGTATTCCAAGATGTATGAAGTACTGTATAGATTATAATTGCCTCCAACAAATACGTTAGTGAAATTGCAGTGTTTCAGGGTGAACCATATAATCAGTTGTCTTGGAAGTTTTGGAGACAGGAGTTAATAATGGGTTGTCTTCTCAATTACATTATGATAGACCGTTTCCTATCTGGAAATAGGTCATGTCAAATAGGAGCAATGGTTATATTTTTACTATTATTCGTAACATTCAGTAGCTCTATCCAAACAAGACCTTGTTTTGCTGTGTGTTTTGTACATGTGAGAAGAAAAATCAGCCCTCAGTCTATAAACTTTGCTAAAAGTAAGATTAAATAAGTAGATGAACCAAATAGTAAGTAGTAGATAAGATGTAACAGAAATATTAGTAAGAAAAGTATCATTATGAATGCTGGCTGCACGTACTAAACAGTCTGCCAGCTGCTTATTTGCTTGCAAAGCAGTTGAGTGGTCTGGTAGGAGCAGAGCAGACATATGGTTGAAGAATATACCCATGGCTGAAGGATTGGCCATGGCTGACTGGAAGATCCACACCCTTTCAAAACTTTGTCTGATGCACTTCAATTTTCTGCATATATGAATGAAAGGACTAGCTTGAAGTGACCTTTGCGCTTCTTGGACTTAAAGGGCAACAATTTATTGAAATTAATTTAGGATTGGGATGGTATCTTTGGATGGGCTTTCCAAAAACATCCTTGTTGATCAGAGAGTAAGTCAAGAGCAGTGGGACTCAATGCTGCTTTCACAAGTTCCAACCTACACTTGTGACATTGAGGCAGGATATTAGTCTCTCAACTCGGACCTGTCACAATTCTTCCATAATTCTCAGAAATGTGACCCTCATGACCAGACAGGCTATAGGCTTTGCTCATAAATTTGAACTTTGTTACCAGGAGAGGAGCTCAAGCTACCTAATGGTGCTGAGACTATTTTTTTTGGCATGTGAAGAAGGAAATACACTGTCAAGAGTCGTATAATGGGGGGATGCTTTTACTTCTTTTCTTCCTCCCAACTCTTTATTTTTTTATTATTCTGCCATAAGAAAATTTCAAGGGAATCAGAATTCCCAAATCAATGTGAAGCCATTGTGCTCAAATTATGCTTCAGCTTTGACAAATGATGCTATAAATCCAGGAATATGCAGCCCCATGTTAAAAGTGCTTTTCTGGCTCAATGTCATATGCACTCATTCACAAGGAGTTTTACATGTAATATGGATAAGGACGAGCGTGAACCTGCACAAAGTCATCTTTACAGACATTTAAGAGCAGAAATCCTCTTAGAAAAGCTTGCCATCCTATCTTACTGTAACTGGATTCTCATATAGGACACACTGCTGAGAATGGCGTCTTCCCTTGAAAGCCTTGTACCGCTTAGTAATTCTTAATGTTAGAAATAGAGGAGCATAAATCAAATTGCAGTGACAAAACAAATGCTGACATATTAGGAGAGGAGAATTCCCACACCACCTACAATGAGTCATATTTCATTGTTTCTGAAAGCTTTGAGCACACCAGAAGTTAACAACAAATCGCCACCTATTTCCAGCCATCTCCCTGTACCAACTGAGGTTAAACCAGATCCTCAGAAGGTTTCAAATGCCACAAAGGGCTGATATTTGACAGTATAAATGATGTGGCAAATTCCAACTCTTTTGCTTAAAGTGTGGCAAAATGAAAAAGGTAGAACTGCCTGAGAAGTGTATTACTGCTTGACTTCATCCTTTATGCTATTATTTCCCTTCAAATTCTGTTGAGGGTGGGATCAAGACCATTGTAATTTAAGCAAACAAGTGAATATTTTTTTTAAAGACAATACCGAACAGGATATAAATAGAGAAAACCACAATGTATTAATTCATAGTAGTAAAAATATAATACAAGTAGACCACTTGTGGCTTTATGCAATTCAGGGTTTTCTGATATGCTCTGACATTTTGGTATGCGATTAAGGTTTTCTGATGCAAGTAAGTGCAATTTCTTAGCTTGGTGTTAATCTCTTCTAACAGAAGGTGGAGAATAGTAAAAAGTCATTACACAAGACTCAGTGGTCACTATCCCGATTTAAGGAAACTCCCAGATGGAATACCATAGACTTTTCCTGTACATAGGGATATTTTATCAAAACTCAATTCTTGTTTCTGAAGGAAGGTTTGTTTGGTTTTATTTCAGGGAAATATGACCCTTGCCACTTCATTGTATCAGATATCACAAATTACGCTTTTATAACAAATCTTTTCTAGACCCCAGGATTCCATAATTCCCTTGTCCAAAGTGACAACTAATGGTTTCAAAGTTTGCAACACGTATTTTTCCTCATTAAAGGAAACGCCTTTTTTTCCCCTAGCACCTCTGTCTTTCCTGATTCAGTTTGTCTGAACAGCAGCTAGGATGCAGGTATTTAAAAAAAAATGCTATTTAGGCATCCTCAGCCTTGTCATTACACTGTTACTTCCTTCAGGTATTCAGATATTAGACTTAAAATCCAGGATATTAGAAGTAAATGAACAAACGCATCCTACTGTTTTTCTGCTTGCCTAGGGATTGTTTGGGAAACACATCCAGCCACCTCATCAGCTTTCTAGGAAAGAAGATCTTATTCATGGCTAGTAATTAAGATTGTAAATCTGTCATTTCTTCCTGCACTGCTCTTTCACTCTGCTGTCACTGTTCAGCTGCTGTGGCTACTTGGTCCTGCCCCTACCAAATTCTTCCACTTTCTTATTGTTGGAGCTCCAGCTGCTTCAGCTCCTTGTGCAATACTTCATCTTGCTTCACACATCCCCATGTTCCTAAAATGAGTTTTGCTTTTCCTGCTCCTTCTAAGTTCCTCTTTCCCACCACCCAGCTGACGCTTCTGGATCAAGAGAGCATCCACCTGTGTTTTTCTGCTGATTTTTTCCTCATTGGGAATGCACATAGAAAAGGTGGAAGTGCCATCTGAACTGAGTCAGCAGGGTAGGATTTCTTCTTGTTGGAAACAAGCAGAGACAGCAACTCTCCTCAGAGGCGGCTCTTTTAGTCATTCCTTCAAAGATTTGGGAAAGCAGGCAGTGATCTTTCTCTGGGCAGACTTATCCCTACACAGCAATTCATGGAAACCATTGACTATTGCAGATGAAAATAAAAAAATCATGGCAATATTTTTGGATTTAAGACTATTAAAGACTCTTTGAAAATTCCCATGTGAACAGAGCTACCAGAAAAAAATCACTGTGTGGCAATTTCTGAGGTTTCAATTGTTGTTTCCATTTTGTGCTCTCTGGAAAATAGAAGTCTTCAATAAAAATTGGAGGGTTATGGTCTCGAGATTGGCAGCAGATACGCAGCTTGGGGTGATCCAAACAAAGGCTCAAGTGACTCCTCTCTTTTAGTAAAATCAGAACTGCAGGGAGCGGGCACCAGACCATTCCTCTCACAACAGGTCAGCAGCCACCTCCCCACTCCTTCTTTGGATGAGGGAAACTCTCAGCAAATCAATTCTGTGATAAATGTGTCTTGGAAATGCATGGTTAGGTGACAAGTCTGTAGCAGCAATTATAAACTGAGTCCTTTAATCTGCCAGGGCAGGGCACTACTTTTTTGTAGATTCAGAAATACTGCAGAAAATTCAGGAAAGTGGTAAGCTACTGCCAAAACTTGCAAATACTTGGTGAATCTTAAAAATTCTTTTCTTTTTACCTTTATTACTCTAACAGTTCAATCAAATGAATGCATAAAATCAAAGTCTTCATTGATATAAAACTAAAAACACATAAAGCCCTTATAGCCACAGAAGAAAACATTTTAAAATATGAACCCTAAAAGCCTCAAAAACTGAATAAATAGCAGATGCCTATATTTTGTTAAATTTTGGGTTTTTTAAGACTATTATTATTTTCAGTTCTGACCTCGATTCTTGAATACCTGAGTTTAACGGTAGTGCTATTCCAGCAAAGGGCACCCGGTGCAGGGCAGATTTACAGTAGTCGCGTGTCACTGGGTAGGTGGAATGTTGGAGAAGAAGCGAGTAACTCAAACTTGTGCATGAAGCATACACAAGGGGGTGAAACAGTGAAAGAAAATGCCATTGGTAGCTGGTAAGAGAAACTTCCTGGCAGCAAGAGCTGTTATTTTGTTGTTATTTTGTCTGACATTAGCAGTGAGATGAACTGAGTGATCTAGGAGTGTTTTGTTATCTCTTACTTCTAGGAACCCTGGAGCCACAATGCTACTTGGTCTGAATTTATGGACAGCTTTTCAAAACAAGCAGTTCTAATGTGCATCTGAAGGAAGCCTGGGTGAAGAATTGGTTTGGTTTTTTTTGTTGCTTACTGGTCAAAATTCAAACATTTGAATAAATGAATAATTAGGAATCAATTTAATTTTTCACACATGACAATGTTAATGTTTCATCTGCTATGCACTCTTTTCAGTTACATGAAACCCCCCCACATTCCTCTGTAGTTTTTGAAAGAAAGATGTCATTTTTATAAAAGAAAAAAATACAAGATGATGTTTTGGAAGTGGTGAAAACAATGGTCAGACTTGCTGTCAGTTCTTCGCCACTTTTCCCAGAGGTAACTATTTTTTTCAGTTGAAGCTTAAACTGATGAAAAGGTTTGACTCTTCTGAAATCATGTATTTATTTGAAAAAAGAAGTTTCTCAGATAAGCAGAGGTATAAATATGCATGAACTGGACATTTTCTGTGCTCTTACATATTTGCGTGTGCACTTATGAATGGAATATAATTATTGTTAACATTTTTACAAATGCTTCTTGGTCACTTTTTTTTTTTTTTACTGTAACTGTTTGGTTTCACTTGATGTTTCACAGCTTGAGTTTCAGATATTTAAAACAATTTGCAAAAAACAACCTCACTGCTCAGTGAATGAGACTATATAGATGTATTTAAGATCCACGACAAAACTTTGTTTCCATTGTTCATTGCCAGTAATGTGAGCAGGTATCTATAAAATTACTCACAACATTGTGTATGTCTTCTTAATTTTCCTTAAGCTATAATTTGGACAAAAGACAAGCAGAAGTGTTTGAATTAAATTCATCCATGTAGGCAACACAGCCCCATTTAGATTGCATGTGTAATTCTGGATATTATACACCAAGAGAATATTTTATGCTGCCCAGTTTAAGCATGATGGAATTTTTCTTTTTTAGCAGTGCATTTATTAATTTTGAAATCCATGATGACATGACATGTATCAAAATGAATATATTATCTTGTCTATTTTAACTACATTTAAAAATATTTATAGTTTTGGATGGGAAATCTTGCTTGCTCAGTTAGAGAATTCAAACTTACAGGATTTTTGGGGGCAGACTTTTCCTTGTCCAGTGGCTTTCTTCCACACCCAGCAGTAAATATTTGCATGGGCTTCTTTACATTTCTTGATTCTTTGCTGTAGCTGTAGTTTGTTGCTTTTGTATTTTCTTTGACTCAGGGAAGAGGGCACTTTTTTATTTCCTTGTGATCATTACCATTAAATCCTTGGAGCTTGTTATGTTTCGTCAAAGCAATTGTTGTTTCGATTACAGATTTGATAAACTTAAGCATTTACTTATAGTGTTTCGTGGCTATTTTTAAAATTCCTTTTTAATGCATTAATACATTTACTTTAATGCAATTCTAACCGAATGTGTGATTTATGTGGTGTTGTTATAATTAGCAAACGTAAAGGAGTAATTTTCTATGTATGTGAAAGAATGGCTTAGCTTTACTTTTTATGGTGTTTGTGTATGCATCATATTAAATACGTCTAGAAAATTCAAAGGATGCAAATCATCCAGATTAATTGCTTTCCATTTGCATTGGCCAATCAGTCCTCTAGCATCCAGAATAAGCTTTATTGCATGTAGAATACACTGCTAAGAAACTACTGTATGGAAAAGACACCTGTCATTTGGCAGAGGAAAGCACATGCCGCATTACATGGATTGGGGTAATTACAGTGTCTTTCGAGTTGTAGGCGTTCAAGATGGCCACAAGCAAAATTTGTGTGAGATGGTGCAGAGTGAGAAAACTTGTGCCATTTACAAATTTAGAATCACCTTTTTTTTTTTTTAAATATATAATATAAAACCAAAACAGAACCTTGTTTCCTGCATTTGGGGTCCAAAGTCCCAAACCTTAATGTGAATCATTCCACAGGCTTGGAAAACCATTGTGTTTTCTGATTTTTTTTTTGCATTTCTTTTGCCATTTAACATTCACACATTAAATACCAAAGGGCAAAATACAGTTTGCACAGACTGTGTCTGTATTGTTAAAGTAATTATAGACATAGGCTGACTGCCTTTGTGGCCTCTCAGCTTGCTAGGGGCTCTGCACAGGCAGTCACCTGGTACATACATGCAAAGGCAATTTTGGTAAATTAGCCATGCAATTCGCTTGGGATTTTAACACAGAACAGGAAAAGCTGTGGTAACTCTAAAAGAATCAGTATTGCAACTTAGTGTACTTAATGCTGACCCTTCCACATATTGTCCAACGTTATACTTTCTTCTAGGAACTGCTGGGCTCCAGTAGTACCTTATCTATACACTTAGCGTATAATGGAGAAATCACTAGAATCTAACAGCCCACTGTGCCTGCGCATCTCTTGATCCGTCATCTGGATCACATAATTCTTTAGCTTTTGGCAGTGTGGATGATCCCTGTTTTGTAGTTACATGATTATATCACTAATCTGAATGCCACAAATACATGGTCTGCTGCCTCTCCTCTTTGGAGTAACCTCAAGCTTCCTACCAAAATTAGGTAGTTGCTGTTGGACTCAAAAATCTCCTATTTTTTAAAAGAGCTTAAACTTTGTGGAGAGCTCGACATTTTTTATTCTGCCACTGATTAATCCCTTCCCTTTGGTGTAAACTGGCAGAAGAAGATATCAAAGACAGGCACCAAAGGCTCGTCAGTCAGGAAAACCAAGCCAAGAGAGAGGAGGCTTCTACCTGAAAGGAAATCACCTCCCCAAACCTGTTCATCTAAATCTCGGAATAGGATGACAGAAGAGCAGACATAAAATGGTGAGAATTAAAACTGGCTGCATTCATTCTGGCATCTGGAAAGGGGATACAGAATACTACAGTGGATTATATCCTAAAGACTTTAAAATAAGTATATTTGTGGTAGCCAAAGTCATTGGGAAAAGCAAAATTGAAGATTTGCGGTTGTTCTTAAGAATTCAGTTCATAGTGAGATGAGGTGCTTCAGTGCTGCCAAAACACTGCTTGTTTTGAAGACATACATTCATCATTTCTGTAGTCCTTTTGCAGTGCACGTGCCACCAGCTATGGAGATATTCCTCACCAGAGCCATCTTTCCTTACATTTGAATAATGTTATCTTTCTTGGCAAGGACATTTGGAGCAGGTGCAGGAGATAACGTCATATCCTGAAGTTCTGATTGCATTTTGATAAAAGGAATATACTTGCAGCTGTGGGTGGCCTTAGGATTCATACTCACTTGAGGATGGATGGATTTATGTGTTTGTCTATGCAGGCAATAATGCTTGAACAGAAACTGTAGGAGCACTTTGCAGTTTCCAGATCCAGATTTGCATCCTGCCACATTCTGACTTCATTGTGAGGTGAGACGCTGCCTTTCCTGTGCCTCTTCCACCTTTTTGCTCCTCAGATATTTTGGTTTCTACTTGAGAAAAGGAAATTTAGTGTGGTGAGTCCATCGAAGGTTCATGGCATTCTTCATTTGGTCCTGCATCTGCAGTCATTTGGAATATTTCTGTGAAAAAAGATCATTCACCTCAGACAGTAGATGTGTGTTGATACAAACCTTACCCTGTTTGGAAGAATAAAGAAAAAAAAATTTTTTTTTTTTTTTTTTAATTTTAGAAATGTGTCTCATTCTTGCTTTCTTGCCAATAATAACAATACTACAGATAATATAAATTTATTTCTCTGTGCTGTAGATACTTGAATATTATATCATAGATATTATACTTCACTTTACAATCCATTTTTTATCTAAAATTTATTTTAAATTTTCAATAAGTTTTTAAGGACATGCTTTCAGTTTCTTTAAGATCTTTCATGTTTTCAAGAAAGAATAATATTCTTTAAGTATATTGCTTTTTGTCATAGAGATTAAAAACAGAGTAAATGAGATAATTGTTTTATTTTTCTTTTCAAGTGAAAGATTTAGAGAATGAGGTTGGAAAACTGTGTGTAGGCTTATATTTTATGTTGTAGCTGGTTATTACTCAGTGAGTCACACTAAGTTTCCAGAGCTTGCCACACCTTAAGGTTAAACTGCCTCAAACCTCAAACTATTAGTGGAGGTGTTTTGAGTGATTTTTTTTTTCTTTAAATGCAAAAAGACATATTTTTAAACAATGTGTAAAACTTTGCTGAGACCACGTGAAATCCTTTTTCCTTAGAAAGCCTTTCCTGCTCACCCTCTGATTTCTATTAAGGCATTAAGCATGACTGAAAAAATTATTTAATTGAGACTGTTACCAATATTGCTTAGGAAGAATAACTGATAGGAAGGAAGCCAGTATCACATGGCATAGCTACATCTAGCTGGCTTTTGGTATTTTGAAAGACATACCAGAAATCCTTGGTGTATTTGCAGGAAGCAGGTACAGAGAAGTGAAACAGAAGAAAGGAAATACGTGGAGTGGACATGCATCTTTTCAGTTTAATACTAATTCACCAACATCTGAAAAGCTGAGCGCAGTATTCAGAACAAATTCTAAACCAGGCAGCTCTGGAAACCTTATGCTAAAAGAAATGTAGTAACAGATTAACTATTAATTACCCAGGTATTCAACGTCATGTACTACCACATAGATTTTTTTTTTTGAGCTGGGTTTTCATTCTGAAAATTGCTGGGAACTTCAGTACCATCCAAACAGAGAATACGAATGGGATTAAAGCACATGAGCTGGTCCTCTGGATTCTGATCGAGTAAGACTAGGATTGTACTTTGGACAATTCAACCTAGGGAGGTAAAAAATGGATTTGTTGCTAAAACCCTGGTTTTGCTCTCTCTCAGTGAATGGCGGTAGACGTTGGCATCCTGTCTGTGATTGCAGGCTGACAAATGAAATGTCAAAGCACTGTCAAAGTACAAGTACACCTAAAACTAGATCATTCTACAGGTGTTACTTGAAACCAGGATATGGAAGTAAAACTTTCTACAGCTTTTCTATCAGTGGGTTCCCCTTGGCTGTACCCATGTGCTGCCCAGTACTGAGGCACTCCATCACTGCACTAATGTTATACAGGCTAGTTCTTTTGTACCTGAGTCACCTCCATTGGAGATATACTCTGCTCATGACAAAAAAATTTAAAATATTTTATCTTAAAATAATCCACAGTTAAAATAATCTAACAGATGAGATTACTTATTATAGCAAATAAGAACCAAAGCATAAGTCCAGCATGGGACTCTGTGTGTGGACATAATTTTGGAGAAAGCTGATAATTTCAAATAAAATTGAATGCACAGCATACAAATATATCCCTCAAAATTTGGTTGAATCATATTCTGAATTTGATTTTGGGAGCATTTATATTAACATTATTTGAGTACCTCGGAGAACAGATTACATAATAGAAGTGTCAATGGAACAGTTGTTTGTAAACAGATTTAGAGCTTATCAGCTTGCCATAATACCCTTCGTCCAGGCTGCATAGTATCTGTATTGGCTTCTTACAACTTCCATTTTTAGCTATTTTCTCCTGTAGGCATTTTGTTTTCAAATACAAATTTTAAGGTATTTTCAAATGCAGTGGAAAAAATAAAACAATTCATTTTCCTACTATAAAGGAAAATTTTGTTTGCAAACCTTCAATTTAAAGTTACCTTAATCTGAAAAAAAAAAGAGACAATGAAAACAGATTAAGTAAATAGATGATGGGAATATCTTAAAAGTAGGGGAAAAGTGTATTACATGTACTAGAAGAGATGAAGGGAGTCACAAAGCAAAAGGCAATCACATTAAAGAAATGCAAACCCACAAGAACAGGTACCTAAGAACCCTCTAAAATACTCATACATGGAGAAAACTCCTTCCCGCTTCCCCGCCCTGTACTTACATGTTTTAACTCGGACTGGTGGAGTGTTGGCATTTCAGAGGATTTTTAGAAGATTTTCTGCAATAGTTTGATTTGTTTTATTGTCCATATTCAGGGGCTGAATGTTAGTATTCACACTAGTTTCAAGTAGCTACATCGACATATAAACCACATAAACTAGTAAGTAAAACAAGGAAAAAACATTCTCCCAAGCTACTTACCATTTCTGTTTGCACATTTAATGGTAGGCACTGAACATCTTTTAGCACCCATTACTACAAGCTTTCACACATTATGGCAGCGGAGGGACAGTGGGGAGTGTTTTCTTTTTCTTCTCTCATTTTTTGTCCTGTTCACTTGCTGCAAATGCCACTTGCTACTCCTTGGACTACTTATCCTGCAAGTGGGAGCGCAGGAGATGGTTTTGAATTTACTTTCAGTTAGCAGTACATATTTTTCCAGTTTGTGTTATGGTATTTCAACTTCTTTTCAATGTATCTTGAATTTTTAAAAAACTTAGCCTTTAGACACGGCAAAGCCGTAGGAAGGTAGTGAAGACATAGTCTATCTGCTTGTATGGAAGACATATTGCATGCAAACATCCACTAGCAGTTTGTTTTAAATCACCTCAAAGGATTTTAGTGGTGCAGTTGATAGAGCTAATACAGATTTTCACAGGGACCCTGCAGAAATCAAGCGTTGCATCAGATGCTGGAATGCCAAAAAAAGCAGCAATGCCTTTGAGGAACCCTGGAAAATGCCTTATTTGAGTGGAAAACACATTTGAGCAGTTTTTACTCTACTTGAATTAAAAGAATACTTCTGAAATCCAGTGCCAGGTCTGTAATCCTCTGTTAATGGCAGCTGAAGCAAAGATCCCCAGAGTAGTTGTACCACACTGTTGTAAAGAGGTGTTGTTTGACTTGAGGGTCTATCAGTAGAGGAGGTATTTATGGGCATCTCATGCCATTATGGCCCCTTCACCTCTATTTCCATGGCATAGTGCAAAGCCAGCCAAGTACAGATCTGTCAGATAATAGTTGCAGAAACCACTTGAGTGGCCCAACTCATCAAAATCATTGTCACTGAATTCCAGAAAAATCTAAGACTGCATGAAACAAAGGTTTCAGCCTGAAGCCTTCGTTCTCATCAACAGCTGCTTGCAACAATTGATTGGGCTTTGGTTCTTGATTGTAGACACTAATATTCAAGGTCTAAGCGTTGATCTCTCAGCCATGAGACAAGCTGCTGGTGTGGTAAAAGTCAAGGAGGGCTGCTCAACTGTCCAGACGTGGGTGTCTGTTTTAGGGAGAGCAGAATAACTCTTCAGACTCCTCTGCCCGTAGTAACTAGTCTGCACCAGCTATAATGGGAGCTCAGACACCTGTATCACAAGAAGACATTCGCATTTAGAAAGTATATTTAGGTGTCTACAGTGTGGACCTGAATATCAAACACTTGTGGCTTCAGGATTTGGCTGCCTAAACATAGATGCCCTGTGGTTTCTGAGACATCTAAGCTGGACTGGGGGGTAGGAGCCTAGGGGGAAGCTGTGGGCCAGAAGATGGAGTCCGGGCAGGACATTGGAGGGAACCTCAGGTGCCTCTAAATATCTGTGTGTGGGCAGCAGACCTAAGCCTTTTATGATAATTCACATTTACGGATGCCTTCTAATTGCATTTCTTCTTTTTAGTCTTTGTTGGCTTCTTTTTTTTTTAATCTCCCATTTTCCATTTGAAGTGGCTGTGTATCTGTCAGTACGGTCAGGAATTTCGTATGACCAACTACAAAGAGGAAGCTAAAACTTTTTTTACTGGATGCACATTTATTAGAGGCTCTATGAATGGCTGATTCATGCCCCTCAGAAGTAAAGACCCTTTCCTTTGCCTTATTGCGTCCTCATGCTTTTCCTTTGCTGATAAATGTAGAAAGAAAAAGACAGCAGAGGAATGATAAAGCTTCAAAGAGAAGCTACTCTGTATTATACACTGAATCATTATTGTTTACTCAGTTTGGTTTTTTAAACTTCTGATACACGTCTGCATCAGTGCAGCCTTGGGACTTGTTTCGGGAAGCAGGCTGACCATTGTTGAAGTGGCTTGAGAAAGCTCTCCGAACATCTGACATGAGTGAACACATTGAACAAATAAACAGATGTGGAATTTTCCCCTCAACAGCCTTTCAACTGGGGCCCCTGCAGCTGGGGATGGAGAAAATATTTAATGGCAATGTGACAACTTCTGATTATGCTTCCTGCTCTGCTATACACTCCAGTCGCATCCTTACATGATTTTCCACAAACTGGAAATAATAATGATAATCTGTGGTCACTTCAGACATACCAGGAGTGCTGGAAAAAGATACTTAAGGGTGGTAGGAAAGGATTGAAGAGTTCATATTGCACAGGAACACCTGTAAACATCTTGCTTTGCTCTGAAAAATTGAAGATTTTATTTTTGCACTCTAAAAACTGTCTTAGGTAAATGTACGTCCTTGGCAAGCTGTTGTAAAAAGAAACAGGACTCAAAATTTAATAATCTGCTACAGAGCCTGATGTGTCTTCTCTTAGTGGTGGTGGAAAGAGTGGCAGGGCTTTGTGAAGTCTGAGATATGGTTTGAAACATGACAGGCCCATCAGTGACAACCACAAGGCTGGGATAAGTGCGGTGCTGTTTGAATAGGAAAACTGAAAACTTGTTTATTTTTTCCTCTTGCAATGCCTTTTTTTTCTGATGTCCCTATTCTCTCACAGTTTAATATTCTGTTCACATAGAAAGCAGTAGACACAGACTCAAATGTTTTTTCTATAACTCCTTCAAAGAAAGCATTAGGGCTGAAAGAAGAACATGATTTTAACATTCACAATAGAATTTAAAATGGAAACATGAAAAACTTACATTTGTAAAAGGAGAGTTTAAGGTCAATTTCCTAGACAAGAGAACTCTGATCTTTCAAAGGCTGCATTTTATGTGCCTACATTCTCACTGTGGAGTTCAAGGATTCACAAGACTTCTCTCCAGCACATGAGAGGGCTGAAGTCCAATGCCATAAATATGTGGTGCCTCACTGCTGAGTGCATCCCTTTCTTGGAATAAAAACAGTCATTATCTGATTAAGAGTAAAGCTGAGCACCCCAGTAATACCTTGATTTAATACAACACAGGCAGATTGCAGTAGGGCCAGTATGGGAAGTATTTGCTTGGTCCATTGACGTTACATAGGTGTAGTTTTACTCGTAGGAGCAAAAGTAGAAAACAGATAAATACCCAGATGAATGTTATCTAGCAGCTCAGAATAAAATCTCTTTTGCAATGTGTGTGTCAGCTCTAAAGGTAAAGACTGGTCATCAGGAAACAGAAGTTAATTGTTTTCAAGCTTGCAAAAAACCCCAACACTACGTGGGCCACTTAATTAAGAGGATGAAGGTAAAACCTTTTATGCCTCTACAATTAGAGAGGTTAGACAATGAGCAGGTCTAAAAACAGCTTGTTCCATGATGAATGCCTGTGCCAGATTCTGTTACAGTTTGGAGAAGTAATTATGTAAATATAGATTTGCAAACAATTTCATGAAGTGACAAAACCAATGTTAATTACCAAAAAACGTCAGTGATCTGTCTGGCCAACCACAGAGTGATGAAATCATGGCCATGTTAAAAATGAGAGCCCGATGTAACCCCCCGTGTTTTTTTTTTTTCAGGAACATTATCTTTCCTTGTATCTTTGACTTGATTCTCGAGAGCATCTGGATTTATTTATTTGTTTAATCTAGGCCCAGGAAAATGACACACATGCACACAGTCAAAATAAGCACCTATTCCCGTTAGCAGAAGAGAATGTCATGAGTAGTGCCTTCATAAATATAGACCTAAGAATCTGTTCATTTGTGTTCAAATTCTCATCCTGAACTAGATAAGATTTTCACTTTCATTTTGAGAGAACAAATTCATAGCCCAATTTCTTTCAATGTGTGAAAAAAGCAATGTTCATAGTAACTATTTAATGTGTTTGACTTGCACAGTTTCTTACATAGTATCATACATCGCAATATAATACAGTTCTCCTTTAATCTTCATTCAATTCTTCATGTGTCTGCTTGCAGTCCCAGAAGTTCAGCATTACAATTTAAAAAGCTCATTTCTCAAGAATGCAATCAGCATCTTCATTACACTCATTGGTTACTTGAGCATTATAAGCATAACTGATAAATTGTACGAGACAGAGTACATCCTACTGGTACTAAATACTGGTATCCAGTTACTCTACTTTCCACAGATTATGGCTATGGATGTCATACAAGATTGACTAAAAACATTCTTTGGGAGAACTGTACAAGTTCACATCAAGTTTAGAAAAGGTTCTGGATGCAGTTAACTATAAATAATGGTTATTTTGTAATATTCAGAAACATCTTATTTCCATGGATAAATTACTACTTTCTCTTTCTCTGGCGAAAATTTAAATGCTAGCTTCAAACAAAAGCTGCTTCTGTTCCTGCCACAAGGTTATACAACACAGTGTTGATACCATTCGAAGGAGCTGACTTGCTGCTTAAAATATGGACTTTACATATGACTTAAATAATATGAATTATATGCTGAAGTCATTACCCAGGCAAAACATAGTGTTGCTTCACTAAATATTTCATGAATCAACACTATAATTCTTATGAGACCTTTTACAGAAATAAGATGGATTGTAACTTAAAAAATGCTGTTGAATTAATAACTCATTGTTTAAATATTTAACCAGGAGCTTACTAAAATAGTATATTTTCTCCATGTAGTTGTTAACCAAATAGTAAATTTATAATACCAAAGACAGATCATATCTCCAATGTTCTCCCTCCCCCGTTAAATAAATGTATAATAAGAATTCACAACTCTTCTAAAACTCTGGGTCAGTACAGTTGCACATGTCATAGCATGTCTGTAAAAACATTCTAAATTTAAATTTATTTTTTTTTTAAATCTCACAGAATGTTTCACAAAACTTTTATTTCTGTGGTACAAAGAAGTGGTTCCACTTCTACAGAAGTGAAAATTCAAGTGCAGAGGGACAGTGTGTGTTTAGTGATTGTCCAAAACTCTCAGCTCTTTCATTTCAGTCTCTTCATTTAGGGGATCAAGTTTGAATGACAAGATACATTGAAGATTTCCAAATACTTCACAGCTAGTCAAATGCAAAGCCCAGAAAAACTTCAATAGTTTTGACACTAGTAGAGGATATACCTCAATTAGATGTGCTATAGTGTGGTGTTACTCTTTGATAGATTCTAGGTTGCACCCATAAAATGTACGACTTGTTAAGTCCTGCCTGTGTTTAAAGACTGCAACATCTGTGCGTGTGCCAAAGATAACAGCTTTGAGTTGAACGTGTGACAACATTTTTAGAGGATCAGGCTCTTTCCTCATATGTATTTCCCTTAGTGAACAGGTTAATGGGGTTCCCAACCTCCAATTCCAACGATGACCGTAGGAATACTTCCCTAAACTTTGAGAATAATAATGGAAGGAGATGATCTTTTCACTTCAATGGAAAATGCACTAAAGGACAGTGGGTCATGTCCGAAAGTAACTAACCCAGCAGAAAGGTTTCAATGGATTTTGAACTAGAGAATGCTCTCTAAAATGTTCTGTGCCTACAGCTCAAAGATGAGAAACACAAAATGAAGGGAGAGAGTTTTCTTTCCTCTATTGCCTAGTGTTTGTCATGACTCAGATACAGCAGACTGCTAGGAAATTGAACTTATACCACAAGCACAACATTTATTGCAACTCCTTAGTCATCAAGAGGCTAAATTCAGTTGTAAATTTGTTACAGTGTAACAGTCTGTATATTTTGGATTATTAATTTACTCATTTAAGTTTTTAAGACTATGCTTATCTAGGATTTGAAAACTAAAGTATTTCTAAGATTTATTTAATCCAGAATTTTGTGGAACAGCAGGTTCTTTCCGTAACACCCATTGTTTCCAAAAGCTTGTGAAACGAATCACACAAATGAATCTGGGTGAGCATCATACTGTTACCAAATATCCCCACATCAAATACTTAGCAAGCGTCAGGGATAGGAAATTGCCTCTTACATTGCCTAACACAGCAACTATCCTCCCATTTGATCTTGATTTTCAATTTGTTTGGGTCTTGTTACTCAAAAAGAAAAGATGCTATGTTTTACCTCTCTTCAGCGCTTGTATTGCTGCCCATCACTTCGGTACCTACATTCATATCTTCCCAGAACGATGCAGTACAAATTTTTGCATATTTGAAACCTTTAATTTAGTGAGTGACCTCAGCTTTTAGGCTGTGTGCAGCCTCAACGATGTCTTCAAAAAAATCCAGATTTTAATACTTCTTTGATATTCTCAAAGAGCATTTTGGCTGTGTCATGCTGTGCTAATAGGCTGAAGGATTCCTTGGTTGGTTTGACATTCTGCTGCCCCTAGGTAGCAAAATGCTGCGGTCTTCAAGGACAACCCTCAAAACTCGAAAGAGCTGGGTACCGACTCCCAGCGGGGCTTCCTTTTTGTGAACTCAGCCAACCAACAACTCCATGACTCCAGCAGATGTTTTTGCCCTTCAGACCAATGGATGAATTAATCCATCTTTCCTCATTCCCTCAGTCATCTCTCTGGCTGAAGTCAGTATGGTTAAATCTGGATCTCTGCCGAGAACAATCAGGAATGAAGTGCTGGCCCAGTGAGGTTTTCCAGCATGTACCAAGCAGATTGTATTCAGGGGCAAAGGGTCCATACTATAAAATGCCGTAGAGCCTACACCATTGTTCTTGGCTCCCCCTTATGCTCACTTTGATTGTAGGTTTTAAATATGTCATGTATTTCCAGATGCATTATTTACGTTTCCTTGTGTTGTTGTGCAATTTGTGGCAGAGTGAGGGGTCTGCTGGAAGGCAGTCCTTGGTTTAGTGGCCAACCTTGTAGCAAAATATTAGTAATACAGAAATCTGCTGCTCTACGTGAAATTTGATTTAAACACAAGTGACAGAAAGCATTTAAATAATTTGTTATTTTTTAAAAGTTGGTGACATTAAAAAAATATTAAATCTATAGCTATTTTTTATTTTTCTTTTTTCTTTCTCATATTATCTCATCTTGTCTCTCCTCTTCTTTCTCCCTTTTCTCTTTTCTATTTTTCTTCTTCCCCTTTCCCTCCCCCTTCTTATTCCCCTTCCCTTAAATTACGTTTCAAGACAGGAGAGAGGATACAAGCTCTGGCTTCATTTGGTGACGCTGGAGCACTATCAGATGGGTGGATGTGGGTGGTGGCTGGTCAGCCCTGTGGTAGTGGTTCAAGTGACTTTTTTTCATCTAATGTGGGTAGGATGCTGTATCTGCTTCTCAGTCTAGACTGGGATACCATGAGTTATGCACACATCAACTGGAGTTTAGGCAGTTCTCCTGCCATAAAACCATACCTTCATCCCTTCCAGAAATTGAAGCTAGCACCACTGACACATGGTGAAATTCAGTGCCAAAGTGTGACACTGGTGTTTCACAGTCACCTGTCCCAGAGCTTAACGGTTTCCAGCATCGTTTAGCTCTATTTGCTTTCCGATTTGATTTGTTTTCTTAAAAAAATTGGAAGTTTGCTTCGTGCCATATTAATTTGCAGTCTATGGAAGAATTTAACGAGGACTGTCCTTACTTGGAAGAAATGTAGCTGCCAAAAGTGCATCTTTCATGAAGTATTCTAAAATAGGGCTTTTTCTTTCCCATCCCAGATAGTTTTAGGGTAAATGCTTATTTGTAGTTATGTGTACAAATCCCAGGAGTTTGGAAGCAAGTGTGTACTTGAGCCTAGATAATATGTGGTAGTACATGGTAGCTAGCCTTAATTTTAATATTTGTTTGGCTATTCCAAGCATGATTGCATTCTTGGTGCAATTTAATTCTTGGCATTCCCTAAGATGCTTTGCTTTTTTCCCTTTGTGTATTGTTACTACAAGCAAAAACTAGGAAGTGAAAGGAATCTGAGAACTTACAAGAGTGATAAGTGGTCATTGCGTGATTGTGACAATGTTTTTTTTACTTGGATGACCATTAATTTGCATAAACTACCAACTTTGTGATCATTGTTCTATGAACGCCATAGCGTTTCAATATTATATATTGACATTTACCCTGCTCCTCTATGTGACCACAAAAGGAATCCCTAGGGCCATGTTTAATTTCAAAGTCAAAAGCACTACTTGAATATCAGCCCTGAAACCAGTGCGTATCCTATAGTTTGGATCTCCTCTGGGAAAAGTACTGTACAGTTAATTTAGCAGTATCACTTTGTACACGAATCCCAGCAGGAAGACTGGGGGCAGGGATTGGGGAAAAATACATAGGCAAGTTAAAAAAAAAAAAGAAAAAGAAGACAGAGCAGAAACCTTAATTTTTTTTGAACAAGATGTAATCAGTTGCCATAATACTGTACTGTTTGTTTGACTTTTTTTTCACTGTGGTTAGTGTTACTTCATCCCTGAACTGTTTCCAAGAGAAACGAGGGATTGTCCACAAGATAATGACTGCTGTGTCTGACTCTTCTGCAAGTAGGATGGTGTGTCACTAAGACAGAGATGTTATCTATGTGCAGCCTGTGGAAAAAAATCAAAAATACTAACTGGGGAGTATAACTTCGAGCGCATATCATCCTGAAAATGGATGGTTTCTCCAAGAAAATTTTCTTGCTGCTAGGTAAAAGTAGTGCTCTGTCTTTTTCAGTATCAATATTTCAGTGTCCAATCTGTGGGAATGTGAAGGCATCTTCAGTATCTTCAATAATAATTTAGAAGGAGGGAAATTAATAATTCCTGAACTGACTTGTCTGCACACCAGGCACCAAGTCCACTCATGAGCCTCAGCTGATGTTTGCTCAGTCCAAGGGACATGGATGACTCTACATGCCTGTGCTTCTATGCTCTCAGCTGTAGTCCCTGCTGTGAGCTGGATTGTCCCCACTGCTAATTTAATTCTTGTCCTGCCTGCAATAACCAACACGGGTGAACTCCCCATCCCACAAATGGAGTTCAAAAAAAAAAAAGGGGACTTCACCAACATGGTGTTCTTGTTCTGACCTATAACTGCCTTCTCATCATATGTCAATATGATTATAAAGGTGATTATTTTATTATTATAAAAGTGGATGTTATGAAACTGCCAGTTTTGAGACAGGCCAGTCCCCCAGCTCAAAGGTGTCATCTGGCAGGGTCTTTGCTCCCTAAGGAATATTGAGCATCTCACACAAGATACCAAGGCTAGTAGGGCCAGTTTTCAGATGCGCGTGCTTAATCCTCAGCGCAAATTCACCTGAGTAAATAGCTTTTTTTATGCCCATTTTGTATATTTACAGTGGGATCAATCCTGTCCAACTTAGCAGGCACCTTAATTCAACATGCTTGATGAAACATTCTTTCCTAAGAGGGTTTTTAAATTCCCTCTATAGTCATCAAAGAGATAAAAGTGCTTCTGAAGGCATTCGCAAGAAAAAAGCTATCCCCTCATGTGGTTTCAAAATGCAAGCAGGGTCCCAACCTGAATTGGTACCTAAGCATTAGTTTAGGGGACTTTTTTTTTAGTTGCAGTTCTCTTTAAATAAAACTGAACCATTCCAGTCAGTTCATGTTTAAAAGTGCTTCCCTTCATATCAAAAGAATTTACTTGACTGTCAAATAAATTATACTTCCAGAATTGAGTTCATTAGAAATCTTGTAGTTTTTGTTATCGCTTTGCCATGATTTATTTATGTTTCAGCATCATGGAATAGCTTGCTTTTATAATTATAAAATACATCACTGTAATGAGAGACGAGTTGCTGATGGGTGTGCTGGTAAAATCTATAGCTGTTCAATTTTAGAATGATCATTTTTCAAAAATTGTAATGTTGGTCTTAGAAAATATTATGGCTTTAATATTTTTAATACCTATTGGATGGACAGTATCTGAAGTCCAGCAAATAACGAGATAGCATTTTTGCTAATCACCAAGTCTTTATACCCTTAGTAGCTTGAGTAGGTTTTCACTTCACAGCTGATCTCATGATCTCAAAAAGGAAATTTCTGCTTGTTGAGCATCAGCCGGCAAGGTCTGAAGAGTGATGGGCATCAGCCACTTATGTAAAATCCAATATGAGTTAGTTGTAATCAATTCATAGATAATCAGCTAGCTGTAATCAATCCATATGAATGATGAAATCCAGTTGTCTAGTGTCAGAACACTCTGCAAAACAGTTTTCCGTGCCACTTGGTTTTATTAGATTTCCTATGGACCACTGAAGAAGGTAATAATGTATTTTATATATGTCAGCATTTTTTGGCTAAAGTTGAGTGTTAAATATCCTGGCAGGGAAAATTTGCTTCTATGTTTTGAAAATGTACTTGCAAATTTTTAAGTCTGTGCAAAAATTGAGTGATGATAATTAGAAAAATTGATTTCAAAATAGCAAAAAGCACTTATGCAAATTAGCAAAAATGCTTACAAAAATGTTGTGTAGGTGCAGTTTGGAAAGAAAACCTTGACTTTGTTATTTCTTTTCTGTCTCATGACTTAAAATATAAGCCATTGCTCCTACATTGATGGGAAAAGTCAAAACATATGCTTTTCAACTAACAAAAAATAACATGCAAAGCATAATGTTATTGCAAGTGTAAAACTAAATGGAACTTTTCCATAAGCCATATTCAGAGCTGTGTCGATGACCACAAGGCCAGCTTCAACTTGCTTCTGGGGGTGTTGGTGCCCACATAGGCCATAATCCAAACACAGTAGAAATACAATACAACAATGTTTTCCTCTCCCAATGCTTTTCATGAAACCACCAGAAGTCATCATGCATTGGGATCACAGTATTTCAGTTTAGCTCAGAAATTCAGACTTGGGAAAACAGCTGGTAAAATGGATTCATGCATTGTGTCTTAAAATCTTTACTACCTTATGTTTGAAGAAGCATAATTATCAGTGTGAGAAGCCACACTGAAAAAGAAATGACGTTTTGATGGGTTGTTAGGGCAAGAAGATGAATAGTTTTTTTATTTTGGCAAATAATAATTGTGTTATCAAATACCTTAAATTGCATACTTTAGAGTGACTAAAAACGGTGCTTCTTACCCAGCTTACCTATTCTCAATGTGAATTTAGTCATTGCTGCCTTTATTAGTCAAAATAAATGTTTAACTGTTTTAATATGCAGAAACTCTGGTAAAACAGCATTGAATGGGGAAGGATCTCTCATTGAATGGTGGCTTTGGATTGAGTGGTCATCAATACCAATGTTAAATAAGCAATGACTGGCAGTGTCTTGGCCCTTCATCTACGAGCAGTGTAATTATGTCCCCGTGTGCTATCCTGTGGAAGAGGATGGAAAGCAACGACAAGGAGCAGTTGGCCTATAACATCGCTGCTGCTCCTGTTAATCAGCAAGCCAGGCAAAACATGGCTTGGCTTTCGACTCCTCAGATGTGTTGACAGAGCTGACAGTTACAAGTACTCTCTTTTTTTAACTTGTGAAATGAATGCATTTTTACCTGGAATCAGTGAGTCACGAGTATGGAAAAACCACTCCCATGCCATTTCCCAGAGTAGAGCGGTCATTTAATAATAGCATGTTTATACAATATTTGTTTCCACTGTCCATGTCAGGGCCTCAAAGCACTTTGAAAATGTTAATAAAACTATTTGTAATCCTTTCTGGCTAAAAGTAATTTATTTCCACTCTCTTGACCAGAGCCATGAAGAAACTGTTAATAGTTTTTAGCTCTTACATGCAGTACTTCTAAGCTGTGGCTTTCAATGTTCTTCGAAAAAAAAACCATATCATCATTAAGCCCATTTTACGGATAGAGGAATAAGGTTTTAAAGAGCACCTAGACTTCCTAATGGCCACATTACCGCTCTGTTGCCATGATAAATACTACCCCTCTCCATATGTCCTGATACCTGTAAGCTAGCATCCAGTAAATTGTTGTCACTAGTCATGGAGGTTTTCTAGGGCAGCAGGAAGGACTAGAGAAGCAAAGGAGGAGAAGCAGCTACTGTCCTGTGGCCATGTCATGGTACTATTTTAGGTTGTTTCCAAGAACCTGCTCAATGAGCACATCCCAGACTGTAGAGTTCTGCATATACGTCCATGTGGTGAGCAGCTGCACACATTCACATTTTTGGGAAAGCACATAGGCATTGAACATTTATGCTACAGGCACAGTGGAAGTGACAAAGACCTGCAGCAATTCCTTCAGGACTTATTTGCTTGCAATCTTTCTCTCTTTAAATAAAATACACATATATAACTCAATAATGTAGCCATATGTATCTTTTCTTTCCTGATAGACATTAGGACTGGGATCGCTTGGTGGACATTGGGACCTCCTTCCATCTTCCTGCCTTCTGGTCAAAAAACTGAATGTCTTCTCCCAGGAGATAGCCATATTGTTTTTTGGGGGGATCCGTGGCATTCACCATGAGCCCAAGCACAACTCTAAAGTGGTGGAGGGCAAGTATGAGGGCACCATTCTTGGACTGAGGGCTTGTTAGCAGGGGACTGTTTGGTCACTGAAGATTTTACCTCAGGCATTGAGTCAGAGGAAAAATCCCTTGTCATCTAGTGACACACATTTATTCCTGGCAAGAGACAAGAAATGTCGTTGTCTTGGACAACACCATTGTTATTCCAGGCTGCAGCCAATGAGTAGGTTTTTGTACCAATGGCCTTGATGGTCTAGACACCACCTGAAGCCCCAATCAGAAATGGCCCTATTTCCCCATTTTGAATTGCTCTCAGCTCATGTCTCACTGTTACGGAAATGTGGGCTGTGTGGGAGCTTCTTGGCTTCCAGAGATTTGAGGCTGAAGCTGTCCCTTGAGCCACTGGAGAAGAGTGGTGAGGGCTGCAAGGTGCTGGGTGACACTCTGCTTCTGCCAGTCATAACCCTAGGCTTATCCAGGCAGGTTCAAGTAGTAGCCTGGGGGAGCTCTTAAACCTCTTCCATGGTATTCTAGCTCGGTTACTGTCATGGTGGCCTTTAATACACTAAGCTAAAAAAATGTGGTAGATAAGAAATTTGTCCTTGATGGCTTCACTAAAGAGGCACTGCTAATGATGCCAAACCAAAGCCATTTAAGGCAGTTTAAGTTCATAGTTGTTCTGTATTTTTTTTCAGTTTAAAGGACGTTGCTGTGATATGTTGCTGAATTATTCAGCTTTCCATTAAGTATTATATACTGAAGTGGGTTCTCACCAACAACCTTTCTTGCCATATTTTACCTATATTTCTGTACATATACTTGCATTGTCAATGCATGTTGGGGAAAAAGAAATTACAATGTGTGGGTATGATTGGTTTTCTTGCTGCTCTGTAATGTCCTTTGACTTCTCTCACAGCACTGATGTGTAGGTATGCCTTGATCCTCTTATGATGGCAATTCTCCTTAAGTGTTTCTCTAAATTCATTACACAACAGGAGTCTCCCAAGCAGACAGTTTTTCTTCTTTCTCTCTTCTTATGCCTATGATTTACTGAAATAATTTTCGTAAAGGGAGGCTGTATTAGCATCTCTCCCTGTACTGAAGAACCATGCTAAGCATTTTCAAGAGTAAAGTAACTTGGACTCCTGGTTTCACTTCGGAATGTATCAAATGATGCTGTCTCATAATGGTTGCCTAAAGCAGAATCCAAAGTACAATCCTTAAATTAATACCTGTCTGAAAGTCCTGTTAATTCTGAGTTTGGGATGTCTTCATAGAATCACCCTTCCACCATCAAGGCCATGAATCAATAAATTTTAAAAATAATTACTAGATTATGAGGTGATAATCTATGAAAATGGTCTCAGAATCATGTAGAGAAATGCAGATGCCCCAGCTTGTGAAGCTCACATGTTGCTTTTAAATCTCCTTTCCCAAAAAACGTAGGAAGAAGGGTTCAAAAATGGGGTATATATCAGAGCTGTACAGGTCAGCTTTTAAAAATATATTACACTTTTAATTTAGCTTTATTAATTGCATTTTTAGGTCCATACATGCAAAGATCACAGATGTAAATAGAGCATCATAATGGAGGTGGCAAGTAATCTGCTGGCAAGATATTCACAGGTACCTTTCATTCCTGCCCATTGTAGTATTTTAAATAATTGCGCTTGCTAAAAAAAACACAAGATGGCAGTGCTCAGTTCATTAAAAAAATAAAGCAGAACAACTATTTTGCTGTACAGTGAAAATGAAATAGAGAAAAAAACATTATCACACATACCAACAGTGGGTTCTTAACCCTTTCTGCTCATCCCACACTAAGACAGTTTCCCCCTGAAGCGTACAAGAATGTGTCAGTAAAACCCCCAGTGAACACCCACAGCCCTGAAGAATGGCCAAATTCTGCTTTGTTATCCAGAGATACAGAAGTGTTTTGCTTAGCCAGCTAATCTTCAGACCAGTGAGAGAAAGTGAAAATGACACCTGAAGTTGTTCCAGTTCGTAATTTACAGACATATATTTCTTGTCTGTTCTTGAAGCTAGGGATTACACATACCCGTACCGCAACATTTTTTCTTTTTCCAATCAATATGTAAGATAATAAGTAGATGGATTTAACCTCCTCTATGCTTCTCTTTGCACTTGTTTGATAAGACATTAAATGTAAGCATTTCCTGCGTCATTGCACTGCAGCATTGTATTATGGTATTTATAAAGAGACTTTTTTTTCTTGATGAATTTTCCCTCTGAGTGCACAACATCTCTATTAGGATACCTTAATTATTTAGATTGGGAGCATTTTGAAGTGTGCCAAGTTAAATATCTAAAAAACAGATGATATGAATTGTCCTTGTTTAGAGCAAACCTTGCTGAGAAAACAAAACCCAGACAAAGCACTTAGGCACCCAGGTCTCAGTCAACCAAGATCAGTGCTTGGCTTTGAACACAGTTTTACACTTAGGTTATATTCTTTGGCAGGTAAAGGAGCAGGAAAGGCAATAACCCCTCTGCCCATCTTTGTGCTGAAAAGACACAATTTCACCCCTGCCTGGGTGACACTTTGCTGTCATATTAAAATTTGGTTTTCACCATACCCCACGCCCTGCCTATGGTGCGTTCGAGACTCAGCAGGATGGGCCAGTGCCTTACTTGTAGGGACACCCACAGGGTCAGTTGGGCAGTTGGTACATCTGGTGCCTTTTTCAGGGTCAGTGTGAAGCCATCAAGGGACCACAGCACCCTCTCCTGAAGAGAACGGGACCATGTTTTTAGGGAAAAAAAACCCAAAATGGTGCATAATGGTTACAGGTCTTCCAAGATTTCTGCCTGGTGCAGGGGAAGAAAGGTGGCAAAAACATATGACAAGGCCCCAAAAGGGCCCTCAGTCCCCTGAGTGAGCAGGTCCAAGTGTGTGTGATAGTGTGTGTGCATCCTCACCTTGTAGAAGAGGAGAGGGTAAGGTATACCTGAGCCCCTGGGGATACTTCCAGAGACACGAAACATTCAGCTACTTAAAGAAGACTTTTCTTAACTGGAAACACAGTACTGGAAAGTGGGAAAATGCCCTTCTCCAGTATCATCGCTCCCCTCACAACAGTCCTCATCTGGCAATGGGCTGCAGCCAGCAGGGCATTCTAGTGGTGCTCTGCACCTGGCAATGAACTACTGCCCCAAAGCCATCAGCTTTTACAGCCTTTTCCTCCTGGCTGCAAGCCATCACTTTCAATCTTCAGGGGAAATGGCAGCCAGACCTCCTTGCAGGCAGAACCTGCTGCCCTCAGACCCATTCCAGCAGAGTCAAAATGCCCCCTTTGACTGTGCAGCCTCTGTTAAGCACCAAAGTGGAATTTGGGCATGTATTGAGCCAGCATCCTGGTGGAGGATCTCTCCAAGTGATTTAACTTCTGTGCTACCTGGCTTTGCAGAAAATCCCAGCTTTCCGCAGGTGCAGAAATAGGCTTGAAATGTGCCATTTCTCCTTGCTGCATGACAATTTGGAACCAGGAATAGACACACACCCATCTGATACTCTGGGAGCTAATTGAGATCCAAAATGCTCCATCTTTGGGTGATTAAAATAATTCTTGTTTTTGTTGGAGTAGGACAACTAGTGTATCCGGAATTACAGGAAAATATTTGTCCTTCTCATTTTTGCTGTGCTAACTAAATTTGTTAAAATAAAAATAGATCCTATAACAAAAAAAAATTGCTTGAAAACCTACCAGACATTTAACTTGTTCTTAAGTTTTATTAAATAATTTTCCTCACTTAATATATGGGTATTTCTTATTCTCTTCATTTGCATTCAGAAGCATCATGTTATTTCACTTTACCCAAAAAAAAAAAAGGAAAAAAAAAGGAGAATCCCATTACCTGGTGTACGTACAGAACTTTGGCAAATGCTAACATACTCTAAAAATTAAAAGACAACTGTTCCAAAGTCAGCACCTGCTGATTTGAGTTTAGTATTATTGTTTTTCCTAGTACTTCCATTTCTCATGTTTTGTAGAAGCAGATGTTGCTATTTGTGGATGTCTCTAGTTAACAAGACCATTCATAATCAATGACAACATTTTTCCAACAGATTTTTTCCTTATGGTAAGGTATGCACTTGCACAGAAAATTTATCATGTGCAAGATCTGAGCTGAATGAGTGTAACACAGTTCCCCAACCCTTCCAGCAATAACAGCAAATGACACAGTTAATGCAGTTTCTCATTAAGGGAATGCAATGACTGATTAACACTTCACTCCTTCACATCTGAGACCAAAACATCCACATTCCCACGGGACATCGGACTATTTTCTTTTAACCTTGTCAAAACTGTGTAGTCAGAAGGTAGCACGGCAGTCTAGCACAGGTCATTTGGCTACATGGGCAATACTTATACAAGAGAAGCCGTGCTATGATGACTCAGTCTGCAGTACTTGTCTGTTCATATTGTGGGATTATGCTGCTCATTTCTGCATGGACAAAGCAAGCTGAAGCACTCGCTGTTTACAAACAACACATCAAATCAATGTCAGTAAAAATGGAAGTTGAATTTGAGGGAGCTCACCATGTCAATCACTGTTGTGAGATTTTAGGACTGCTTGAATAGGCTACAGACAAAGGTGCTGAGCTCGTCTGGAAAATCCACGACCACACAGAGGAAATGAAACCAGAGAGTTACATCTGCGGTTCTTACCGCTGTAGCTAAGCGTGGCATGAAATTAATTGCTTGAAAATTGCGTCTTGCCTTGATAATCACTATTCAGGCATGACATCCATCAGATCAGATTCATGGCCAGATAATGCACTTGGTATGGTGATGCAGGTGTGTGCCTTGCTCTAAGCCTTCTCCCACAACCACAGCTCTTCCACTGTGGTTTTATAATAGCTGAAGCTCACATAAGTTGAAGATGACGTGGTCCAGCTCTCCTTCCACTGCCCTTGGATGTCTGTTCCCCTCCATTTCCAGTGTTGGTGCTAGTGAGTGTGAACATGTAGCAAGCCATTTCAGGAAGCTGATATAGCTAGTTGGGTCAGAAAAACCCAACAACAAAAAAAAAAAAAACCTCACCCAAAATTATTTGTCTTAGCCAGGTACATTTCAATAGTTGGCACATCCTGTGATCACAGAGATCACAGCCTGAGATCCAGAAGGGAAAACTGGTGTGGAGTCAGTCCCAAAATCTAAACTCCAAAATGAGATGGAGAAGTGATTGCCCGTGACTGTATTCAATGAGAACAATTGGGATACACATTTATTTCTGTGGTGATTCCAGTTATTTCCAGTACAGCAGGATGGGCTTGATTTTGGATGTAGGCAGAGAAAACAACTGCCTTGGTCAGTTTTCTCCCTAATTTTGCCTCTGATAGAGTTCTGGAAAGGTAAAAGTGCTGCTGAGGCAAGTTGTGCGGCAACTTCTCTGGTGCTGAACACCCTACAATTTGTTACTTTATGGCTTGTTTCTCCTAAACAGTAGTACAAGCCACAAACATGGCTATGCAAGACTTGCCCAACTCTGCCCCTTTCATACCAGTTCTCCCTGCCCTTGGGGTGACCAGACTGTCTCGACACTGACCTGGTCCTAGTTTTAGCCTTGCTATGAGCTCATAGCTCCCCAAACTTAATTTTCCCTACTCAACTGAAAGACTTAAACTGATATTGAAGTAAAACTGTGGTCATCCTAAAAAGGAGCACAAAAAGAAGAAAATAAAAATGATCTTAATGAATGCAAGAACGTGTGAGACAGTAGTGAGTTATTTGTCTATGGATGTGCTAACTGTATGTGTCAAATGAGTTTCTTCTTACTGAACAATTTCAATTTCAAATTACTATTCTCTGTATGGTGGCAGAAAATCCTTAATTTTCCCATTGATCCTAGCTTTTCACAGCCACTCTCCTCTTCTTTCTCTTTTTTAAATGTCGCTTTATCCAAGACAACACTGCTCACCCTAAACCTAAAGTTAAAATCAACTGTTCTAAAACAGTTCGCTACATTTGGCCATGCTTCAGTAGAAATTAATATGGCCTAATTATAGGACAAGGAATAACTCCTCACTGACAGGATGGTGGGTCACTGGAACAGGCTTCCCAGGGAGTTGGTCACAGCATCAAGACTGTCAGAGTTCAAAGAGTCTCCGGATGACACTCTTAGTCATATGATTTAGGTTTAGGTAGTTCTGCAAGGAGCAGGGAGTTGGATTTGATCCTTATGGGTCCTTTCCAACTTGAGATATTCTATGATTCTATAAACTCTGATTCAGTCTTTTGTGGATATAGCTGGACAGCAGAAAAAAAGACAGAAATCAAATCCAATTTTAAATAACTAAGGGATGGTCAGATATTATGCAGATGCGGAAGAAGTCCCCCATGGCCAAAGACAGCCTGAGAAAAAGCACTCTACCAACCTGTATTGACAGAACTGCTGGACTGGATCAACAATTATTCTTTTGAAGGGGTGTGTTTCCTCACCTTTCATTTTGTTACCTGACAATTTTGCAACCTCAAATGAGGATGAAAAAAATAAGGCTTTGTCCTTTTCTAGCTTATGTGTTCCCATTAAGACTGAAGACTGCATGCCTGGGACTTGGCAATAACAGTATGCAGCAAGAGGAGAAGCAATAAACTTATTATGTGTGTCAATAAAGTCTGCAAGTAAGACTTGGAACACACACATGGAGCAAAACTGCTGACTAAGGGAGAGTGACTTTTCCAGTTATAACAAGACATTAACATGCAGGTCAGAGGTTGAAATATTAAAAAGCAGTTAACAGGTCTCTTGAGAAGCACTGGTAATGCACAGCAGCTCTGCATACTTGCACACAATGTAAAAAGCCACAACATTATCCCTTAAAACCAAACACTTATGTGCAGAGCTCGATTAGTAAAAGCTGTTCAGAAGCTGAAATGTTAGTTCTGCTGGGAGATGCCCTGCCTGGGAGCAGAATTAACAGCACTGTGACCCAAAGGTGTGCTGTATGGCAAGAAGCCTAATGAAGGCTGAAGTAAAAGATGTTAGAAAGCCATCAGCTAGAGAAAAAATAGAATGGTGATGGCACCTTTTAACCGAGACAAATGACCTTTCTCATGACTCGTTTAGGGATTTTTTTTGCCACAACCACTTGAAGTACCAATACTTTGGTCTTCATATTTGTGAACCCAATTTCAATCATGTTCAATCATCATCTTCAATTAGAGCCAGATTTTTTTATAGAGAGCTACACTGCTATTACTTACTAAAACTAAGTCTCTTTTATGGCTTTCAGGCAATTAATTACTCTTTTCTGACCTACAGAAACACGATACGTGTCCTTCACAACTCCTAGATAAAGGATTCTTTTCAAATATATTTTCCAACATGGATGGTTTGGTGTAATGTGGTGCAGGAGCTGTCAAAAGTACCTCAAGCTCCATGCATAACCAGCCTGAACTCAGGTGTTCCACCTATCTCACAGCCCCATGCTATGCGTGAGCCCATAGCCAGCTTCTCTGTCCTATACTGTTTTATGATATTGACATCTGCCCTATGAGACATATTTTGCTGGACTAAGATCAGCATTGAAGTCCATGATTTTTACTAGCTTATCCGAACTGCTGTACACATAAGAGAAGACAGAGTTCCAGTTTTCCTTGTTGTGCTCTGAAATTGTTGGAGCAGGAGCTTAATTTCACTCAGTTTGAAGACAGATTGAATTGGAGTTCACTAATGTAATGCATCCGTGCTTGGCCTGCATTTAGGCACATGTGAAGAGACAGTCTTCCCAGCTATTCCCTGTTTTAGGGGAGACGCTAAGTCCTGTTAAACCATATTTGCTCGCTTGGTATCATACTACGGCACATTTAAGGCACTGAAGAAAATGCTTTAGTTTGTCTGCAAACTCCATGGCTTTTGTGGTTTTGTTACAATGATTTCATGGCCTGAATTCAAATAAATTGCGAAATAAAGGTCTGCTTCAGAGCCCACCCAAAAGATTGGTGATCTTCCCAGTGCATTAATCAGATAATATGAAGGGAATGCAAACCCTACATCTGACCAACATGATATGTAACCAAACAAACAAATGCTGAGCATAGCAACTTTTACAGTCGATATGTTCCACCATCTATATGGTAGCTTGGTAGATTCAGTTAGATTATAGGTTTCCTTTCAGTCCCAAAGCAGAGGATGTTCTACAGTGAAATCATGACAGTTGTTTCTGCTATGCAAAGTACTGCCTGGCTCTGTCTGAGATAAAGCTCTGTCTGTTGGAAGGAAAATCTCAGTCACTCTGTGGCTATGTCATCCTTGTTTTGGGTGGAAGCTGTTTTGGTGGGTAACATCTGCTATTTTCATTGAAATCTGAAAGACCTGTCTACATGTTTTGGTGTTTTTTTTCTTCTTGGTATAGGATGTGAGGGAGGGAAAAATAATTATATTGACCTTTCAGTTGACTGAGGTGCAGTGTAAAAAGACTCAAAGAAATGAATATCCTTACAATTATGCATAGTAAGGCATTCTTACTCAGTTTTTCTCATGTAAAGAAAACCAAGAAAAACAGAGCTATTATGACTTTACCCACCTACAGACAAAGCCTGAGAAGATCCTATTTCTCAGACCTTTGTTGAATTTTCAGTCTATCTACTGGGAATTCTTTTTCCTCCCTTAAAAGATAAATATGTTTAGTAGTCTCGAAGGACAATAGCTTTTCATTTGGGAAAACAAATGTCATCACTCTCTTTCATTCTCAATTTTGTCTTCCTTCCCCTTCTCCATCTCTTTTTCCCTATTGCTCTGGTCATGAGAATACATACTCTCCTTTGCCATTAATCTCTCTTTTCCTGGGACTTTGTAACATTCAGGGACAATATATACTGAGACAAAAATTGCACTTTAGGAGAATTCGTACAACTGTAACCTATCTTTCTATTTGATTTTAAGTAAAATATAATAGAAAACATAGAAGAATGAGAGACTTGCAGCCATTTAAACAAAAAAGTAAGGCATTGATAAAGAAATAATATTTGAACTCATAATTGCAACCTCCTGAATCTGCCAACGAATTCACATTTGATCCTGAACTGCTCAAGAAAAAGGAACAGAAGAGAAAGGAAGGGAAAGGAAATGAAAGGAGAAGGAAAGGGGGAAAAAAAAAAGCAAACTACATTTCCAAAACGATGTTGAAAATTATGAAAATTCATATTACAAAACCAAATCTCTTCTCATGAAAACTGTATAAGAGGTAGTCAGTATGTTCAGCTCATGGCACAGGACTGAGTGCTGGCTTCAAGACTTTGCTGTTAGTAGCAGAAATACTTACATAAGCATTCTAATCTTTTGGCTAACTATTTTTGCTTTTTGATGATCCATAGTAGGGCTGGATCATGATTCTTGTGCTGGGATTTTAGGCCATGAGATCAGCACGTTCTGTTGAGTTAGCTGTTAGTAATCCAAACCCCTGCCTATGGAGTAAAAGCAAGCTGTTAGGGCTGGTATTGACTGACGGTCACCTGTTTCAAGGGTACAGCCCCAGCCTGACTCCTCCTCCATTGGTATAGCTGGGAAGTCATTTTACGTCTTGCTTCTTGCAACCATTTATTGTTCATACATTGTGGCTCTTGCACCTATGATGTTGGTGTCTGGCAGATAAAGTCAGGCATTTTGGCCTGTTTGTTTGGTTCTGTGGACCATATGAATGGCTCCTCCAGCTCATTTGCAAGCTAATAACTTATCATCTACACAAGAAGATACTGGGGCAACAGTATAAAAGTGTGAAAGTTTCTCCTGTAATTAGCAGTGTTGCAAAACTCTGACAGCTGGTTGTCCTTGACAGTTCTGCTGTTGTAGACAAAATGGGGATTCCTAATGCTCTTGACCCTGTGCAGAGCCACACAGCAAAACCTTCATCAGGTTGACAGCCACAAGAAGTTTACCACAGACCTTGGAGTAACAGATACAGTAGGACTTCTCGGAGTTTGCAGCTAGGAGGTATTCAGGGATCTCCCATCCCACTATGGACTGGGTGCACAGTTGAGTCCCAAAGAACCCCATTAGTTTTGAGATAAAAAAAACATCTGGAGGCACATTTCTGCCCACTTCCACGGGGGGGCCACACGACATATTTTCATTGTGGAAGCAATTCTTAAATTTCTCGAGGCCTTGAGATAGAGTTCTGCATGACAGTCTAGATTTTGATGCTTCCCCAAAACACATATATCCCAATAACACTTACCATAAAATAAACAAACAACAGAAAAATTCTCTACCAATGAAAATAGGATATTAATCTGATATATACAGAAAGTACTATAATGTGTGTACACGTTGCATGTTTCCTAACTTCCTCTGCAATCTTTTTTATACTGTTAACAGATTTGGGTATCTCCTTCCTAGATTATTAAAAAAAGGAATCTGAAAGGATGCAAGTCCCAGTGCTCAGGAGCATTGTGCAACATGAATTTGGAGGACTGGAACATTTTGGTCCAGTACATGGTCTTCTGCCACTTGAACTAAGGGAGAAACTGAGTTTGTGGGTAATGTAACATAATTGCAGGGGAAAGCCCTTTAAAGCCAGATACTAAAACATCTGTACTGCAAAAGGACTTCTTGCCTGCCAGCTGCTGCTATCTCACTGGCTGTATCCAAAATAAATAATTTTAGTACATTCTTTTTTTTTTTTTATTTAAGTTTACTCTTAAGTTGGGTCATCCAACATCAACAATTTCAAGCTGGAGAATACAAGATATAGTGACTGATAAGAAGCTAAATCTGAATTTCATATAACAAAAAGTGTTGAGCAAGACTAGAGATAGACAGAACAACCTTCAGCATTCACCTAGGTGAGAAAACAAATCCAAGTAAAATTGCAAATTCAGGATTAAGTCACAAGGGTGTTGTTATGCGCAAAATGTCTATGATCCTGTTTAATTTTCCTCACTTGATCTTTCTGATTTTTGTTCGTTTGCATGCTTTGATATTCACTGCAACAGATCTAAAACTGAATTCCAAAGCTGGTACTGGAGAAGCTGAATCATATTCAGATCTCTTGGTATAGCTGCCTTACTTCGGTGTTGCAACCACCATAGTTTACGTTAAAGAGGATGAGATTTGATTCAGGCTACCTGTTACCTAAGGAAGCCAAACTATGACTTCATGTTTAAGAAACACATAGAAGGTGTTAATGGTGCAGAGACCCCAATTAATATTGACTTTACACTGAGAGATAGAAAATTTTAGCCTAGGATTCTTGTATTACCCTTTGGATCTTTGTGCTTACATGCTCAACAGACAATGCTGATTTCTCCTTGCTGCCTGGTAAACCAGCAAGCACAAGGCAAGACTTGGAAGAAAAGCTATGTATGATCATTTTAGGTAACCAGTTGTATTCCCACTACCCCTCTTTGCCTCTGGCAAGTGCTTGGAAAACTGGAGCTTTTCTCCACACAATTCCCCCTTGCTATCAGCTATCTTTAAACTGACTCTTGCAGCTGTACTGTGAGACAGATGGGGTTGTAGGCTCATCGATACTATGCAAATTTACCCTGTAAGTAGATGACCTGTTACTGTGGGAGCAGACTAACCTGCATCTGCTATGTTGCTTTCACTTTTACTGGACAAGGTTAATGATGAAAATAAGGTTAATCCAGTGAAAGTTTAAGCAATTGATTACAGAACAGGAAATCTGATTACAAAGAACCAAACCAATAAAAGTCAAATGTCCTTATTTTGCGTGGTTCCTTCAGGGTTTTTCTTTCAGCATTTCAGATTTAATTAAGGCTTGGGGTTTGGGAAAGAAATTTTTCCTCTAATTTAAGTAACATTTTCTCATATTGACAGATGGATATTCAATACTAGTAAAAAAAGATTGGGTTCATTTCTATGATAAATGCCATTATTTTTAACAAGAAAAAATAAAGATTTTTAAAAGTAGGCATTTGGTGTCTAACCCTATATATTGTTGGCCAGATTTGGGTTTTTTTTTTGATTGGAACAGAATTGGACCTTTAGCTGAATTGATATTATCCCCAAGAGTAAAAAACAGCACGGAGAGCACACATTCATTTGCCACTACAAACTAGTCATATATATGAGATTACAAATATCAGAAGGCAAATCCTGCAACAAAAGTATTTTTCTTTTTTAGGTTTCAAACTTGGCTGACTTGAAGAGTTCTAAAATGTCTGCTTGGGACTACCAGTTATCTTCACCCTGGTGATTAAAAATGTATCAGAGAATGTGAATAGCCCACTCTTTTTGTTTTGCTTGTTTGTGTTTGTTTTTTTTTTAATACACTGACTTTACCTTGCAAAATTACTTTCAGGTTAATTTTAGGCTTAATCCCCCAAAAATTCAAACATTCAACCAATAGTGACACCCATAGAGATCATATAATGAAATTTCTAAAGACTGCAGCTGAAACTTTAATTTTAATGCAGTTTTAGAGTCAACAACACGACCTTTGGGAAACTCTCACCAGCTACACTTGTTTCATGATAACTAACTCCCCAGGTATTCAAGTCTAATACTGAAAATGGTGTATTGCAAGCAAGCAAAAAGAGCAAATGGAAAGTGCAAAAAACGATTTGCTGTTTTCACTTATGCTTCAGAGCTCTGAATGTCATCTTGGGTGGAAAATGTCTTAGCAGTTTTCTCTAGCCATCCGAAACCACTCTAATATATTGAAAAATGGCAGTGACATTTCCCCAAGATGCTTTTATGTGCAGTACTTGGTCAATACTAAGTGAGAAGAGAAAAAGGGCTCTGATTATAAACAACTGAAATTGTCTTTTTGACAAACAAGCCAGCGTGCTTCATGCAAATTATAAACCTTAGGTGCATATAGAAACTCGGAAATAGATCCAAACCAGCCCTGGAATAACAGCTTCCACATATGCCAGATTTTATAATATCTTAGGGATGTTGCCTGGTGGGAAGTGTGGAAGAATTTTTTTATCCAGTGTCAGACTAACTAAGGAAAGGTCCTTATCATGTTTTGCCTTCTCTTGGAGTAGCTGGAGCAATGCTGGATATATCATGTTATGCTGTTCATGTTGTCATAGTTAAACAGGCAACAGGTAGGTAGCGACACAAGATGTAATAAATATTTTTCAGGCAACAAAGAACCACACCTATCCCCTAGAATCAAGGTGGATTTAGAATAAAATCCTAGACAAGTTAGAGGCGTACATGCACCTCTCCTGCTAGAACAAGATGATCCCACAGTCCTACTGGCATCAGGTGCCAAACCCCCTTGTTTCTAATGACAGAAATTATTTAGGACAAGACCTCAACTAGCTGTGTAAAAGTTATTGTCACTACTTCTCAGGTGATATAAGCTGAACTAAACCACAACCTTTGTGCGTTTTTGTATGTCTTATTCTAAGACAATAAACAAATAATTTCTACTGCCAAAAAGAGTCTTAAAAGCTTATCTTCCAAGTGACATTCTATTTTGTATTGGGACCAAATAGGAGTTACTATTATTTGTGCATTTCTCACATAAATTCAGAGATAGGCTTGAACCTTTACTGAAAATGCCAGAGAATTTATTACAGAGCCAGGAAAGCCTGTAATCTAAAACAAGCAGTTCTGCTCAGGGATGTACAATTTTTCATATGTGTTTATGAGTTCCACTCTGTAAAGGGTAAAAAAGCAGGTGTGATAGGAGTGGCATGACAAAACTCTTGTGCATCACTTCAGAGAGTGAATTAGTGTCCTGATGCTTTATTAATCTTTGTTTACATATTCTTGTTGTGTTGTATTGAGGTAGCATTTGCTTGGCTCTCAAACATTTACTTGTGCTGAGACCAGACAGTGCTGCCAAATGCAAGGTCTACAGGATTTGGCAGTGGAAACCTTATATCATTTCATGTTCTAGCTTCTTGGAAGAGTTGAGACGGTCTACCAACCATCCCCCAAGTGACCATGCCTCAATTTCCCTGTCTGTTAAATGAGTGCAATGACACTGATGGGTTTAGGAATGTACTTGCAGATTCATTGGGAAGAAAGGAACACCAGCTGAGAAACAGGAATCAAAATCTTTAGTGTTGTTATTAGCTGTGTTACCTCATATATGCAATGTCCTGGCCCCTTAATGTCTGTAGTGTAAAGTGACCATGGACACAAAGTGAGGTCACTATGAGGGAGAGTGCAACCACATCTTTAAAAAAACAGTTCTGGCCCAGAAATACTCCAAAGTAAGTGATATGCAGCCTTGTCTGAAAGTAGCAGTGAGAGTTGTGAAGCCAAGTAGCCTACTTTGAAAATCTCAGATGAGAGGTTGTTTCTTGGGTTTTTTTTTCCTTCAGGCATGTGCATAACGACATGTGTTTATTCGGATAATCAGCTTCATAGACAAGATTGGGAGTATGAGCTGGATTTTGTCCTGGCCAGCACGTTTTCAAGAGGATCACTAAACTGACTGTAAGGAAGCACTAGAAACATGATTCCTGGAAGTAATTTTCAGCTGTCATGTTGAATTATAGAGAGACTTAGAGCTGCTAAGTTTTCCATGTCTCTGTTTAATCCTCTGTAAAATAAGCAAAGTAAAACATATCTGAGAAGGATGTAGTGAGTTACCAAAATGATATTGTGAAAGATTTCCTGTCTCTTTGGAAGAGGTGAGCTGTCTAGTTCAAGGTACTAGTGTTCTGCTGTTATGAAGCAATTCTCTCTCATATATAAAACAGGGAAAAATCCTGTAATGTCATGCTTCACAACTGATGACTGACAGCTCACTTTGAATTCATAATTATAGTCAAAACCCACATCCATTTCTTCATAATAAGTGTTTGGATTTGTGTAATTGTGATGTAAGAAGAAAATGTTTAGACCACTTCTTTAATTTCTGTAAAGAGGAACAAGGGAACAGCATGAGATAAAGCTCCAGTTTCAAATAAGCACCATAAAAAAATTTGTATTTTACTTTCCTATATGTTACACATTTTCCAGGTCATTTTAGAAATATGTATTCAATTCCTATGTAATCTATTTGTTATTTTCTGGTTTTCCTCCAAGGCATTTTGCCATTATCCTGCTAGGACTGTATCTTGTCTGACCACTTCCCCATTGCAATTAAGGATTGAAACCACTTGCTTACGCACAACGGAGACCATCATACCTAACCCCAAAGGAGGCCAGAAACTCCTAGCACACTGCTTTTCCCAGACCAACCAGGAGGCCCAGGGCACAGAAGGACAGCATGCTATTTGCAACAAAGTCTGGCACACTGACAATCCACATGAGTAGAGCCCTTCAAAATAAAAAGAAATGAAAAGAAAAGCAAACGGCAGGGAGCAGGGGGTTTAGTGCATCTCACGGAGAGGTGCTGCCTGAACTTTCATAATAAAATGAGATGAACTACTTCAAAATCAGTTGTTAAGAAAATGTTACCAAAGAGCCTCAAGGAGTGATATTTAATCAGGTTTTCTTCAAATCATGCAGTATATGTTTGGTAATTAGCATGCAGAATCACAAGCTTGATTTGAACAGCACATGAACTTGCACAAGCATCATAGCCTTCCCCAGAAATTTCACTTTGTACCTCCTCCCTCCTCTTGCTTTTCCTCCCTTCTTTCTCTGGTGCTAAAGCCAAAGAGGAGGTGAGACGATGCCTGGGGGTCCTGGAGGCAGTCTCTGATTCCAAATGGAAATATTTCATTGACTTCAGTGTATTCTGAATCAGGCCCATTGTACTCAATAAACTTGAAAGTGACCAGTATGCAATAAAGTAAGATTTAGAATCATACAATTAGGAAGATGAAAGTGATTACTGATTCCGGACTGCAGTTTTCATATATGTGTGTGCGTGTCCATGCATGTGTTTGGGGTCTGGGGATAGTACCAGTCAATCAGGATAATCAACTCATTGAATTAATCTTTAATTTTCATAAGGCAAATCTTGTCATACTACACAGCTGCAGCTGACATATTTGAATCCGATAACCCATGCTGAAAATAATCTTTGCAGCCATTTTTTCCGTTTCTTTCTCAAGGGTAATGTTTAAGGACTTTAAACTGAAAATCAGTTTTGATCACCAGAAAATATAAAAAAAAAAAAAATGAGGAGGATCAAATTGTATTGAATATCTAAGTCCACGTGGCAACATCTTTTAAATGCTCTTGCACAGTAATAGCAGCAGGACATAATATTTTCTCAGGATGAAGAAACCCTGGGAGAGGAAGAAGCATCTCGGATAACATACTGGCACAGAGAGGCATACATATATACAGAGATCTTAGGTGGGGGGAGTGTTCTGCCTCCATGCATATTTAGTATGAAAGTTGTTCTTTTAGAAAGACTCAATTCAACAGTTAAGATGAAAGAAATAACTAGATTCCCTCCAAGCTTTTGTATTAGTCTTGAAGTTAGCCATCATTTGAAAATAAGAAGCTGTTGGGATTTATTATCTTCTGGAGCCATTAATTACAGCGTGTCCCATTTCTGTTTATTTGTCTTTGTTCTTCTTGGTGTTGAAAGACTGACCCTCGTGGACATAAAAAAGATTATCTAGCTTCATCTGTCTCACCATACTCTGTGGCTCAAGTCCTTGTGGTAAGGCACTTCCCCAGACTACATGACACAGCCAGATGTAGCAATTGGATACTGGGCTATGAAATAGCACTAATTTCAGATGTCAGCTTTCACACTTCATAAAACAGAGAGCATATTACAGCATACGTTAAATTCTAGAGTAAACAATGCCAAACGTCTGTGCAGATGTGTTGTAGTTTTGAAAATCTGGTAGAATGTATTTGGAACTATTCTCTAAATTTCCTCTGTCCCTGCCCTGAGACTGTGGTAAGTAGCACAGAGAACAGCTGTCCAGGCTTGTTTTTCTAAGCCATTGACTAAACAGTGAGTTCATGTTCAAGATAACTGTGGGGTACCAGTTCATGAACTTCTTGAACTCTGCTGTCCATAAGTGTGGTGATGGGATTGAAAAACTGCCATTTAATTAATGGTGAGTTTTGTAGCTAGAAATGAACCTTCGACCAAGTGGATTTTTTCATTAAAACATGTCTGGAGACCAAAAATAAGTAAAAGTGCTAAGCTGGCTAAACTGTTGCCTTTTTTTTTTTGCCAGGGAAAGACATTGCTTTTTTAAAAGAGGGAGATAAAACCATCACCCGCATATACAGTCCAAGACATGCAGTGAACATAGGCTCCAATGCCAGAGCATTTGCACGGAGCAGAATTTGCTCTGTGCTCCTTTCTGTATTCACTTCCCAGTTTGCAAAATGATTAACCTGGAGATTTTTCCACCAGTGGAATAGTTCACTGCAATAGTTTGAAACTTCCACGTTTCTCTGTAGGATTCAGTTCTGTGCCCTTTATAGGCAGAACAGGGATTGGTCTCTGTGGGAAGAAAGCTGCATAGAGCTTACAGTTGCAATACTGTACTGTCATTTCAGGCTCTAGACCTCTCCATTCATGTTGATAAGAATCCTTAGATGTTGAACATTTATCCAATACAAACTCTTCCCTATTATGTTTTTTTACATTGCATGGAACACAGACTTATTTTATAAATCCACACACTTCACTTGCCTAAGCTTGAAACCATATCATTCCACTGTGCTTCAAGGTACGTTCACCTTGCTCAAGGAAAACAGCATCTTTCCCTTAGTATTAGAAAGTGTTTGACATCCATAAGCAGAGGTCAACACAGAAGAAGAGTTGGAAAAGACCTGCTGAGATAGAATTCTACTACTGCAAGACTTACAAAATACTTAAATTCACAGATAAAACCTATCTAGTGATGTTTCTAGAAGGGTACCCTGCCCTCTCCTCTCTAGCTGGTAGGTTATTTTGGATCATCACTCCTTAAATGGATAAAATAAGAGCAAGAAAACTGGTGAAGGGCCTAGAGAACAAGTCTTATACGGAGCAGCTGAGGGAACTGGGGCCCAGAAAAGAGGAGACTGAGGGGAGACCTTATTGCTCTCTACAACTACCTGAAAAGAGGTTGTAGTGAGGTGGGTGTTGGTCTCTCTTCCTAAGTAAGAAGAGATAGGATGAAAGAAAATAGTCTTAAGTTGCATCGGGGAAGGTTTACGTTGGATACCTCAGCTTAGATTGACTATATCAGCGTTCAGTCCTGTTCAATATGTTTATCAATGATATGGACGAGGCGATTGAGTGTATCCTTAGTAAACCCGTAGATGACACTAAGTTGGGTGGAAATATTGATCTTCTTGATGGTAGGGAGCCTCTGCAGAGGGATCTGTACAGGCTGTATCAATGGACTGAGACCAATAGAATGAGTTTGAACAAGGCCAAGTGACTAGTCCTGCACTTGGAGCACAACAACCGCATGCAGCATTACAGACTTGGAGAAGAGTGACTGGAGAGCTGCCTGGAAGAGAAGGACTTGGGGCACTGGCTTATAGCCGGCTGAATATGAGCCAGCAGTGTGCCCAGGTGGCCAAGAGGGCCAATGGCATCTTGGTCTGTGTGAGAAAGAGTGTGGCAAGCAGGACAAGGGAGGTGATTGTGCCCCTGTACTCGGCATTGGTGAGGCCAATAAATACATTGAGGCCAGTAAATATCTAATTACATATCTTAAATACTGTGTTCAGTTTTGAGCCCCTCACTACAAGAAAGACACTGAGGTGCTGTAGTGTGTCCAGAGAAGGGTAGCGAAGCTGGTGAAGAGCCTGGAAAACAAGTCTTATGAGGAGCAGCTGAGGGAACTGGGGTTGTTTAGCCTATGGAAGATGAGACTGAGGGGAGACCTCATCGCTGTCTACAACTTCCTGAAAGGAGGTTGTAGCTAGGTGAGTGTTGGTCTCTTCTCCCAAGTGACAGGTGATAGGATGAGAGGAAATGGCCTCAAGTTGCACCAGGGGAGGCGTTTGAGTCACCATTCTTGGAGGTATTCAAAAGACAGGTAGATGAACTGTTTAGGGATATAATTTAGTAGTGGACAAGTATGGTTGGACTCAACCTCAAAGGTCTTTTCCAACCAAGCAGTTCTATGAATCTAGGATATTAGGAAAAATTTATTCACCCAAAGGTTGCTAGACATTGGAACAGGCTGCCAAGGAAAGTGGTTGAGTCACCATCACCATTTTAAATATGCCATGGAGCTATTTAAAAGACAAGTACATATGAAATGGTTTAGTAGTGGACTTGGCAGTGTTAGGTTTGTGGCTGGACTCTATGATGTTAAAGCTTTGTCTTTTCCAACCTAAATGATTCGATGATTCTATGTAAGCTGCCTTCTGATTTCCTGCTTAAGTGTATTCCTTGTCAGTTTATATTAACTTGTTTGACTGTAGGCCCTTCGTTTAAATAAGTTCTTTTGCCTCTCTTATATCCCTAATGTATTTATGACTAGCAATTTTACCCCTGCAGCCTTGACTTTGAAAGCTCTCCACTCCTCTGATATTCTGGTACCATTTCTCTGTTCTGCTTCCAGTTTGAAATTGTCTTTCTTGAATGTGTGTACCAGATTGGGACAGAATGTGAGATTGCACTGGAGCCTTAATCTTGCCCCCTGTGGAAACAGAACTGGAACAAAAGCATTGTATTTGAAGCCTCACTTAACTTCACCAGCTTGGTGATAATTGCCTTTGAGTAGATAAACCAAATGCAAACGTTTAAAACTACAATTAGTAGGAAGTTTTCAAGTAGCAAAGTATTATTTTCACACTTTGCCTACATATGAGGTCTCAAAGTATTTTATGATATATAATTAGGATTCACATCTTCAAAAATGTGGCAGAATAAACAACAGTGTTCCCTGTATCTGTTAATTCTTTTATTGTGCTTTGGTATGATGAAGCAGAATAGGGTGTAATCATCTGCAAGTGGCTACTTGTGAAGAAATGATACTATTTTTTCAACCCCCACAGTAAGGATCTGCCGAGGGAGTTAGTTTCTACTTCCACTGTACCTAGAATCATTGCTGATTCTCTGTGCTCTTGGTGCACTGGTTGAAGAGGTTATACAAGTTTTAGCGCTACTGACCTACTTACAACCAGTTGTCACAAATAAAAGGTAAAAAGTACAAGTGCTTTTCTTTGCTATTGACTATGCTACACTATTAGGTGGCCTCATTCTGTAAATCCTGCTGCCGCTTTGTAATGATCCTAGGCAGATGTTACCATGGTCTTTATTTGGACTATAAGTGGCACTGGCTGCAGGATCAAATAATGTGATAAAGGAGGTAAAAAACAGTTGGTGTATTTTGGTACGTTACTCTGGCTTTGATCATCTTCAGTGCATTGGGGCAGGCACATTGAGAAATGTGACACCATATTTCATCTGATCCTTGCCAAAGCACTGACAGGCACTGTCCTGAACTGGGTCTGTAGTCTATATGTTCTCCAAAGCAGGTACTTGGAATGCAACTCCCAGGAACTGGTGTTGAGCAATGAGTTCCCTTGTGTTGTAGGGGAAAAGCAGAAAAGGAGAGAGGCTGATATTTAGGCAGGCATCTGCAAAGAGAGATTCCTCATCTCTGCATCCCTGCTTTCAGGATCTATATTCAACATCATATCATTATTTACATTAAACCCTTCTCCAAATCGTGCTGTCCCTTTTTTTTCCACCGAGCATCCTACTAAGTCAGAAAACCCCAATCTTCTTTCCTTCTAATTATTCCAAGCAATGTGGAACGGCTTTGACAGGTGGACTTACTCAAATGCCTTTGTTCCCACGTCAGAAGGGCAGATGATTGTACCACTTTCCAGGGAAGTGGGACATGCTTCTCTGCCTTCCTTCATGGAGGAAGAATTGAATCCAGATGCTCTTGTCCCATGCTTTAACCACCGAAGTATGTGGAAAAAAGAGGAAGTTAGAGACGAAGACAGATGTTCCATATAGATATTATCTCTAAAGACCATTATGCTTTTCATGGGAACATACACACACACACACACACACACACACATATTCTCCTTCTTGTTTCCTTCTTCTTCCAAATCCCTAAAACTGCCATGCAAAATGTGGGAGTCCATCCTTCAGCCAACACATAGATATGTGGTTAGGATTTCTTCTTGGGGATCCTGGAATACGTGTGGGCTTGAATCCCACTGAAAAAAAGAGGAGTGTGAAGGCAAGTCTCCCACATCCTGTGGAGTGCTCTAATCCATCATCCAGTAGATAAAACTGAGTGCCTGTGGGAGAGTCCAGTATCTCCTCCCCCAGAACTATTCTGTGTGAAGCCTGGTTCCAAGTTCTGAGAGCACCTATTAACTTGTTAATGTGACTGGTGCAAGTGAGATGAATGAAAGAAAAGCAGCTTGTGAAGTTTGATGGGATTAAGTGGGAGAACTGTCAAAACTTAAATGGGAACAGTAGAAGCATACAGCCTTTTCTCTTTGTCCTGGGTTCAGCTGGAATACAGTTAATTTTCTTCAGCTTCTCATACTGGTCTGCCAACAAGAAGGCAGCAGGTGCACAAGAAGTCAGGAGGACAAAGCTGGGACAGCTGGCCCAAACTGGTGAAAGGGATACTTGATACCATAATGGCATTGTGCTCAATATATAGCTGGGGGAGTTGGCCAAGGGTAGGGGATTGCTGCACAGAAATGAGCTGAGCATCATTTTCCTGGTGGTGAGAAATTGCACTGTGCATTACTTGCTTTGTGTATTTTTTTATTATTATGGTTATTATTTTTTTCTTCCTTTGCTGTTCTGTCAAACTGCCTTTATCCCAACCCATGCGCTTTACCTTTCTCTTTCTGATTATCCTCCCCATTCCATCTGTAGGGAAAGAGTGAGCGAGTGGATGCATGGTACCTAGTCTCTGGCTGGGGCTAAACTACAACACTCTTCAAAAGAAGACCATGTTTCCTTGTCCGATATGCACTGAGAATGCCACATCCCCTTTTCAAGATAAAGATTGGTCTACATCAAATGGACTGTTAAGTTATGTCAATCAACTTCATTTAAAATATCACTTTGTACTTAGTACTAACCATGGCATTCCTAAGGGCATTACTTTTCAGGAAGCTTCTCTATTGCTTTGACTTCCAGTGTTTCACTCTTGCTCTGTTTCCATGAGTCTTCAACCCCTACCTAATGTTTTTATGTCTTCCCTGTTCAGTATCCTCTCTAAGCGTTCTTTGCTACATCATCTGATACTCTGTGTCGCCTCTTGTGAGCCGCAAGCACTGTATGTCAGAACAGCTTCTGACTCACATTCTCTGTTGTAATCGCTGCTATGTTGTATCTTTTCTTTTTGTGTCACATCCACTTCTCTATGCCCTATCCAAGACTCAGCTCCCACTGAGGCTCCATCACATGTGCACACAACATCAGAATCCTCAGGCATCTTCAGGGACAGTTATTAACACAGAAAATACCACCGCTGGCTTAGGGCAGCTCTCAGCCACAAGTTGCTGGAGTGTACTGAAAAGTCTAATTACATGCTTGCCTTGTTCTTTTATTTTTTTTCCTGGGCATAGACTATTGGCCACTGCTGCTTTTGAAATTGGGACGTTATTCTCTTGTCTTAGTTGGGTTTACTCACTACTGATTTTGCGGATATTGGTTTCTTGGGCAGCAAGAGAGACTGGATTTTGAATGAGCATAAAACTGTCCTACTCCATGTCACTGTGCGTGCTGAACTGCAGGTGCTCATGCATGATCCTGGGTTTGGGGGTCTTTTTTTTTGCCCTGAACCACTGTTCCATCCAGTTCGAGAGTCTCAAACCCAGAAATTCCAGCATGGTGGAATGGTGGCTGGAACTCCAGACTCCACTTTGTTAACAAAGCTGTCCCTGTGAAGGACAGACAGGGAACTGCAGTGTGGTTTCTAAACAGCAGGGCTAGGGCTAGCCACACTGCTTTCCACAGCTGGACATGGCTACTCCTATTCTGCAGCAGCTGCCACCCACACAGGCGAATGTGAACTAGATGGATCTCCATCTGACTCAGTACTGCTCTTCTTATCCCCCTGTGTGAGGAAACTGTCCTTTGGGACACATGCTATGACCAAATGATTTTTTCAATTGTGTGTATCTGATTAGTAATACCCACGACAGGTTATTCCTTGGCATCAGGCAATTCCACCATTTCTAGGCAGTTCTGAAAGCAGCTCAGAAGATGACCACAAGAACAGAAAGTTATACAGCTCCTAATTGCACTGTAAACTGGACTCTTAAATTTTAGACAGATGTTCTTAATAAAAACTTAAGGCTGCATGTGTTTCATCATAAAGTCATGGAGAAGGAAAGGACGTCCGGTAAAAACAGAAAATATTCAACTATTTCTCACAAAACCATTTAATGAAAAATACTATTTCTCCAACATTTTGGTTTAATCAGTTTATTGTATTGTATGGTGTTTTGTTTTGTTTAATTTGGAAAAATAAAATTTAAACACTTTGAATTTTTAGTTTGATCAGAGTGATTTTATCCAATACCAAACTCCTCTAACCAAAATACTTCACTGCCTGTACTCCTGAAATGGATTGTAATCACTTGGATGAATGCCTATCTGTCTTCTAATTCCATCTCATGAGGCATCACAGGACTCTCAGAGTTCTGCATGTCACCTCCAACTCAGTCATAGACCTTGTCTAACTGAGGATACTTGAAACTTCGGTGCTATAAAAGATGTGCTATCACAGTCAAGTGATGCTAAATGAATCTTTTTTATTCAGAAATGTTTCAGTGTATTTGGCTTAAAGTATCACAGTATCACAGTATCACAAGGTTGGAAAGGACCTCTGAGATCATCAAGTCCAACCTATAACCTAACACTAACACCAACACTAACACCAACCATCTAAACCATGGCACTCAGTGCCTCATCCAGTCTCCCTTTAAACACCTCCAGGGTCGGTGACTCCATCCCCTCCCTGGGCAGCCCATTCCAATGGCCAATCACCCTTTCAGTGAAGAACTTTTTCCTCATACCAAGCCTAAACTTTCCCTGACAAAGCTTAAGTCCATGCCCTCTAGTTCTGTCACTGGTCACCTGAGAGAAGAGACCAACACCTGCCCGACTACAACCTCCTTTTAGGTAGTTGTAGAGAGCAATGAGGTCTCCCCTGAGCCTCCTCTTCTCCAGACTAAACAGCCCCAACTCCCTCAGTCACTCCTTATAGGGCTTGTGCTCCAGCCCCTTCACCATCTTCGTTGCCCTCCTCTGAACACATTCCAGTATCCTAACGTCCTTCCCAAACTGGGGGGCCCAGAACTGTACACAGTATTACCCAGAATGTCTCTCTTCTGTAACAGAGGCCTTGAGGTGATGTAAACCCAATATGTGAAGCCTGTACAATGCAGAAATAAATTGTGCAAATTCATATAAGGTGACTATGCGCCTTCCGACTGGAGAAACCCAATCCAAAACCTGCTAAAGTCCTGAAAAACATATTAATCAATTTCTTTGAACCTTTTAACAGGTTCTGCAGACTATTACTACCAAGAAACAACCAGTTTTTTTACTTTTACAAAATGTAGATGGACATGAACTAGTCTCTTACTTATTGCCCGGTATTTCCCCCCAACACCTTGTTGCTGACTCAGTTCTAAAATGATGTAAGAACATTCCTACAATTTCATTTCAAGTAATTTTTTTCCTGAACAGGGGAAAAAGTTATTTTTACTTCCTTCATTTAAAAGTTTTTACATAATCATAAAAGACTTTAATATACTGATTATTTCTGTTGAGATTTCAAAATCTGTTTCATTGTTTTGACCTTTGTCATGCCTACTAGACTAGAAAGAAGCAGAACAGCAGTTTCCTGGGAAATTTAAATGACATTTTAATGCATTTTCCACCGTTTTAAAATACAGTAATTATTTCCTGGTATATTAATTGCTGTTTCCCAGTCTTTTCTAGAATGCTATTTTAAATAAAAGCATAGGTTTTCAGTGAGGCATTCCATGTTATTGTTCATATTTTGCCACACTTTTTTTTTTTACTGTTACACGTTTACTTACATTAATTACTGTATAGCTTGTGGAGAAGTGAAAAAAAGAATGGTTAACTCCATTTCATGACAATTTCAGAGGTTGTAGAATTTAATTTCCTTCTAACATGCATGAAAAACACCTTACTGGATATTTTCACTAATTGCATCAAAATGTCCCTATTCATACTCAGTAAATCAGGGTTTCAGCACAGAATTCTCTTTACATTCGCTAAAGAGTCTGTCCTATTCCTTGGAAAACTTACTATCCAAAACATGCTGAAAATCGATGCACTTCAACATTTGTGCCAGGTCCAAACCAACCTTTTGCTGATGAAATAGTTTTCCCAACAACAGTCCAACCAATATCCAACAAACATCTCTCAACAGAATAAAATCTCGACAGTGTAAGAAGACAACACTTGTTTAACAACTGCTTGACTGAAATGTAATACTTCATCTGCATAACCTCTCTTGAGTTAATAAGTGCTTTCTTATTTGAAGTGTAGGTCAGGAGGACTTTTAGTGGTTCTCCCTAAGTTGAAGCAGAACAATTAAAATAAAAACAAAAGAATTTATTTTTTTCTAATGTTTTATTTTGACCTGCAGCCTTGCTGCTCTTTGACATTTTCAGATTTTTCAAGACTTTCAACTTTGCAATGACAACTTAGCTTCAACACAGACTTTTATGTAAACACTATGTTTCCTGTTTTGCTTCAAAGCAAAATGATGAAAAAATCCTAGCAGTTGTGCAGTCTTATCACAACAGGTAGTATTTTCATCATCGTCTGCTGCGAGAGAAGTATTTTGTAGACAGTAGCAAAGAGCTGTACTCTGCCAAGAATATACCCTATAGAGCCAGGTCTTTTGCCACAGGATGACGGCCATGTTTTTATTACACCAAGAGATACCGCTGGGTAAAACAGATTTTAGGCAAAGCTGATTGATTTTCAGGTAGATGAACTATCCTTTAGGTCCAAAATATAGAGAGAATATGAAAGTAATTATAGCTAATTTGCTTTGAATTGTGCTTAATTGTTTAATCAGTCACACATTTGAGAGGAAAATGTTTTCTCATTTGGAAGCAGAGGGTGATTCTGATCGTGCTAGGAGTACAAGAGGTGACAGAAGCTAAACGATCAAAGGAAACTGTAATTCCCATCAAGGATTTGCAGGACTTGAGAGGTGGGGAAACTCAGGTCTGTCTTGACTCCATCTGATGTGGAGTCTAGTATCTGATAGAGTTATACATTTCAGTTTTCTGGGCCATCTTTCATCTTTCAGTGTCAGGACTGAAAGGTTACAAATGGAGTAGTTGTTTGGGAATATAATTTTCCAACTGGTAACTGGGTGTTGCTGTTCTTTGTTAGGTAGCACATGGTGGTTGTTTGGTTTCACCCAGAGTTCCCTAGGAGCAGCGAATTCATCATGTGATGCCTATGACATTTCAGCTTGTGTATGTGTAGGATCTGTGGATTTTGGTGGTTCTGGTGTAGCAGGCACTTATCATGAGGGTTCTGGCAAGATTCAGAACTGATCTTCTCAAGCTATCTTAAGCTAGCCATAGTATGCTGGTCTGGTGGAAATTTGCTTTCAATAATGGAGCTAATGGTGATGAGTGACATTTGAAGGGAAGGAGAGATCTTTCTAGGAAAAAAATTTCCAAGGTATGATTTTCTTCCAATGTAAGTTGCAACTTGTTAACGTTTTCCAGTTTAAATTTCTTGTGTATTGTGGTATATGTTACCCAGTGGGGGATTTTCTCTCTATATTGCAGTAAGTTTGCACAAGGTTTAGGTGGTTCTTCAAAGATGTGATCCTAGAGGAGAGTCACTGTTGGATGAACATCATCTGTAGCTTTGTCAGGGCGTGTCATGAATGCACTACTCAGAGCAAATGAGGTGATGTCTGTGGGCTGGTCGTATATCAGTTTTTCTAGCATGTTTTGGATAGCTGATGGTTTGTGGAAGGAGGTGCGTTGGTCTGTGGATTTTCTGCATATGGTAGTTTGAAGGTTGCTATTTTTTATGTTGTCCTTGGTGTCTAGAAAGTTGGTGCTGATGTAAGTTTTCCAGAGATAGTCTGATGGACAATTCTGGTTGCTGAATTTGTGGTAGAAATCCATGATGGAATCCAAGTTTTCAGTCCAGATGTCATCTATGTATCCTAGCATGTCCTAGGAATGCACACTGGTTTGGTGCTAAAGTTAAAGATTTTTTTTTGAGGTGACTCCTAAAGAGCCCGATATCCTGAGTGCTTGTATACAAGCACCTGAGTGCTTTTGGTTGTATCTAATTTGGTGAGGATGAAATTGTGGATGAAGATGAAATAGATGAGCTTGATATATATAAAAGATGCCAGTTAGAAGGCTGGTACCAGTTAGGCATGCAGGTCAGGTGTAACGCTGCCCTGGTGTGGCATAAAGCTGATAAAACAAAAGTTGGCACCAGTAGGAAGATAGTTTATGAAGCAGTGATGCTGGAGGAAGCATGTATTTCCAGAGAAAGATGCTTTCATATATAACAAAGTGTTAAAAGATGGTGTCTGCAGATCTTCTAGGTCTTTGGAGAATGCCTCCTTGGGTTTCCTTTTGCAAGAATATAGAAAAGCACATTAAAGCCTTAAGGTGGCAAAAGAAGAGTTCACACAAATTTTCCCCTCTTCATTGGGAAGAGATTTGAGCTCCAAGATGGAAAAAAGAAAAGGTATTTCTTGACTTCCTTTTCATATGAAAGCACCAGAAATCATCTGCTAGCATCGCTGATGATCACTAACTTCTCCTTTATTAATTGTTTAATAACTAACTGGTGATTGGATTTTAAAAACTACAGACTCTTTAAAAAAACCCAGCTGTATCTTTCAAATATTGATTTCACTGTTACTCGTCTCCTGAAAAATTATTATTGAAGACCAATGTAAAATTCATACAGGGGCGTCCAATGTGAAATTATTTTCACAGCTATTTTACAGGGGATGGTGGTTAGTTTACCTTCAGTTTGTTTTCAGAAAAGTTGAGACACACTTAGAGAAACAATTCCTCAAATTCTCTACAGACCACAATGCTACCGATGTTTCCGAGCATAAATGTAAGCACTTGGAAAATAGAAAGGGGTAGCCATTGAAAGTTGCGGTATTGCTCCATGACTTCCTGGTGGGTGATGCTGGGAAGCAGGTGCTCTCACCATCATTTCTCAGATGTGTCTCACTGTTGATGAAGTAATTGTTTTTGCACTATTTGGGTCCAGAGTTAAATGATATCAGTTTATTTTGACAGTAATATCTGTTGCATGGTGGTTTGGTGTGTTTCAGACAGTTTCATTTAATTTGCTGGAGCACGTAATCATGTCTGGTTCAGTCAGCCTCTTTGGGGGGCAAAGCTGATTTCTTAGTTTAGGCAGATCTAAAAAGGATATTCTGTCATGTATCAGGCATCAAAAATTAGACTGTTTTTCTACAGTCATAATAACCTACATGGATCTGTGTCATTCTCCCATGTTCTTCAAGGCCTAAGCCAGACTTCAACTCACTTACTTTTATGCCCAGACCAATTCCCCACCAAATTTTATGGGACTGCAGACTTAATATACCTATACTGTCTCTGCATAAAGCACTTTCATAGGACTTAGGAGAATGACTTCCATGATTTCCACAAAGTGGTCAGGATCTACCAAAGAGACAGCCACATCTCCAGAAGTGTAGATAAACTGATAAGTGGGAAGCACAGAGGGAGGACAGATTACATGGAAGCAGAAAAGACTATAAATAGAGAGACTCTAACTAAGCATGTATATGAAGAGGAGGCTTGACCTAAATGGGACCCTCAGAGGATCATGAGAAAGTGGCTACAAACTGTAGTATGACTTCATGAGAAAGAAGTTTCTGTACCGAATGCAAGCCAAGGCATGGGAAGTACTGGAAGATGCTCCTAAATCAGTGTTTGCAAATGCCTCTGCACCAGACCTGGTGCCTGAGGAGAGATGGGGAGGCTCTGATCTGGTTTCAGTTGCAGCCAATTGCCAGCACAGCTTTCTGCCAGTACTTGACCCCAGTGACTCTGAACTACATTGCCTGTTTTGGACAGCACAAGTCATAGAATCATAGAATGGTTTGGGTTGGAAGTGACCTTAAAGGTCATCTAGTTCCAGCCCCTCTGTCATGGGTAGAGAAACCTTCCACTGGATCAGTCTGCTTATAGCCTCATGCAACCTGGTCTTGAACACCTCCAGGGATGGGGCATCCACAACTTCTCTAGGCAACGTGCGCCAGTGCTTCACCACCCTCAGAGTAAAAAATTTCTTAATATCTAATCTAAATCTTCCCTCTTTCAGCTTAAAACCATTACCCCTTGTCCTATCACTGTAGTCCCTGATAAAGAGCCCCTCCCCAGCTTTCCTGTAGGCCTTCTCTAAGGACTGTAAGGCAGTTCTCCCTGGAGTCTTCCCTTCTCTAGGCTGAACAACACCAACTCTCTCAACTGTTCATTTCAGCCTGGTCTGAGTGAGGAGCTAAGTCATGAAGTGTTGAAAGGCATTTGGTCCCCTGAGGACCTGGACCCACCAAAGCAGCCAGCGGGTGCCGAGAGGGCCTGCCTGTGGTGTGCACCTCTTTCAGGTACCCTGGGATCTAGGGAAAAGGACCTTCTAGACACAACCACCGGTTCAGAGAGGCTTCAGCTGCTGGGTGCATCACAAACCTCAGCGGGGGCGAGTAAGGAGGGGGCAAGGGTGAGCCAAGGGCAAAGGTGAGACGGGGCGAGGGTGAGGAGGGGGCAAGGGTGAGGAGGGTGTAAGGTTGAGAAGTGGGCAAGGGTGAGGAGGGGGGACAAGGGTGAAGAGGGGGCAAGGGTGAAGAAGGGGTAAAGGTTGAGGAGGGGGCAAGCATGAGAAGGGGCAAGGATGAGGAGGGGCAAGGATGAGGAGGGGGCAAAGGGTGAGGAGGGGGCAAAGGGTGAGGAGGGGGCAAAGGATGAGGAGGGCAAGGTGAGAAGGGCAAGAGTGAGGAGGAGGCAAACGGATGGCGCCGGCAGGAACCAGCCGGGGCAGGGCTGCCTGGACTTTGTTGGCTCGTGCTGCGGGGCAGGCGAAGGAGGAGCCAGCGCTGCCCGCGAGTGCTGGGCGAGCGCCCGGCGGTGCAGCCCGGGGCGCGGGGGGCAGGGGCGGTCCCGACCCTCCCGTCGCCTCCCGGCGGGGGCCGGTCCCGCTCGGCGAGGGGAGGCGGGGAGGGGGCGGTGGGGCCGTGTGGCAGTCGCCCGGGGCTGATTGGCCGCCCAGTTTATAAGAGGTGCCCGTGCCGGGGTGGCGGGGTTGTTTTGCGAGGCTGTGGGAGCGGTGCGGAGCGGAGCTGCGGTGCGGAGCGGAGCTGCCATGCGTCGCGCCAGCCGAGACTACACCAAGTACTTGCGCGGCTCCGAGGAGCTGGGAGGCAGCGGCGCCGCCCACGAGAGCGCCCCGACCCCGCCGGCTCCGCCGCTGCCGCCGGCCCATCCGCACCCACCGCCCGCGTCCCGCTCCCTCCTCGCCGCCCTCGTCCTCCTGGGGCTGGGACAGGTGGTCTGCAGCGTCGCCCTCTTCCTCTACTTTCGAGCTCAGGTAAGCGGCACCTCTGCTGGAGCCATCCCTCCAGCCCACCACCCCGCCACCCCTCCATCGCATCCCTTTCGGGCGAAGGGAAGATGCTCGCGTCGGTGACGTTGAGGAGATTCATAGACTCATATAAGATAATATAGAATAAATCCAAGCTATATAATGAATCCAAGCTATATCATAAATTAAAACTAGAATTAGAATCATAGAATCATAGAATGGTTTCGGTTGGAAGGGACCTTGAGGTCCGTTCAGTTCCACCACCTGCCTTGCCATGGGCAGGGACACTTCCCACCAGACTAGGCTGCTTAAAGCTCTATTTTCATTAAAAAAAAAACCAAAACAACAAAACAAAACGGCAGAGAACAACTTTGTCTGGTCCTGAAGTTGGCCCGGCTTTGAGAGGGAGATCAGGCTGGAGGCTCCATGCCTACCCTGTGCTATCTGCTGTTCCCTGGAAATGCTCAGCTGTAAGTGTTAAGCGGTTTAGGAAGTATGGTGGTGCATGTTGGGATACAAGGTTTCTCAGTGAGATAGGACGTTTGAAAGGTTTGTCAGGCACTGGCAGAGTCTGCCCAGGGAGGTGATTGAGATGCCATCCCTGGAGGTATTTAAAAGATGGGTAGATGAAGCGTTCAGGGATCTGGTTTTGTAGTGGACATGTATGGTTGGACTCGATGATCTCAAAGGTCTTTTCCAACCAAGCAGTTCTATGATTCTGTGAGGGATCCTGAGGCAATACACCATGCTGGCAGAGGCAGGGATGAGGAGAAGATGTCAGGCAACAAGAGGGAGGCTAGCAGCAGTTTCCTTATGTAGATTATCTGTGGTGGATGATTTCAGAACATCTGTATGCACTGGGGGATGGCAAGTGGTGCATTGCTTGCTGTAACTTGAATTTTCTACGAAAATTCAAATGGGACCTTGTCTGGGACAGCAACTTGTGTAACCTATGGGGCGAGGATATCTTCTTCCCTAGCAGCTTCTCACCATTCACCACCACTTCCCAGGCGATGGTGAAACTTGTGCCTGATTTTAGAAGGGAGGAGAACATGAACGGTATGGATAAGGGCAGCTGGCCCTGAATTTTGGGTGCTGTCCTTAGCAATTGCTGAGTGCTTTTGATATGAAAACAGATGGTCTAGGAGAACCTCAAAAAGAGTGGCAATATAGCTTTTATGGAACCCCACTGGAGAGGGCGTTGACATGGCTGAGGTCTCTGGCTGCCATAAATGTTTCAGCAGTAGGAGAAGTGTCTCTAAGGAAAATAAAGTCACCACACAACACCACTTGGTATCGTTTGCCCTTCAGACTGCGCTGGGGCACAGAGGAGCGGGGTCTGTGCGTTAGTGGGTATCATCCGGAGGTGCCCACTGTAGCCCAGGAACTCTTTTCTGAGGAAGAGCTGCCCTGCAGTCTCCAGGCCGCAGACCTGCCAGGGGTTGGGGATGCTGCAGAAGACGTGATGGTGTGTGTGGAAAGGAGCACAGGAAGGCATTGTTGTGGGGGAGATAAGGTGATGAGCGGTTAGGCTTTCGAAGAGAAGAGGAGTCTGCTTCTTGGAAACAGCTCAGCTGGCTGGCTGGATTCACTCGCTGCTGCATCTCTTGCCCTGCGCGGCTGAGCCCTCTGAGAGGAAGTGGGGGGCTGCTGGCTGACTGCTTTTTGAGGCTAGATGTTAGCTTTCTGCTTGGCTTCTCTATTGGATGCTAATAAGTTCCGTTAATGTGGGTCTCACTGGCTTCATGGAAGTGGGACTTCTGTTGTGTGTACTTTTCATTTGAAGTCCGAAGGGAGTGGAAACGTATTTCTTTTGGTTTACTTTCTAGGTAGATGCACTTGATCTTTGGGTAGCAGACAGGATTTCTTAACAAAGTGCATTCTGAAAACAGATGTTGCACAAATGTATGCCCACTTAAACAGATTAATAGCTATCAAATATACAGTAGCGCTGCTGATTGTTTATTATGCAGACCAGTTCATTTTTTCTTAACGACAATAGCTTTGCTTGCCATTTTTACAAAAATAAAATAGAATAGCAATACAGTACTTAGTTAATCATATCCTGTACGCTTCAGAGGAATGACATTTAATTTCTGGGACTTATTGTAAAGTGGCTTAAAGCCACTTGTTTGCTTGACAGTGAAATAAATTAATGCATAGTTAAGCTTGTGATGGAGAAATGTTTTTCAGTCCAGATCTAGAGGAACTTGAAAAGACATCTCTGTCAAAACACAGCTCATTGAAATGCACAGCTATACACTGATTAGTAGGCTAGAGAGCCGTTGCAATCAAAACAAATAATCAAACTCTGTATTTTCTGAAAACCCTATATTTCCGTTTATTTCCCCCCTTTATTAAGGGTGTTCTGATAGGTTCATGTCAGTGTTTCACACATGCCTACCAAAGGGTAAAAAGAGCTTTCTTACCATAATGACTATTTTCCTTCCACTTCCTTGATTTAAAAGAAATTACATAGTCCGGGTGTTATTCTGCATTTGGCAGCTTAATTCTCTTGCCAGTTTCTTGTTCCTGTAGATTTGGAGTATTGCTGTTGGATGGAGTCCTTTGTAAACTTGAACTTCTGAAGCATCTGGAAGAGACATTGTAGCTAGATGTAGGCTTGACTGAAAAGCTTCTAATGGAGAAATGTCTTTTATGTATATATATATATAAAATAAGTATACTTCTGAAGTACATAATTCATACTAATAAGATATGATAAACTATATTTATTCACCAATTTCTTATTGTGAAATATGATAGATGGAAAAATACAGTAGATCCTGCAGAAGTTAAGTCTTATTTAACCATCTTGCAGATTTTTATTTATATGGGACATAATATGACCTCTTTCTTTTGAAAATATTGTGGTTAAATTTAGTTACATTAAGCTAACTGTATTTGCACTTTTCAGAAGAAATTTCAGATGTCTAAGTCGGTACTTTATTAGCAGAACTTAAGTATTGCGGGGTGTTTTGTTAAAATAATGAGAACTTAATAGTATAAGATGTGCATGAAAAAATTTTAATTGTTTTGTTGGTGAATTAAACAAATGTTAATTAGCAAAAATTTGACTTTATGGACTTATACTAAGAAATTTTACAAGCTCTTTAAATGTCTAAGCGTCTGAGTAAACTCTGACTCAGTTTTACCGTACATATTTTGTCTGTATTTGCATAAAATCATTTGGGCTAGATCATGACACAATATAAGCTGAGACAATAGTTGAGGTTTTGGTTTTTCCTTAGTTTTGTTTATTCTGTGGCTTGAGCGTTTGGAATTTCACAAGACACATAACTAAGACTGACACTAGATTTTCACGGGTAAACACATGCTTGTGGCTAAGAAATAATGCAGTGCAATGCAAATGAGACAATGAGCTGTTATATCCAAAAAGAGAGAAAAAAATAGGAATTGAATTTTGCCAATATTCTGGTAATAATGTTCTGAAATGTAGAAACATTAAGAAGTTCTGACTTTTCTTTTTGGACCATCTCGTACAATGTACTGAATCCAAGAAATTAAACACTGACAAAATGTATTGGTCTTAAGAGTTTGCTTTGCTAACACTTCACTATGAATGTTTGCTGATGATCAATGAAAATGCCATGAAAAGGTAGTTAAATACTCAGAGCAACTGAGATCATCATGTAATAGAGACTCATGCACAGCATAAGGTGGGAGAGTGAAATATTTTAACTATCACTTGTATATGCTGAAATATAGTCTCCAAAAGCTTTGCTTTTAAACTTTCATTTCTGGCCCATTTCCTTAATGTACTTAGGTCATAAAAGTGTGAGAATTTGGTGTAGCACTGACTGAACTGGAGGGAAGTGCTCCAGTCTAAATGTGGGAGCTGGATGTCTAACTCCCATAGTTCAACCTGAAGTTGTCCATTTTTCCAAAAAAAAAAGTCTGTACAAATGTTAAGCATTTTACCACACGCGAGAATTCACACTTGTATACATGGGGGCGTGTCGTTTCATGCATCTTTGGAACTCTAACTTTCATTAAAAATCACCTTTCAGACTTCATCTAAATTACTATGAGTGTGCTAGTGCAGTGGCCGACAGAAAACAGCTTGCTAGGGATCTTTAGCACTTTTTGGAAGCCTGGAAGAACCCCATCTTGGCAGAGTGGAAAGTGATATTTGATAATCTGGAAGTTGACTTCAAGATTGCAAATAAGTACAAGTATAAATTGTAAACACTTCTTGTAAAGGAGTAAGTGCAGAATGTAATACAGTAACACTGCATAACTGAGGCAACATTAATAGGCAAAGTTGGTTGGAATGTATCATAGCTGTTAAAATCATGTTAAAGTGTTCCTTTTAATATAGAAAATTGGTTCTTAATTCTGTAAATTCTTCTGATCTCACTCACAATGCTGGAGTTCATTTTGTCTGCCCTAGTATAGGTGAAAGGAGTCCAGAGATGCAAATAAGGTGGTTCATATCTGGAAATCAAAGGACACCAAAATATTTCATCTGGTTCCATGGTCAGATGCGATGGATGTGTATGTCAAGTAACAGGAAAAATAAGCTCCTATCTTTAAATAGGTTAATTCATCTAGGGTATTTAGCTTGCTTAACGTGTTGTAAGCCTTTCTCCAGTATTTTTGGTGGCATCTTGACGTTTCTTGCAGGTATTAAGTATTTAGGACTTCATGCTGAAGGTCTCTCTTTAGTCAAAGACTCCTCTTCTGTGCCTTGAAAGTTAGCAAGCTGATTCCTGTAGACCATTCTGGTATTTTGTCAGGTTCTTTAGAAGTACTTCTCAAAACATTTGAACTTGAAAGTTTTCCTGTGCATCACTTCTTGCCCACAGTTTTAACCTCAGCACTCGGTGATATCAGTTTACAGCCATGGCAATTCAGTACATGTTACTTACAAAAATATAAGATACAGGATTTCTGAGAATGTCTTTTCAGACAAGTGAGCTCATTTCCCTGGTTGAGATGTGGTGAATACTGGGTATTCTTTGAAAAAGGTGAGGACAATCAGGTAGGTTAGCAAGTCTGAAGATCAGAGCTTCATATTATCAGACAGAAAATCTCTAGAGACTTGCAGTTTGTCAGGATGGACTGCACAGCTTTAAGTGAAACTATCAGTTAACAGTGTTTCCATTAAACCTTCAGTGTTTTAACTGTAGGTGCAGAGATGTTGGTTTTCTGTCTTAAGCCTTCAGCAGATAAACTATAATCTGAGTAAGTGCTTCTCTGCAGTCTGCTATTACTGTTCTGGCACTGTGTTGTGTGACATGTTTGACTGCTGATGGGTGGTAGCTGTCTATGCTATGCATGATTTGTCATACTGGACACTCTGGCCCTTGCCAATTTCATAATCTTCATGTTATAGAACCTAGCTTTCTTGTCGACTTTTCAGAGGAGATGTTGAAATAAATCCAAAACTGGGGTAATAGCTTCTCGCTAGTAGAATTGCTGATAAAAAAAGTATCTACTGGCAGTTATTTGCTGTGGCTTCCAACTTGCATCATGTGGTGTGTTTGGAGGGAGGAAGAGACATCCAGATCCTGTGGAAGACCCTAATTCCCTCACGTCTTTAACCATTTCAACATATGCGGCTGGATCTGGAATAATGGGTCCTGTTTTGGGTCCCTCAGTACCAGAAGCGTATCAACAAACTGGAGAGAGTACAGCAGAAGTCCACTGTGTTAGGTAGGGGCTGTAGTATATCAGAAATGGAGAACTGGAGTCTTTGAACCTAAAGAAGAACAGACAGGTGATGGAACCTTATCACTATTTTTAGATACTTAAAGATGGATACAGGCTCTTCAGAAGTGCATAGCAAAACCAAGACGTACAGTCGTAAATTGAGGCAAGGAGAACTGTAGCTGAGCATCAATACCAATATTTTTGCATAATAAAAGTGATTAAATTGTTTGCCTAGAGAGGTTGAAAATCTACATTAACGGAGGTTCCACATAGCTTGCCTTGGCAAGACCTTGAGCAGTCTGACCTGAGTTACAAGCTGGCCCTGCTTCAAGCAGAGAGCTGGACTAGAGACCTCCAGAGGTCCCTTCAGACCCAGGTCGTTCTGTATTAAATGCCTTCTAGCAGCTGTCTAGCAACAATGAATGTTGCACTTCTTTTTTTTTTCTTTGAATTCACAGTTGATTTTCTGAGTTCTGGATACTAGTGGAACATAGTGGGAAAGATGCTTTGCGGTGCAGTTTTACAGTGGTTACTGCTAGTGCTGCCTTTCTGCTTTCATTCCTGTGCCTGTCCCTGTACTGGCTCTGATGCTTGCCTGATACTTGGAGTGGGTTGGTTTCAGGATGCTAATCTTTCAGGAAATTAGATCAGCAAAAATTCCTCCCAGGTTTTTGATTTGGAAGAGGAGATTGAGAATCAGGGATGAAATTTTGTGGTGAAGAAGAGAGCACAGAGGTGCTGGTTTAGATCAGCTTAAACACTTAATGGGGCTACACTGCACTAGCTGACTTCTGAAGTCATTAGTGTAGGTTTTAGTGCTTATGTCATAGAGCTGTAATGACTATTCTGCTGTGTCAGGCCACCCCAGGAAGGTGTTACTGCCTCTAAGCCATTCTGTAACTCATGTCTACCTCAAAGCTGCGGCATCTTCTGATCCTTTCCTGACATGTTTCATTCTAAATCTGTAGGGATAACTGAAACATCTAAATGGTGCCACAGGGGCTGATGGTGTGAATGAATCAGGCAAACAGCCCTCATCCGGAGACCTGAGCAGCAGGATGGCGATGAAGGAGGCAGCATTTGGTGTTGCCATCTGTGCAGCAAATGTTTCTCTGTGGAGTGTCTGTTAGATGGCTGCCTGCCTGGTGTAGACCTAAATTCACCTCTGTAATCCTAACCTGATGCATTTAAGTTAACCTGATTCTTTTTTGGGGTTGAGGAGTCAAATTTATATTTGTGTGAACAAATGATGCAACATTTGATTCACTCTGGCTGCTTTGTATTCTGCAAAACTCCCTTTTGATGATCTGTTTTTTCAGTGCTATGTTAAAGGAACCCGATGCTGGTCAGGTGCTGTGTCTTGGCATTTCCTCATCATGATTACAAATAGTGTATTACCTTTTGTAATTCTCGGACAAAATTATTCCTTCAACCTAATGGTAAAGATAGAAGTAAATGTCCTTTATTAGAGTATCTCATGCAGTCAGAGAACTTAAGACAAGGTTTTGAGTGCACAAACTCTTCTTCAAGCCTAAGTAAAAGCAGAATAAATACAAGTTGAGAACAATTGCTGACAGTCTTAGGCCATCTCTGAAAGTGGTTAAGATCTGTTGAGTGTAAAGTATATGGCGTGTGGAGAGATAGGCTGAAAAGGTTTAAATAATGTTTATGCAATTATTCTCCACCAAGCATTATCCTAATCCTTGCAATATCCTTCTGATTTATCAAACTGATAGAATTCACGAATATTCTAAACTTGAAGTTAAAAATACATTTGCTTCAATCACAAAGACCGATTGCTAGAAATATATTGTAGATATTCTAGTTTTAGCAGTCTTTGTCCCCTGAAGCAAGCATTTATCGTAGTACAGTTTTATAATCTTTTGGTGTTTCTGTCTTTGTGCTGTCTTACTGTGTGACTGTTTCATGCAGCAATGTCTTGCCCACAAAATAGTTCCAGTGCTAACTTTCTTCTGTTCTTCTGTATCTCCTCTTGAAAATGATGTGCTAGATGCTGTACATACTTTCCCCAAGTTCCTGTATTTGGCATTTGTGTGTGATCTTGCAAACTATAGTTTTTACAGATAGGATAGCTGTGTATGTTGCCTGCTAAAATAATTGTAAAATTGCATCAAGTGGTTGAAAAATGGAATCAGTGTTATTGTTTTTTACTGTCAAAGAGGGATTTATCTCTTGAAAGTCAATTCTCCAGTCTAACCGAATGCAACTCCAGAAGATAACTCATTCTTCTGTCTCACACTTGTTGGAAGAAATTAACCTCCATGTGGGGAACTTCTTTTCTTTTAACTGTTTACAATGAAAATTTAGAAGCTTTTAGATGGTTGAAAATTTTCCCTAACTTAAATGTTCTTAATGTCTCTTGGATAGACGCTTAAAACTGTGGTTGTGCTTATATTTTTGTTTCAGATGGACCCTACTAGAATTTCAAAAGAACATGCACACTGTGTCAGAACACTTTTTGGACATCCAGAAAATACAGATTTGCATGATACATCCTTTGAAAATCAAGAAGCAAAATTAATGCCGGAATCATGTAGAAGCATGAAACAGGCCCTCCAAAGAGCTGTGCAGAAGGTAAGTGGCAGACAGACTGTGTGTTCATTTATTTCATGTTCCTGTTGAACTTACAATAATTTTTCTGACATCTGTATTCAGAGGTAAGTTCTAGAAGGTATTTTCTGGTGTTTGAATAATGCCTGTGGTTGCGTCTAAGATCATTTGTGCTTGCTCATGAACCTGGTAGTGGTTAACCAATTCTGTATTAAAACATATTTTATTTTTTTTAAGAAGGGAAGCCTTGAAGTTGCACTGAGGAAACTATGATTGCAGTTAGTTGATAGCCATTTCGGCATTTGGATGTTCCTAAAGTGTAGTAATTTATTATGACATATGAGTATGTTCTGTATTTTTGTCAAAGCAATTATTCTCCTGACTCTTTCTGCCATGATTCTCCTAAGCCAATATCAGCAACAAGCAAAATATTGTCTGAAAGTCAGAGGAGAGAGCATTCACTCTTTTTTCTTTCTGTTTCTGCAACAGTCCTTTTTTTTTGCTCACTTTGGCAGCAGTTCTCTGTTCTATGCAGACCATTCTCACACTGGCAGAAAAGCTACTTTACCATACCACAATAACTGGGCAGTCTTTGCCCAGCAGTTGAGAATGACAGCTTGTTCCCAAACACAAATAAAAAGAAATCATCTAAGGAAGTCAGGCCTAATGATCAAATCTAGGCAAACTGGATATATGTCACAAACACCTCTTAACTGCAGTTACTGCCTTTGATGTCTTCGTGCATTCATGATAGTGTTTAGTGCTAATTATGGGCTATTTAAAGGGTGAATGTCTGCTATGGTATTTGATTTTCTGGGCTTACCAGGTCCGTTACTACTTCTTCACATCTGCATGAGACTGGCAGTTTTTCATAAGAGATACTACATTATATCTGAGCTGAAGTCATCTTCACTTTACAGAGTGAATTGTGCTTGGGTTGAGTTAATTATATGGTACTTTGATTCTGCTGCTGCTTGCTTTTAACCGAGTACCCTGAGTGAAAGATCTTTTTGTGAACAAAGCTTAAAGAAACCCAGGAGTTCATGCCTTGTCCCATTTGCTAGCCACCTCCTTGAAAATCTTAAAGAAATTAACTCTGTAGGATTAGTTGTATCCTCCACCATTTTATAGACCATCTCACACTACACCTACTTCTGTGTTCTGCTGGTACTAGACATGCAACTCCCATGACAGAGCAAAGAACTTGTTATGGTAAGTGAACAGGAAGTCCTGTATTCTGACCATTCGCTGCTGGTTGCTCAACAAAGGCATTGGCTTTAGTTGAGATTGCATATGCTTTCATTCTGGATGGAGGTTCAGTGCGGCAATGACCGTGGTCAGGATAAGCAGTGAGTAGGGATAACTGTTTTGGCTGAAGACCATTAGTTTGAGAACAATAAAATTTCTTTTGCCAAAGTAATCAGACTCTGAATTTTCTTTGAATGCAACAGAATCTATTAAGCAGCTGTGTCAGTGTTCTGGATGCTTTGTCATCATACAAATATGATACAAAGAAAAATAGGAAAATGCTTGCCTGGAGGCTACATTTGCATCTCTTCTGTATATCAGAGAAGTGAAAGAAACAGTGTTAAGGCAAAGTTATACTTTATCATATTCTATAAACTAAACTCTGACTTTAGTTGGATGAGCTGTAATGAAGAGTAGAGATGTAGCTGAATCTTGCTTCCAGTTGTTTTGTAAGTGTGGGAATACAACTAATGTGATTTGAAAGAGGTTTCCTATCTTCTGTACTTTCTTCACTTTCCTGAAGGAGAATCTGTCCTGCATGTGTTTTAGGAACTTATTTGAACTGGCAGCATACTGAGTGACTGAACTGGAACAATTTAAAGTAACATTTAAGTTTTGTGATTTTTCAGTATTTTATATTTTGCAATTCAAGCTGTTCAGGAAATGAAAATAGACAACTTGCTTTTGCTTAGTTTTATGGTCTGGTTATAGCTTTTAGCTAACTGCACTGGTTCTCCTCTGTTTTCTTTGCACACCTGTAGACATAGTGTTTAAATCTAAAGTAGGGATTGACATTGAAAATGAAAGTTCTCTTGTGAAAAACCATTGTAGTAAACTGCATGGTCAGGTCTAGAAACTTTTACCTCCTGAAAAAAAATAAAAGATTTTCTTTTAATCAAAATCTAATGGTGAATTCCTTAATATATTCCAGGATAAAAGTACTGCTTAGGGAGCAGCTTACTCAGTAGAAAGCACATTGTCCATATTATTGCATATAAACTTTCAAGCAGACAAATAATACACTTTCCTAGCCTCTCTGTTTGCTTTTTTCTTTTGCACGTAACTCTAAAAAGCTTTTGACAGTCCAGATTACTGACCAGAGTTTTTACAAAGTTTGTTGTGCGCCTGTAGCAGAAAAGACTACAAACATATCTTGAGTCAATTCATAAGTAACTTTTCTTGGCAATACTCACAGCTTCCAGCAGCTTGGGGAGTTCAGGAATAAACTAGTCTCCTACATGGCAACAGAGTACTTTGCTAGACCTCCAAGGCAGCACTTAGAAAGAGATTTGAAGTGCATTTCATTGTGGAGAAAGTCAAGGTTTCATGGGTAATTGCTGTAAGCTGTTAAAATTTTACGGTTTCCATCCTACAGCCTTACATGCCTTTTATTTTTCTGCAGGCATAGACTCCTCTTTTAGGTAGGGGTTGTAGTGCCGATCTCTGAACTATCTTCTGCTGAATATTGGTTCACGTACTTTCTATTTTGCTTCCTTCCAAATTAACATACTTTAAATTGCTGAATTTCTGGCAAGATAATCATTTATTTCTCCCTGGTATTAGCTGGCATTAAAGAACTCGGGTAGTAGAAGAAACAATAGCATAAAAGAGCTTTAAGATCACAGCTAAAGCAGTACATGAATGTCCAGAGGGGTTCTCTTCTGATTGGTCTCAAAAATCTGAAAGTAGATACTGAGATATTATAAGAGCCAAAGAAGAGGAAAAAACATTCAAAAATGTCACAAGGTCAAATGTAGTCTTGTCTCTACCTCCTCAATGTTGGATATAACTTGAAGAGCAAGGTTGTTTTCTGTTTTGAAGATGCTGAGATGCTAAGGGTTAAAACCTGCAGCCTACTGTGGATGAGGAAAGAGCAGTTTCCAGCTTTCCAGACACTTAAAGATGTGAAAGTTTTGCATCTTCCCAGTCTCCTCTTAAATGTTTTGGATGAAGAAGACACATTTTTCACTGGCTGCTTGTCTGTTAGTTTAATAGTGACTGTATGAAGGAGCTTGGCATGTGGGAAGCCAGCCAGGAGAGTTGACTTGGTGGGCAGTGAGCAAATGACGCAAAGGTGTACAACTGCAACTTATCGTAAGACTAAGAGGTGTGATTTTGGTGTACACTTTTTCTAAAAATAACTCAATGGCTTGGTAGCACACCTGGTTCTGTTTGGAAGTCATAAGAGAACTCACTGGTAATATTTTGTCAGCTGTTCTCATGCCATTATAGCAGTGTCTTAGTGACAGGTTCTGTTGAGCTGTTTCTGCTTCCTCAGTGGCAGTGTACATTGTGATTAGATATGAGATGCTTAATGAAATTCAGGTGCTAAAGAATGCAGTTATTATTTTAAAGATTTGGGAAATTCTCTTAATTCCCTGCAGTAAGGGAATACCAGGGGATTTTTCTAATCCCACTAAGAGGCCATCTTTAGACATCTGGCTATCTTCAGATATCCACTGAGAAATGTGGTCCTTCAGGCTCAGAAGGAAGTACATGCTAAAATGCTTTTCTGAGGTAGGTTGTGTGTTAGCACCTTGGAACTGTAGAAACATGAAGTAAAAAATCAAGAGAAGCGTTGAACTACTTGTTCTTCAGGAGGAAACCTGCAGCTCCATCTCTGTTATCTAGGGACTAGTTCATGTATTGCAGCTTCATTTTGGAAGCCTGGACAATAGAACAGAAAGAAAGATTAAAATTTTGTGGGGCTGGTCAGAATCCAGTAAAGTACTTGACGCTGCTCCAGTGTTTGGAGAGCTCTGCTGGTGGAGGATTTGTTTTCTGGCTACAGGCTAGCCAGTAGGATGGGAGAAAGAATCATAGAATGACCTGAATTGAAAGGGACCACAAGGATCATCGAGTCCAACTCCTGTCCCTGCATAGGACAGCCTCAACATTCACACCGTGTGTCTGAGGGTGTTGCCCAAATGCTTCCTAAATATTTTCAGCCTTGGCTCCATGACTGCTTCACTGGGGAGCTGTTCCAGTGCTCCACCACCCTCTGGGTGAAGAACCTCTTCCTAACATCTAACCGAAACCGCCCCTGGCACAACTTCCTGCCATTCCTTCGAGTCCTAGCATTGGTCACCAGAGAGATCAGTGCTCGCTCCTCCTCCTTTCCTTGTGAGGAAACAGTAAACGGCTATGAGGTCCCCCCCACTTCTAATCCAATGACAAGTACAGACAAGAAGCATGAACATTAGCCAGTCTCCAGCTCTTCTCGGTGTGTTAGTGTTGGGCTTATACTTACAATCTCTCTTTTGTTGTAATGGCACTTGTGTTCCTAATTGTGTAGTAGCATAGCTTCAAGAGGAGTACAGGAGAGTTTCTGTCAGAGAGATACTCCTAGGAAACAGGAAAGCAGGCTCAAGACCATCAAGACAAGGAGAGCTGTGGACCCAAGTCTTACTGGGTAGCTGTTCTGCTGTCCAAGTGGTGATGTTACAGATGAACAGCAGCACCAACAGTTAGAAAGAAAGCAACTCAGACTGCATTTCATGAGGATCACAGCCTTTCTGCATGGAAGATGATCAGACTTCAGCTGCTAGATCTTGGAAGGTGAGGTATCCAGCTGCTCAAGCTAGAGTATCTCTGGAAATGTGTAGAAGCAGAGCTCTATACTCTTAAGAAAAATGTAGATTAAGAAAGAGGAAGATAGCAGTTGGTCAGTTAATGAACTTCACGTGCTGTGCAGTTAGCAACCACATTAAATAATAGGAGATTAAAATGTAAATAGCTCTTTTTGGATCTTCCCAGTAGGCTCTCCAGGCAAGTACATTATAACATCCCCCAGAAGGAAGGAACACAAATGCAGACTCAACATCTGAGAAGTATCCATTAAGGAAGCAAGAAAACAAAGGAATCTTCCCTTTCTAAGGAAAGGCTTGTTAGTAGATGTGGTGCAGTATTCTGAGTGTGGCCCATCTCCCAGCCTCTCTTACCTTATGTCCTTTTCAGAGCTTTTGTCACTTTTCGCCAGTATCTGGTACTCGCAGGTTTTTTGTTGTGTTCCTGCTTCTGATGAAGACCTCAATTGTGGCTAGAGCTGATGCTGGTGTTGCAGCTCCTAGAATTGAGCTTTGTTTTTGTGCTCCTAGAACTGACACTGAAGTAGGAAGATCAGAGAGGGGAAGTGAATGTAAATGGGGGAGGTGGACATCAGTTTTACCTCTTTTGAAGTTGCAATTCTGCTTTTCTTCTCGTTGCTACAGCAGAAAGTGTCTTAATGATTCTTATCTACAAAATCAGCATATCTCTGCTGAAGTAGTCATGCTTTGATAGTCATACTACAACTTCCATACTGCTGTGGCTTTTCATTTTGGTTTAACATTTAACACCTACTGAAAGGGGAAAGTGAGAGTAATAAATGCATAGCTAGGGCATTACTGATTTCACTGTGGCTGCAAAATTACATAAAACAAAGACTTTAGGTGTTTTCAAAGCAGGATTTCGAACTCTAATATACCACAGTGATTGAAAGCGCAGTGGAAAATTGCTGATCTGGCCTAATCTGAGGCATATTGCGTATATGTGGTATTGAATCAGACAAACAGCAATGTGTGCCTTAAAGACAAAAAAAAATGACCATTATTAAGTTTCAAAAATGAGATGTGACTTGTTGTCTTCAACAAAATATTTCCTTTTACTAAGTTATCTTAATGGCTCCACAATATGAGGTATTCTGAATAACAAATAGAATACTACCTATGTTTTTTAGAAAACAGACAAAGAGAGTAATGGGTGATCAGGGCAGAGAACTGAGGATTGAACTTAATGTTACCAAGATTCAGTCCAGGCTTGTAAAAAGAACAGGCTGTTTAGATTTTTGAAAACTGCTGTTTGTATGTTTTCTCAAGAGGAAAACAGCTGTGGATTATTTAAAAGCAAGGCTTTTTGTTGTGTCTGATGTCTTTTGTACTGTTCTTGGTTTTGAGTAACATGGGTTTCATTCATGTTAAAATTCACCTGCAGTTTTGAAGAATGTATATATATTTACAAACCCTGGCACCCAGTCCATTTGGCCTAATACAGATATGGAAGATGCTCAGTCCTTCAGTTCCTGTATACTTTGTTAGAAGTGAGCCTTGGTTATAAAACCTTGTAGTCTTGCAACCTTCCCTGGTAGTGGTCAAATGTGAGGGGTGGGAGGTTTTCATTTACCTCATTTACCTCATCAGAAATGAAATTCAGAGCCTGGCTTTCCTTAGTTGTTAATGTGATTGCATACTAGTCCCTATGTGTAATAGAACTGCCTATTTCGTTACCTTTTGACCCCAAGTAACTAAATCAGTTCATAAACTCCATTGTTTTATGTGACACATAAATGCATCACAATGTAGCCATTGTTCTGCTATACTTAGAGAAATATTCCAAGTGTAGTGGGTAGGAAAGGATGTAGAAGTCCTGTCACCACTACTTCAATAAATAGTACAGTGATCTTACACACCATCGTTCCTATCCACCTTTATCAGATGTCTTGGGCAGAGGAAGTAATTTGATTGTCACAGTTAAACTGTGTGTTCATATTATACATCATGTAAATATAAGATTATATATCCTAGGCATCTGAGTATATTGCGGGTATTATAGGACAACCCCCACATATGGATACACACAAAGTGCTGTAACTCTGCAAACTATCTGCAATACCACAATATTACAAAACCAAGACAACAGCAAAGCAATGGTTCTTTCTCATTTTAGGAAGTCCAGCGTGTTATGGGAAGAGCGCCACCAAGACCAGAAAAAGGTAGGTGCTGATTTATGAATAAGATATATTTTAATTCTATTTAACTTGTCTTCATGAGGTAATGTGATTCTTTTATCTCTAGCTGCAATGGAGGCATTAGGAATGGATCTGTACCAGAGAAGCAAACCTGGGAAGCAGCCATTTGCCCATCTCATTATTGATGATAAAAATATTCCATCTGGTAAGTTCAGTTTTAAGTGAATACTTCTAATGCTACTATGAATGTATTAAACAGTGAAGTGTATGGAAATAGTTCAGTAATAACAGCAACAAGCTGGGATTTCATAAGTGTTTTTTGATAATGAGAATAAATCGGATGTGTTTAAGGATTTCAGAGGCAGCAGGGTCATGTCAACAGGAGGATAGTTCCCTTTGCCTCAGGTATCTTATACCAGTCTTTAATGTGCTGAATGGCTTTCATGTCAAATGACCAGTTTTCACGATCACGCTCTGAGGGTTTAGCATGCCTCTTTGTGCTGCTTTCAGGTGAGGAAAGAAGATACACATTGAATGCTCTCCTCTGCAGTTTCTTATTTTCTTTGGCTGGTAGGGCCTGTCTGTCTTTTTTTCACTCACACTGGACATAATATACACACACAGATGTATATACATACAAGCACCAGCACAAAGATTGGCCAGAATCCAGGCTTGCTGGTTGGAAGATGTTTTCCTTCCATTTAGCATAAGATTTTATTTTTGTCCTGTTGTCAGCTGAACTGTGTTGTTTTCTGCTGTTAAATTCAAGAATGTCTTCTCTCCACCTATTCAACCCTTCACATCAACACTCCTTTTGTGTGCTGAAGTGTACTTGGGTCTGGACACAGCATTTGTCTTCAGGGTGGATTTGGAAGCTGCAAATCTTATTTGACTACACAAGACACACATGTGTCAGGAACCCATCAGTGTAAGAACTTGCTATAATGGAAGCACATCTTTCATTTTGAGGTACTGAAAGCCTAGAACTGCAGTCCCAATGTCATTATTATGACTTGGCTGCTAATTCCCTGCCCTCTGTGCATATATTGCACTCTCACAGCATAGGGCTGAATTTATGTAAACGTTTCTTTCTAATGTCAGGTTGGAAAGTCCATATTTTGCCATATTCTGTTCCTCATTATGATGCAGGGCTGATGTAAACTTTTTCACATCAAGACTCCTAGGGCCTTCCTGACATTTAGACATGGCCCAGTTTCACAAGGGTCTGTCTGCCTCCATCTAGTCCAGTAGCAGGAAGGTCAAATATCATAGCATTGTGTTCTGAGCAGCAGGTCAGTGGTGCAGTATGTTTCTGAGCTGTTGAGTAGGTGAAATAAATGTTCCTGTGGGTTTTATCTGCCCCTATGGGAAGAGGATGGCATTCTTTTATCTTGCCAGAGCTCTTATTTTCTACCTGCAAGTATCTTTGGCTGGCTTTGGGAGTATCCTCGCTAGTACAATATGAGGGAACAAGAAGTGAGTCTGCCTTGGAAGATTCTCTAGAGGAAAAGATTCATTCCTGCAATTTTAAGATGTCTTAGTACTGTTTCAGTTTTTGCCCTGGGGCTCTATCATCTGAGATTTTTCTCTCTGTATTCTCAACACAACAATCATCATTGGTGTCATAGGAGTAAACCAGAGTTAATTCTGAAGCTATCAGACAGAGGTTCTCAAGATAGGAGGGAGCACTGATCACCACTATCTGTTTCCTCTGAAGGTGTATACATTCTGCAGTGCTGATCTTGTTAGTTAAACTATGTGCGTTGCTTTTCTGTTTTGTATAGCCAAAACAAAGGTGAATGCCATGCTGAGGCTTGAGATTTCAGCAGCCTGCTTAGTAATACCTTGCTTTTCTCTATTTAAAGACAAAGCTCTTCTGTACATAAGGAGTTAGCTTCTTGCATGGGAGGATAGGATTCTTTTTCCTTTCAAGTTCATTGGCATTGCCAAAATCCAGAGCATTGTAAGCAGTCAGAATTTCTACAAGCTTTCTTATTAGCTCACATTCTTCTTGACAAGCTTCTATTTGAGTCGGATTTTGGCCCTTGACATAGATCGGTAGTAGAGGAAGCAATATCAGCAAACTTGTCTTAGCATTTTGTCTTTGGAAAGATTAAATTAATTTGCTTATCGTAGAGACAGATCACTTGTATCTACAGAAGTGGGGTGTGTCAGTGTCACACTTTGTGAAATCCACCTTTTCCTGTGGGGAGCTTATTTGCTGTCTACCTGGATGTTGCTGTAAACTGTGTTTTTACCAGGGCTAGCAGCTGATGACTTTTACTGTTGTGCATCACTGCATTAACCTTCTAGGGAGCATCATAGCACGTCTGTGTGTAACTGCAAGGGAGGCGTGCTCTTACTTGCTCTCTTCACTTTTTTCTTTAATAGCACAGGCTACAGGAACTCTTAGAAATACGGTGCCTGTGACAGCAAGCTACTTTCTCTCCTTGAAGCAGATCAGCTGCTTACCAGTGTGATGAGTTGGACATGCTCCTTCCTAATCTGGCACATACGGCTTCTGCCTCTTTTGGAAGAGCATTGCCAGGATGTTAATCATAAGCACAACTTCTGTGGTCCTTGTGGGCATTGCATCAGTGAGGGGCTGTGTCCTTATGGATAGCTGGAACTCTGAACCTACTGGTTATGAGGCACTTCAGTACCATGTGCACTGGTATGAGGCAGTACCCACTTGGCTGGGTGGCGCAGAGCTTAATGACAGGCGAAAAGGATGAAGAATTTGCCCGAGGGTCACCAGAATTTTTTTCACTCCCATCCTTTGACTGCAAATAGCAATTTCTAATTTCTTCCCCTGATTCCCTAGCATACATGTCTGAAATCCCTCTAAATTGTTTTATGCTATCCATGAGTCTGGATAGATCTGTTCTTAGTATTTTAAGGTTTTCTACTGTCATCGCTCTGACCCAAAATAAACAGTGTCAGGAAAAAAAAAATCAGTCGTCTTCACTGTCAAACAGGATTTTATTTTTTAGTAGTTTGCCACTGAACACCCTTTGTAAAGGGGCTCTGAGCAGCATCTGTGAGAGAAAATTTTCTTTTTACCTGATTCACAATCATATCAAGCCCCAAATGGACTTTTGCAGCTGGGGCAGTGTGAGGGAGGGGGAAAATAACCCTTCCCAGATCTTGGTGTCCCCACCCATCATTTGGCTGCAGAAGCTGTAGTGGTTTGGGTTGCTGTGTATTTTTTAGGCTTGCTACCTTAGGTTAAAGCTGGATGCTTGCTGGTTGCTTTTTACCAGAGCCCACTATAAATGCTACCTACATCTTAAATGACAACAGTGAATTTTGGTTTATAAATTCACTACAGAAATTGGGCACAGTTTAAAGAAGAAAATTACAAACAGAAATAAATATAAAGGTTAAACATATTGCTTGGGATATGAATTGATACCTTTAGCTGTCTAAGGACAGCTGTAGTATTCTGAGCTATACTAGCTGTAGTATTCTGAGCTATTTACAGCTACTGGTTCAGTTTAGCTGCCCTTTGCCTCCAAAACAGTTTTTCAGAGCAAGCAGTGTTCTGGTCCTCCCCTCAGACCTTATTTATACCCGAAAGCTACTAGGATGCAAACAAATTTTCAATACTGTGTTCCTCTCCCATCATCTGCCTTCTTACTAATTAATTTTATTGAGACTAATTTCTATTAGTCTTAGTTCATGTTCACAAATATCCAAGATATTGTTTTGGTTTGTCTTCAGTTGTCAGAAAAAAATGTGTATTAGCTTGACTTTTTTTTAATGCTTTTTACCATGTCTGGTTATCTTATTAACTATCTCTGACCTCATCCTTTGTGGTCAAAATGACTTACCTTGTCCTATTATTTTCGTGGCTCTATAGTAAATGTTATCACAGAAGATATTATATTGCAGTGTTTCTGACTGTTCCATGGCTTGGCTGGTCTTTCAGGGTTCCTGATACATGGACAGCTGATTTGGCACTTGCATGTCCCAGTTTTCTCCTCTGCCTATGTTTTGGGGTACTGATTGTTTTGGTGTCACTAAGATGTTTTACCACCAGAAGTGCTGAGAGCCTGCTCACTCCTTCCATTAAATGTTACATGATGTAACTCCTACTGATGCATCTTTGTGCTATGCTGCTGGTTCTGGGGTGGCTCTTCTGAAGTTCTAAATTGCAGCAAAACACTCATTGCCCTCCGTTAGTACAATCACAGCATTATAATCTAAGTTGGAAGGGACTTCCAGAAGTTACCTAGGCTAATCCTCTGCTCAAAACAGATGTCATCATCCATCATGTCTTTTCCCGTCCCTCCACCTGACCATGGATGAATGATACATACTCCCCTCAACACTACTTCATTCAGAGCCCCTCATGGTATCTCAATTATAAGCGAATGTGGCAACCTATTTTCACTTTTCTCCCTTCTTCGGCGGAGAATTGTGCATTTCCACTCAAGGTTTCTTCAAAATTGCTACTTGATTACGACTGGCAACTAAAAGTTTTTTGCCAGGTAAATAAAATCTGCCTAGCACCTACCAAATGTACCACCAGTCAGTACCACCATGCCAGCATGCCTTTCTGTTCTGTCATTTCTACACATTCCTGTCCCACATCTCTGATGTGCCTCTTTTCCAATCCAAGCAGTGATTTCTTGCCTATCCTCATCATCTTGAAGGCAGCCCAGAGTCCTTGAGGCAGTATTTCTAGCAGACTTAACACTTAAGTTGTAGAACTTCCTCAGCTATCCCCAGTGCTTCAGGGGTGTACTCCGGTACTCCTATCTCAGCATCTCTTCTAGGTGAATAATTCCAGGCTAAGACACTTAAGATCTTAGTGTCACTTCAAATGAATTGTTGTTTTTCATAAGTTTTTTTGAGGCACTGCATAGAAGACTGCTTCTCTGTATGATTTTGCTTGTATGATTTCTACCTGGCTGTACTGGAGCCATAGGGAAGCAACTATTTATAATCCAACTTTGGCAGCCTGTGCTTTGCCCGAGTCTTGTGGAAGAATGCCAGAAGCTTTTTGTTCTGGTCTACTGTTGAAGTATTCTTCTCACGTGCAGAAGTTGCTTTCCATTAGCAGTTAGGGAAGTCTCATAGCTCTCAAATTTCTATGTCCCTACTTCTCACATCTTTCTGCCCAAACAAGTCCAAGAGGAATCTTTTTAACTCTGTATACCTGAGGCTCTTCCCCAGCATGCTTATGAGCTCTGGTGGTTCTGGCCATGACTCAAAACATGCATGAAGAAGAGGACAATGGGCCCTGCCATGTGCAATGGAAATTTTGGTGGGAATAGATTGTTTTGGTTTGATGTTGGGAGAGTAAGGTACTGACTATTCCAACCAAGCAATTAGATGCACTGAGAGCGTAAGGTGTGAACCTTCTGGTGCCTGTGTGGACCCACTACTGTGGATGCCTCAGGGGGTGCAAATGGACTTCGTCTTGTGCGCTGAACGTTGCTGGTGGTTAGGAGGACAAGTCAACCACCTCTCATCTGTTGTTCTGTGCCCTGTGCATTACACTGAATAAATGACAGTGTGTTAGTGCCTGCTTCTTAAGACTGTGCCACCAAAAGCAAACTGAAGTGTCGAATGTGACCAGGTTTGGAAGGAAGACTCAAATCTCTCTCTCAGTGCCTTTTTGACCTCCTGCCAGGCCATGTCTTACCACAGCCTCCATAGTAGAATCTAAATAAAGTGACATCTGAGACTTCATCAGCTTGAAACATCCATTAGATGATACAATGTAGCTACTTAATGATAGCACCCAGGGGTGCCTTTCAGGCCAGAGTTTCTAGAGGACATTTCTACTTGTATATATAAAGTTATCTTTCAGTGACAGTGCTGAGCTGATGCTGACGAGCTAATCGGAACATCTCCAATCTCTCAACTCCTTTTTTGTTGTCTTCACAGAGCATTCTGTCATCTTAACAGATAAGAGACAGCTTCCTGTTTACTAGGCCACTGTTGTGCAGGCAGAGCTGAAAAGGGTTGAGTGTACCTGTTAGAAAGAATTCAGTACTCCTTGTTCACATAAAATAATCTGTCCTTTTCGGTAGTCGGATTTCGGTAGTCGAATTTGGATATGTATATTTTGATTCCCACATCACATTGTTGATTTTGATTCCCACAACAGGATGTTGTTCTATGCAGAGACAGAATATTATCATCATTTTCTTTCCTAATTTGTGGATCTCTAGTTTAAGACAAATTGAAGGGTTCTGGTATCCTCTAAGCATTAAATATCAGCTCATTGTTCCAAGATTGAAACTTAAAGATACTTTAAAATAAATAAATACAAATAAGAAAAAGGAACGGGAAGGGAGAGCAGAGGAGAAAGAGCAATGCATCCAGAATCACGTCTGTCTTCTAGTATTTCCAGATATTAGACAAATAATCTCAGTTTATCTTCTGAATAGCTGTAATTGCCCAGCCATAAGTGTTTGTACAATTATTAAAGAATTAAGATTGTACTGCTGACCATAATCTTTAACATCTAGGATACAACTAAACAAGATCATGGAGTCTTGCATATACAAGCCCTGGATTAAGTATAAACAGTGGTTTTGCATAACAAGGTTTATTATGTCGTAAATCCTTGAGGAGCTTTCTAAAGATAGGTAACTTATTGTGTACACAATTTTACTGATTTTTTTCCCCATATTTTTTTGTGTTCTGAAATGAAGATATATTTACTTTTGTACCATTACAGTCACAAGAACATAAAATATGGGAAGGTTTCAAAAGCTTTCTGTTTGAGGAAGTATTAGTTTAACTTGTTTTCATATTTTGTTTAGTCATTCCTTGCAAACATTTACAGGTTACAGACTGATAACAAGATTGGATTTTTTTCATTAGTAAGTTTTCCTTTCAAACACCTCTCGAGTATTTATTACTTGAATAGTGGAATGCAATTTCTATACAGAGCTTGTTGTGTGATTGCTTAGCATAATCAAACTATGGGGCAAGCAAGTGTTTTGTGCTGTGGTCCAGCAGGTGTTCTGGTGGGAGGGCAGACAGTTACAAGTACATGATGAAAAAATGGAAGTTTCTGATGAATTTTATAGTAATTGTCTAATATGCACTTCAGCCTATAAAGCTGTAGTTGGTATTGATTCTATAAACTTGGAGTTTGAACAAACCTAAACATTTAGAAAGCAATGTTTATAAATAATTATTTTTTCCTCTTCTCTTCAGGAACTCGCAAAGTGAACCTCACATCTTGGCATCATGATAAAGGCCAGGCAAACTTATCAAATATGACATTCAATGATGGAAAACTAATTGTTAATCAAGATGGCTTCTACTACCTTTATGCCAACATTTGTTTTAGACATCATGAAACCTCAGGAAACCTGACTAAAAGAGGGCTTCAGCTGATGGTATATATGACTAAGACAAACCTTAAAATAAGGCGTTCTGATGTGTTGATGAAGGGAGGAAGCACCAAATACTGGTCAGGGAACTCAGAATTTCATTTTTATTCTGTAAATGTAGGAGGGTTTTTTAAATTAAAATCTGGTGAAATGATAAGTATCCAGGTATCAAACCCATTGCTACTGGATTCATCACAAGAAGCAACTTATTTTGGGGCATTCAAAGTAAGGGATTTAGATTGAATATTTCTTTAGTGTGCTGAAAAACGTTTCGGTTTTTAGAGGTCCAGAAATAACTTGAAGACAAAACTGAAAATCTTTTGCAACCCAATTGCATCTGTATAAGCCATATTTCTCTAAAGACACATTCTTGCCCTGTGCTGACTCCAGCAGGAGTCCCACAAATGCACAGAAGTGTAAAATTGCATAGTTCTCCTGATTCAGTCTTATAGCGGTTTTACTTCATGTGTCTCCACTGGCTTCGATAGGGTCATTATGGCATTTTGTTGGTCTCGTTGAAATCAGAGCATTTAATAGTATTGAACTGTTTGCAAGTTCTGCTGTGACTTTTTAACCTGTGCTACTCTTTGATGCAAACATAGGGCAGAACGTGGCTCCCAACCTGCGTTTAGGACTCAATTTTACTTAGGGTTGAGCATTCTGACCCTGAAGTGGCAAAGATTGTGAAAGTATGACTAATCCCATTGCATTTGATGTGGCTTTCATATGCTTAGTTAAGCCTGTTCTTGCTTTGCTGGATTAGTGCTGGAGAGCTCAGGCATTGGCAGAAATGAGTTGCAGAACACCTGAATGGTACAACCTAAGTTTTTACCTGATTAGAAGAGCTATTCCAGGAAGAAGGGAGATGATCTGGCCTTGCAGTTCTAAAAGGTTAATTACAGGCCATTTTTATTGTTGTTGCACAGTTAATTGCAAACATAGACTGCCAAAATACAGTGTGCCTTTAAAGTATTACATTGTGCCAGAACCTGCAGACATTTTTTTTTTAAACAAAAAGTATGTATTTTTATATTCTGTAATATCTAAAGTTATATTTCAGGTGTAATGTTTTGTGTAAAAAAAAAAAATGTAAATTATATTGTCCTATAGTATTTGATACAAAATATTTAAAGTCTCTTACTGTTTGTATATTTAATGTTTTAAATGTTTTTTAATGTACAGACATGTTAAACTGGTGCACTTTTTAATCCCAATGGGAAAAACTGCAGCTAAAAGAGTTTGTTTGCAATTAGCAAATGTAATATATATCTTTGTTCTTTTTAACTTAATAGATTTCTGTTAAACTTGTCAGTATTTTTGGGAGGGGGGAAGATCACACCAATGCCATAAATAATTACACCAGAATGCTGGTCACTGGGTGCCTTACAAACCTGGAGGATAATTGACATTACAAAGCTGGCATTACCAAAACAGAAAGATCTTAATACATAATAAGTCACAGAAATATATTGGGGGTATTTAGAGTTACCAAACAGACATATTTTCCTACGACACAATCTGCAAGTTGTAAATTCTGCAATTGAGTAATGACTTTCTTTGCTTCGTTTCCTGAAAAAAAGTGAAGCTTATGTCATTGCATTGCCTTGTCCTTGCCTCCCCTTCTAGCTTTTAAAACTCTGCAAACTTCTGCCAGATTTGGGAGATGAATGGCAGTGTTAAGAGATATTCTGACTGGTTTTATGAGAACAGACAGCTGAGAACAACTCAGCCATTATATGTTATTTGACAGTGGCTGGCCACTGTTCTTATTAGCCAACAAAGCAGTGCAGTGAGATGCCGAGCTAGCTGCAACGTGGGTTGTCACTTGTATGATTGCTTGGCTGAAAGAGGTAGGTGGATTGAATCTGAGGGTGGATACCAGGGACACAGGAGAGAGCTGTCAGTACCATGGGTGATGTTTAGAGCACATCTGGGGGAGGGACCACCAACTTGTTGGGGAAGGGATGAGGGAGGTTTTAGGAGTGTTTGTCTGGGTGCTCTAAGGATGATATGGGGAAAACCTGCTCTTTCATGTGGTAGGAATCACAGAAGGCAAATGACACACATCTGTAGGAAACGAGCCTTCATAAAAATCCTCAGGCTTTTTTTTATAAGGAACTGAGGTGAAGTCAAGCAATTATTTTATACTGTATAATAAATATTTCTTTTTAATGTTAATTTTGTTTTCTTACAAAATATATTTCTAAGAAAAACATCAACTTTGTGATTTCTTTATTTTCCTGTGTCCTTGTGTTTCTTGTGCAGCTTTGAACGTTTTGTTCTCATTTCAGAACATGCCGGCTAGGAATAATTTAACTCACTCAAGAAAACAGAGTCAAATAGACTATTCTGAGAAAATTACAATGAATTTTATGGAGTTTTAATTTGTCCCAAACATGCATCCACCACTTTCAAGTAGGGTTGCATCATCAGGTGCTGGAGTTTTAACTGGAAATGGGGACTTCCAATTTGTTTTACACCAGATCATTGTCTTTACAAAACCAGAAATTACTGTAGAATCTGAGGCTTTTCTTTCAATTTCAAGAGCTACAGGTTGCACTCAAGGAATTGTAATTTTTCCACTGCAGAGATATCCATTGGCAGGCTAGGAGAAAGATGTCTGTTTTTATGTCTGTTCTGCAGTTAAGTCACCCTCTGGGGAGGTGAAGATGGAGGTTCCAAGGAATTGAAAGCTGACTTAGCACACAGTAGTTGACCTTAGCAAATGCTCTACCTATATATGGCATTACATGAAGGAGAGGAATCAAGCACTAAATGTCATCTGAATGACAGGGTCTGTGGGCTATGACTGTGTGCTAGAGGTCACAGTCCCTGCGGTGTGTACTGAGCCCCTGTGAAGGCAGTTGTTGGTTGCCTGTGCCTCCCAAGCCCAAGCTTCTCAGGCTCATCTTAGTAGTACAACTGCTTGTTAGGAGTGCTGTAGGCACTTGATATTCCTGATGTTATATAGGTCTTTAGATATCCCTTGTGTGATGACTTCAGGGCCTGAAGGATTTCATTGGTTTTCTTTTGTTGGTTATTTTTGTTTGGGTTTTTTTTTTTTTTGTTTTTGTCTTTTGATTTGTGTGTGTGTTTTTTTTTTTTTTACCTTAGCTGGACAAGTTTAATCCAGAGGACACTAGGTGATGAACTAGGTGGGAGAGATGTGATAAGATAGTCCTTATGGGGTTATATAGGCTACCCTGGGGGTAGCTCTAGCTGTTTTCTCTACAAAATTCTAATAGAAATCTCATAGGAGTCCTATTCTGCCTGACTTGCCCTGGCCCCTGCCCCTTCTTACCCTTGTATGCATTTAAAACAAAGCAGGAAACTATGTAGAACTGTTAACGCAGTTTGATTTTTGCTCTTTATATCAATCATGGGTTGAAAATGTTCAGTAGCATCATTGAGGCAGCCTGGGCATGTGTGCCAAGATAATATCAATAAAACCACCTGCTCTAGCACTGACCTTCCTAAATCTAAGCCTTCCCTGAGAAGCATCCGTTCTTTTCTGTATACTTCATTTATTTGATTGTTTCATCAGCACACAATTAATGAGAACAGTACACTAATCAATTAATGCATAGTTACCTGGAGAAGGTGGTAATGATTTCTTGGCTGAGAAGGGTACATGTGGCTCTTATTTTATAATCTTTAAAAGATAGCTTTGTTCTGTGGATAGAGGATGATTGTTTGCTGAAATTGAAAGTTAAAAACAATCTTACTTGGAAGTAGTTTATTTGGAATTCAGTGTATTTGTGTGCATGTAAACATCCATATATTCTTACTGTGTTTTTGGCTAAAAAAGTAAATTTTTCATACATGGGGTTACGATTGCATATTTTGGCACCTGGCTACTCCTCCCCCCCTGCCTTCCCAAGCTCTTTCCAGCCAGTGAGTGTTTCTTTTTCTGTCTATCCCACTTCCTTTTCTCAGGCTCCTTCCAGCTGCCAGTGTCTCCTGCTCACTCCGCTCTCACTGACTTACAGATCTTTTCCCTGGTGGTAGCAACAGCCTTGGGTCAGATCTAGTTATACTTCCCCTTATTTGGCCCAAATTCAGGTGGCTTTTCTGAGTCTTTGGGTGGAAAACAAAAATTATTTTTTGTCAAAAAAGATTTTTTGGAACACTGATGCAAGGGTTGAGCTGGATAGGAACAAAGAAATGTAGTTGAGGAATAAGTAATCAACAGGTTGGACACACAAAGCAGTCCGTGCTGCCCTTTGGTTTGATGTAAACAGCTTCAGAGGGCTCCAAACAATTGTGGCATTACTAACACCTTTGCTGTTACAAAATCAGTCTCCAGCAAAACTTCACAAACATCACTATATACAACATTTTGCTGCTATGATTTGAGAAAACACATCTAAAGCAGAAAATGTTCTTTCACGTATACACAGCTAATTTTTTCTTTCTCCCTCTCTGTATTGGTTTCTTGTCCAGTATTTCCTGGCCATTGATGTTTGGGGTCGCAACCTGGGGACTTTGTCAACTGTTGTAAGGTTTCCTTTTTTTAACTCACTGGGATCTGACCCTGTGAATTTCATACCTTTGCCTAATGTTTTAATTTGTGACTAGCTCCAAAGCAAAGCTCTGTCATGAGAAGCTGAGAAACCTGTGTCAACTTGAGGTTGTTTAAGTCAGATTTCACATATTTCTAGGCAAATTTGGATGATTCTCTTTTTTTTCTGCTTTTTTTTTTTTTTTAGCCTGAAGTCTGAATGTGCTGGCGTTTCTAGCTGGGTTTCAAAGGAAGTATTTTGCTGGGGTGTGTGTGAGGGCTGGGTATCTTTGATTTACTTCACAATCCATTTTATGAAGTTTAAGGAGGACATATTTTCCTGCCATTTATTCAGCATTTAAGCAATGTGCTCTCTGCTGCCTGCCTTCCTGTGTGAGAAACATTGCTTTTCCCTGGACTGCCACACCAGCAAACTCCAATCAATTTATGTTTGGCTGTGACAAAAGTCAAGCAGGAACTCCAATTGCTTTCAGCTCCTTACATGCTGCAAGTCAAAAAATGATAGATTCATGTTTCCAACCTTCTGGTTCTTGATTTATTCATGGTGTGAGAAATTCCTGTTTGTTCTTCTAGTAGAGGATGCCAGAATCCTTCTTTGACCACTGAGATCACATTTTAGATGCTATCATGTCTTCATAACCATGATGTAGCTGTTACCTCATGCTATAGGTTCCAGACTTCCTCAGTCCCTAAATCTGCACTACCAAGTGTGAGTAAGGCTGCCTGGCAAGCAATTGTGGAGCTCCTGACTCCATAAGGGGAAGGTTCATAAGCAGGATCTCCTGCCCCTGTTCCCTTTCTAGCAGGTCATACATTCTGGAGCACTGAAACATGACCATATGGAAGGTAGCTATTTGGGCAGTTCAGCTACTCTCTTCTACACAGTGTTTTTACCTCATATTCCACCAGTTTGAAGGATTTTAACCTACCCTTCACTATCAATTGGACTGACTGGGTGAAATGCTTTTTTCTTTACACCAGCACAAAAAAATGACTGAATGCCAGAATTGCAGCTTTCCATGGACACAGATAAAATCAGTTCACCAGAGATGTTGGTTATGAATGCATAGAGTGGAACAGAGCTTCGTTACTGGTCCATAGTTTATTGCTGGCCTGGTACAGGTGCACATGGGTTCCCCACCCTGCTGACATCCCGGGGAACTGATGTAGAGCAAATGTTGTATCGTGTACACACTCATTTTGCCTCTGGGAACTAATAACTAATGACACTACTTTAGTGAGCAACCATTTGCAGATTGCCTACTCTTCTTTTTGTATAAATACCTCCCAAATATAATGCTGTGTTACACAGTTTGACCATCTCCCTGGTTACCTGCAGCATTTTGCAATCCGAGCTTCACTAGTTATTTTTTCTGCAGTACAATATCACATGCAGTAACATAGCTTAAACAAAACAAGGTCCATCTGGTTTAATGGTTTATCACTCATCATGACTCCAGATCTTTGCTCTGGAAAAACAACTGCAATTCTGGAAATGGACAGTTAGGTTATTTCTGTCCTGCTAACTGGAAGAGGGCTGGAGTTACGAGGCACTGAGTGGCAGACAGCCTTGCAGTGTAAGCCAGCCTCCCTCTTAAGCAGAAGACACTACCAAGTTGCAGCCCACTTAGTTGTGTTTTTATCGCATGAAACTGTGCGTATGTGCTGCATACCCTAGGGCTTGACAGAGAGGACTCCTCCAAGCAGGTCAAAACAGAGCCAACAAGAGAGCTAAATAAACCCATGTGGGCAGCAAAGGTCCGGGTCTGAACTTCTGCCATTTTCTTCTTTCATCTATCACTGTCAATAAAGAGTAATAAATTAGAGAATAATCTGGCAACAAAAAACATTTTAAATTTGTCTGCTATTTCCTGAGAGCAGCTGTCTGTTTTACAATCTATTATCACCTGTAAATGTATAGCTGAAGCTGAATTACTAGTTACCTGAATGTGCATTTTTGCTCAAATCTAACAGTCCTATTATACAAGTATGAATAAGATGAAACAGTTTTATTTAAGCCTCATTAGCCTTATTGTAAATATAGAAAGTAATACCATAAATTAGTATAAAATTTCTTGGACTGCAGTCCAGCATTCTGCTACCTGTGGATTGGTAGCACTTTAATCTAGTTCTGCTTTTTTTCATTTGGCTAATTTTCTTTTTTTTTTCCAATTTGACTGATAATTTCATTTAAAAAACTTTTTTTTTTTTCAGAAATATGATCCAAATAGAAATGTTCCCATCATTTATTTGAAAAGATCCAAACAGATTTCCTCAAGTTTACTTCTGTTCTCTGGTATATGCCATCTGTACACTTCCAAAATTTTGCTGATGTGCGAGATTTTGAAACAAAGCAGCTCACATAAAACAGATAATTGACAACACCATTGGCCCAGCTGTGCCATGGGACTTGCTGAATGCGAAAAGTTCCCCACAAATACATAAATTGCTTGTTAAAATTCATTCAGTTTTTTTTTTTTTAATCTTGGTTAGTATTATACTGGTAAAAAAGAGCTTAGATTCTCACTTTGAAATTAGTGGATATTTTCCTGCTGACATCAATAAGATCAGTGTTATAAATAGTTTCATATGAGATAGAGTTTTTTTAAGCCTTTTTTAGGAGGAGACTATTTTAATGTATGCTGATATTTGTCACTCTGTGCACTATAAACTGTTTTAAAACACAGCAACAAGGCAAGTAATGTTTCTTCTACATAAGATCCATTAGTTGTATCTATTTCAAACATAGCATATACAGTCTACATGTAACTGAGAATAACATAGCTCTGGGAATAATATTTGCTGGTTAGTGATGTATCTTTGTATTTCTTGTGAGTCTGCCATAGAAGAAGATGATAACTTACTTTGGCATTTCTGTGCCTATCTTAAAAGGATGACACTGACTGACTTTGACAGCATCAATGACAAATAAATAGGTGATGGAAATGTTGTCTTTGCTCACTGAATGTTCAGAATAATCAGAATAATCCGTTTATTGTCAGCATCCCTGTCAGTAACAGGCCAGGAACAGGGCTCATGGTTCCTCGGTCTTAATTCTTGAGGCCATATTCTTTCGAGGGAGAATAGATATGACACACCTTACTTGCCAGAAACTTCTAGATTGCCTTAACAATATGCTTGTGCTATGCATGTAAAACATGACTTATGCAGAAATTCTGCCTTAGTGGCAGGGAGGCCTTTTTTGTTTTAATTTTGTTGGGTTTACCCAGGTATTGATGTCACTCATGAAACTGATAGGTGGAGGGCAGAGGAGACTCCAGTCAGCTTCTGCCATCCTCTGCTTGTGAGCCAAATGCCTGAAAGCGCAGATGGCCTTTACAACCATTATGGGCTGGAGACACATTCAATGAAAAGTAATTCAAGTTCTTACAGAAAAAAAAAAGTATATGAATGTGGGTTTGCTCCCAACACGAGACAGTCTGAATCAACAATGGGAATGGGCCGGTTACCAAAGAGTCTGCTGGAGCAAGTTTCCGCTGCCAGGGCAGGATCTCCTCTCCCTCTTGGCCATTAGAGGGAGGAAAAAATAACAGACTGTAAGAGCCACTAAAATAAGGACCAACACCAAGAATGTACCATGGGTTTAATACCAGCTCCTCCTCTTGAAGTAATTATAGCTGATGTTGCCCAATGGTTACCGATGAACTGTCTTTCATCATGGTCTTTTGTTTGGAGTCAGTAGTTTGGGTTGAACATCAAGACCAGCTTCTCACAGAGAGTAAAATAGGACTGAAGGTGACAGTGAGCGTTGTGCTGCTTCAGCCATGAAAACAGGCAGCTAGGTTTGGGCTAGACCAAAGCCCTTCCTACATGTTTGTTTCACATTACCTTTACCCAAAAGTTCACCACAGCACTAATTTTAAAGTGAGAAAAGGCCAGGCTAAATGAAATACTGGTATTTCTCATCAACTACTGCGTACTCGGAAATGTGGTACTTGCTAGAAATGTATCGGTAAACTCAAAAGTTTTCTTTGAATTTCTTGATATGACCTAGATTTAGGTGGTGCAAATAACCCTTGCAATACTATGTTCACCTAACCCATTCCATTTGTGTGCAAAGGAAATGACGTATAATCATTACTATAACTTCCCTATATTCATGTTGGTAGGGCAATTGTTTTTTAAGAGGAATATTAACCCAGTATATGTTTCTGAAGGCTCAAGTTCTATATCATTCCTAAATTTCAGTGTTGTTTCTTCTGCTATGAAACCGAGCTGTTTGTTAGACGCCTGGCTCCTTGCTCCAAAGCCACTGATGTGATGGATGTGATCACATATAGCTTTCCATAGAGAGGAACATTCTTTTAAATTATAGCAGCGCTTTCTTGGTTGTTCAATGCAAAATTTTCTCTTTAATATTATTCCTCTTCTTATTCTGTTTGGATGAAACAATGTAATTTCCAGTGTTTAAGGCAGAGTTTCATTTAATGCAGGGCAAAGTTTGGAAAAGTAGTAGGACACCACATGGAGATCTCTGCAAACGATAGTTGGCAGTTAGGACATACTCATTAAGGTTTTGATGGCTTTGCTAGAGCTGTGAGTTGCTCTCCTAAGAGTCAAAACATTTAAGAGGAAAACTGCTTCCAGCAAACCTGCCAGACATTTCTGTGTAGAAAGAGCCACCGTCACCATCTGTGTTTGCTTTTATGATGCACCTTTTTCTGATTTTGCATATGGTCAGAATTGCCCCGATCTGAGCAGCTTCTGCCTAATCCAGGAAGATGTGTAGAGAGAAAGCAAGCTGGTGCTCTCTCTGGCAGAGGAGGCAAGCTGTACTAAGATAACATCAAAGCCATGAATAAGTCCAAGTTCTTTATAAAACATCGCATTTGCTCAGTGTTTAGAGATGCTTGAACACTCAGACATGATACAATGAGACAAGCAACGAGTATTTTCTTCCACAGTAGCATATATTTTGGGTGAGAAGGAGAAAACCAACACCCGTGCTCTCCTCATGTCCCTCCTTGTTTCTCCCAGCTTGTTCCCTTGTCAACTGGGCCAGTCATTCATTTTGCCCAAGCTCCTCAACCACTGGGCAAGCCAGCCATGTCTTCAGTGGTGAAGCGGTCTTAAACTGTAGCACTCAGATGATCAGCCTTTGCAGGTATTTACAGATAAGCCCTCAGGCCTTTTTTGATCATTGGAGTTGGGCAGGAAAGTATTTTTGAGGACCTGAATCTAGCAGATCAAGAACTTCTACATTTGTTTTTTTTTGTCCTGAGCTTTCTAAATTAGGCAATAATAATTTCTTAATTAGGCAATAATAATTAGGCCAAGGGTAAAGTCTTACACCTGAGTGTAAGAGCAGCCATCCAGTCCTTAAAGGAGGCCAACAGGAAAGCTGGGGAAGGGCTCTTTGTCAGGGGCTGTAGTGATAGGATGAGGGAATAACAGTTTTAAGCTGAAAAAGGGGAGATTTAGTTTAGATGTAAGGGAGAATTTTTTTTTTTTTTACTGTGAGGGTGGTAAGGCATTGGCACAGGTTGCCCAAAGAAGTCACAGATGCCCTGTCCCTGCAGGCATTTCAGACTAGGTTGGATGAGGCTTTGAGCAACCTGATCTAGTGGAAGGTGCCCTGCCCATGGCAGGGGGGTTGGAACTAGGTGATTTTTAGGGTCCCTTCCAATGCAAAACATTCTATGATTCCATGATTCTGTGATACTCTTAACTTTTCACAAGCCATATAAAAAAGAGCTATGATTCAAGGTGACAGTCCACCTCACTTTTTGTGAAGAGATTTCCAAAGTTTACAATGCTGAGCTGAGCATAATGGCTGCAGAGTACCTGTAAAACTAGGTCACATCCTAAAGCTGTAACTTTAACTAGGTCATACTTTCTGACTAGTGAAGAGGGGGAGTATGAGTTTCAAAAGCTTGTAAATTATCATTTCCTGGGAAAGACCCAACATGATTAAGTGCTATCCAAAAAATCAACCAAGCTATCTTGACACATAAGAGGAAGCTCGTAAAACATCAATTTATCTTCCTCCACTTCATGAAAACAGAAACGTATTTCCCTTTCAAAATAGTTGGTGGTGCAAACATTGATACTGCCTGTGGTTTTAGCTGCTACTGAGTCATTTTAAAGTTTTGTGAGCAGGAACATTTTACACAGACTTTTCTGAGTCCATTCCTATAAATTGCATAGCTGAGGGAGAATTTTGCTCTGCCAGGCTTGAAAGCCACTCGGATTTTCGGAGGTCAGAGAGGAAATTCAGAACTTCATTTTTGAAAATCATCAAAAATCAATTTAACATGAATAATGCTCATAATACTATGAAAAGAAGGTTGCTCTTGGAAATTATACATCAAAATCTAGAATACTCAGTAGGTTCTTTAGAATCCCTACTGGGAAAAGTAGCCTCAGATGCCTATCAAGTCCATGGAATCGTTGATCCAAACTAACTCTTCTGACAAGTTGACATCTCTGTGCTGATTCCTGCAAACATTGATTTCTATCCAAGAAAAGGTACTTCTTAACATTCCCATTGTGTTCCAACTCAGTGTCATAGCAACCAATATCTGGGCCATCATTTTTGTATTATAAATAATATGCCTGGCTAAAAGCACGTGAATACAAAATAACAACAGCAATGAATAAACTGAGAATTTTGAAGCTGAACTCAAGGGTTTAGCTATTAAATTTTCTGAGAGCTGAGCACTGGAATTCCTTCAGTGGCTCTGAAAAATCCAGAATAAGTTTTTCTCCTGTAAATTGTCCTGCCTGCTGTGTGGAAAGAGAGGTGTCCAGACCAATGTCTGTAATGGAGGATAGCTATTAGGGAGAGATAAAACAGGGGCACATTTTTCCTGAAGTTGTACCTTCCCTTCCGCCCCAGACTGGTGTTGTGGGGACTCCTCTTGAATCCTCTCTGACTTGCTTGGTAACATACGTCTTGCCCCTGCTCGTGGTTCTGGGGAAACCCTGTGGCCAGCAGGCTTGAGAAAATCATGCCAGGGACTTCTGCTGCCTTCATTTTCTCTCCCTGTGCTGATAGTCTCTTTGCTCATATCTTGCTCCTTGCAGTGTCTCTGCCACCCCATTGCTTCGCCTCTGCTCAGCTCGGGTCCTTCTCTCCTTCAGACCCTTTCGCTCTCCCTCAGTCTTTCTTAGTTCACCTCTCCCACATCAGCCTCTTCCTCATCCTGCAGAATCCTTGCATCCACTTGACACTGACTTGTTTCACATCTGCCATGAGTCTGACCTGCCCCTGACAACACTCATTTTGGATATATGCTTTAAGGACAGAGGTTGCGTATTTTGTGGTGAGGAGGAGACAGAAAACAGGAGTCTGCTTGGATCTTGGCTATATTTAGATTTTTGGGCACAAAACAACAGAAAAGGCGAGATCTTCCCAGGAACAGTTGCAGGATGAGTGAGGCTAACATCTCCCTAACCACAGGCAATGGAGGAACCCTGGATGGACACATATTCTGTCTTATTTATCTAAACCAGTGCAGTAACGCTGAGGAAGAAAGAGGATGAGTACCCTCCATCTCCCTTGGAGGGATATGTGCTGTCCTGTGTGGGCTGCAAGGAGAGAAAGCTTTCCAATGCGTAGATACAGGAGTCAAAACCCCTCACTTGTCTCACCTACCCACTGGGGAAAATTACGGCAGCTCTGCATAAAACATATTTTACCTTCAATCACAATTATTATGGTGATGCCTAAAAACTATCAAAGGACCCTACCAAACTAGGGGCTACCCAGACATAAGAGAGCAAAGTTGCCCAAACATGATGTGCCAGAAAAGGCCCAGATTTAGTGACCTTCTTTTGTGTAGTGTGTTGGCAGCTGCTTCTTAGCAAGTGTTAGATACTGAGATATTTGTAGTATCTGATTTGGCCTCAGCTGCAGAACAAAAGGAAGTATCTGCATTAACCAGGACCTGTGCAGCTTATCGCACTCTAAGCTAGCATCCACAGCATTAAAACTGCACCAGAAACAGACATTGCCAGGATGTAGTCATACAACACAGCAAAGAAGCTGCACTACCTAGATTTTCCCCTTCTACCAGGACACTTCACTACTCCATCAGACCTATCAAGATGGACATGTTTTTTTCCTGGTAACTACAGCTTTCGACATCACTGACAAGTCCCAGATTTCTGTGGCCATGCACAGAAGCCTTCCAGCACAGCCAAACTGTTCTGTGAGCAGAGGACAAGTTGCCAATAGGAGAAAACAGGCTACAGCTGAGTTCCCCAGAAGATGAGAGCCTGGAGGGAGAGATAACATCTGCCAGTGGGAAAAGGAGCAGGGAGAACTCAGAGGATGTATGAAGATCCTCCCTGGTCAGGCAATAGCATGTGTCTTGGGGTGGCTTTCAGCAAAGTCTTGGACTGTGCCAAAGGGTATGTCTGTGCTGCTAAATAGAAGAGGATTAGGGAGCAAGTTTGAGTTCAGGCTCCCTTGGTTTGTAAGCTGCATAGCTGTGGCTCTGTTTTGTGCTGCTGCAGCTACCTCTCAGCAAACAACCCTGCTCTGCACAGGGCGCAGCTCTCTGCAGAATAGCTAGGAGCCCATCTGTGGGCTTGGCCTCAGAATTGTCCATGGGCCTCTTTTCTATAGCAGTGTAGATGTGGCCTGAAGGACCCAGTAGAAGAAATTTGTGGTCATTCTGGCGTGCAGGCTGGTGGTTCCTTAGAAGGAAAGCCATTGCATTAAAACAAAACAAAACAAAACAAAAAACTAACAAAACATGCTAAGTAGAGGTGAAAATTGCAAAAGTGATGTCAAGAATTAAAGCAACCTCAGGGAGGGATGTTTCTGGCTACTCACCTGAAGGATTTTAGTAGTGGGTGCCAGTGAAACCAGCTGGTGGTTTCCACAAGTCTTGGGTGTAGAAGATGCAAGGGCTTGGATCCCACGGCTCCAGCAGCTGTAGCTGGGCCTTCCTACCTTCCCCTCCTGCCCTTCTTGTCAGAAATGGGCTGAGCAGAAGCCAGTGAGGCAGAAGGCTGAGGAAATCACCCTTCCCTGCTGGACACTTGTAAATGAGGGAGATGAGCAGACTGAAAACCAAAGAAGATGAATGTGGCCCTTAGCTTCCCCCTTGGCAGTCTTTGGGTCACTTTGACTTTTTACCAAAATGAAACATAGCTGAAAGAACTTTCCAAGTCAGCAGTTGGGCTCCTGTCTGCTCAATTTTCTTGACAGAAAATAAAAATATTTTTGAGCAAAAGTGAAAATTTTCTCATGGAAAATTGCCTTTTTTGTGAGGACAATTTTTTTTCCCCACTAAAATAATTCCATCTATCTCTGTGTTGATGCAAATCTAACATAATGAACAGTGAAGCAGCAACTCTGTGGGGGGTGATTTTCTCAAGGATATAGAAGTCCAGATAGTCATGACCATCCCAGCATGCTCTGGCAATGTCTTCATATTCATTCCTGATAACCTGTGTCTGCTCCCTCTTCCATATATAGCCTTTTGGCGTCTGAGTTCACTTGGCAGGCTGACCTCCTGCTATGTGAATGCCCTGTCTTTGTCTTACCTATCAGGGTGGACTTAACAACCCCATGCGGCGATACAGGCTTGAGGAAGAATGGCTGGAAAGCTGCCTGGAGGAGAAGGACTTGGGGGTGTTGTTTGACAGCTGGCTGAACATGAACCAGCAGTGTGCCCAGGTGGCCAAGAGGCCAAGAAGGCCAAGGGCATCTTGGCCTGTATCAAAAACAGTGTGGCCAGCAGGACAAGGGAGGTGATTGTACCCCTGTACTTGGCACTGGTGAGGCCACACCTCGAGTACTGTGGTCGGTTCTGGGCCCCTCAGTATAATAAGGACATTGAGGTGTTGGAACGTGTCCAGAGAAGGGCAACGAGGCTGGTGAAGGGGCTGGAAAATAAGTCCTATGAGGAGGGGCTGAGGGAACTGGGGTTGTTTAGTTTAGAGAAGAGGAGACTGAGGGGAGACCTCATTACTCTCTACGGCTGCCTGAAAGGGGGCTGTGGGAGAGCGAGTGTTGATCTCTTCTCTCAAGTGACAGGTGATAGGACAAGGGGAAATGGCCATAAGTTGTGCCAGGGGAGATTCAGACTGGATATTAGGAAGAATTTCTTTACCGAAAGGGTGGTCAGGCACTGGCACAGCTGCCCAGGGAGGTGGTTGAGTCACCATCCCTGGAAGTATTTTAAAAAAAGGATGGATGAGATTTTAAGGGACATGGTGTAGCAGATAATGGGTGTGGTTGGACTTGATAATCTCTGAGGTCTTTTCCAACTGGAGGATTCTATGATTCTTGTGCAATGAAGTGGTTGCTCAACCAGCTCTCCTGGGCTTTTTGAACAACCTCCCATGGGATCCTACCTACTACTGCCCTGAAAAAATGAAATCCACTCTCCTGAAAGTCAGAGTAGTTTTTGCACTAATTGCCTTCTTCACTTCCCTCAGGATCTTAGACTTTACCATTTCATAGTTCCCACAGCAAAGGCTACTATCTGTGACTGGATTTTGATTAGTCTTTTTTTTTTATCTGTGAGCAGCTGAATTGGCAGAGCACCTGCCTGTGTAAAATATTGCCCTTAACACATTCCAGAAATCACCTGGCTTACCTGAACCCCACATGCTACCCTTCTAGGAGATGCTGGAGTGGGTGAAGCCCCACTTTGAGAACCAGTGTCTGAGATCAGGAGACTTAATCTGGTTGTTTAAAGAAGGCATCACACGCCGCCTCTTCTTGACTGGACCATCTGTAGCAAATGCCTATTGTGGCATCCCTCTTGTTGATCCTGTGACTTCAACATAACAATAATATAGATGAGACCAACCTGAAAATGTATCCAAGACAGACAGTGTCAAACAATGGCTTCTTGTCACCGGAAAGTAACTGGATACAATGGTTCTTATTGAGGATGTATTAGAGTAAAAGACTGCTCACAGAAACTGTGTATGTAAGGCAAAGAAGAGCCTGCAGGTGAAAAAGATAATGATTTATTTCTGAGTGTACATTTCAGTTCTAATGAGACTTTAATTCCATCAACTATGACCTCAAGCCAGGTTGGCAAACACAAAACCTGAATTTAATCAAGCCTTCCACTGTTTGCAAAGTGGCAAACAATATGCTTGGTAAGCAGAGTAGATGTATCTGTATACTGATCTCTCTGCGATGTGCAATATAAGCCCTACAAAACTGGGCTGTGGCTACTGCTGCCAAACTCCTCTGAGTAAATTAATGGAGCATATCAATTTACAGAAGCAAAGAGAGCACATCAGCCTTCAAACATCTCTGTATTCTTGAGAAAATATTAACAAATTCAGCATCTGAGGATGGTAAAATGAAAAATGTAGAGCAGAACAGTGTTAGCTGGAGAAACCTAATCTGAAGTGAGAAGCAACGCTCAGGTAAAGAATTGCAGTGGGAATCTGGAGATGTCAATATTCAGTGCATTAGTTTGGTACTCCTATCCAAGTCATAATTCTTTATAGTCTAGTTGTTCTTCCCTCACTTTCTGTGCAGATCTTCCTGAGAGACATGTTAAGGAATTGTATCTTTATCTGGAAATGTAATGGAGTACATCTACCTTTCCACCATGGACCTGTGCATGGAGAAAGAAAGGGGAGAGAGCACAGAGACAGGAGATGAGCAGGAACATGTCTGTCAAAGAAACCTGGTTGTTGTAAACCTCAGAGGCAGCCAAACCCCACTGATTTATCAAGATTTAGGAACCTAGACATCTTTAAAACTCCGTAGAAGTTGGGTTTTTTTTAACTCTGCATCTTGAGTTCAGGATTTGTTTGCCTGTTTGGATTTCTGGAGTTCCTAAATGCAACATTCACTTTTCAAGGGTCAAGACTTCTGCCTCGGAATATTCTGCCTTACTGTTTGCACTTACTCTGGTGGAGCTGGAAGCAGGACTCCTGTGCATGTCAGTGCCTGCACAACACTATGGGATTTAAGTGGTGTGTCTCCAGTGAGTGAGATCAGGGAAGGAGCTGCCACACTTTACAGTCTGATCGTCATAGTGTGCTCAATTTATGCAGAATCACTGAATATGAAGTCTTTGTGAGGTTTTATTATTCAAGACTAAACACAACCTTGACCAAAGAAGGCCAATAGCACTCTGGCTTGTATCAGAAGTGGTGTGGCCATCAGGACTAGGGAAGTGGTTGTACTTGGTTCTGGTGAGGCTGCAGAGTGTTCAGTTTTGGGCTTCTGACTACAAGAAAGACATGTAGTGAGGCAGGCGTTGATTTCTTCTTCCAAGTAACAAATGATAAGAAAAGAAGAAATGGCCTCAAGTTGTGCCAAGAGACATTTAAACTGGATTTTAGGAGAATTTTCTTCACTGAAAGAATTGTCAAATATTGGAACAGGCTGCTCAGGGCAATGGTTAAGTCACTATCCCTGGAGGTATTTAAAAGACGTGTAGATGTGTCACTTAGGGACATAGTTTAGTGTTGGACTTGGCAGTATTCAGTTTACAGTTGGACTTGATGATCTTAAAGGTCTTTTCCAACCTAAACGATACTGTGATTTTGTGAAAGATGTACACTCAACCTAAGTCAGGTATAAATTATTATTTCGCATTTACCTGGGTTCAGATTGACTGGTGTCTTATCTCCTTATACAGTCACTTCTGGGCCAGAATGCTCCTGGATGTTTCAAGAACTACTTAAACCTTTATTATTGTCCAGGGTGTTGGTTGCTTGCTTACCAACAGCCATGATGCTATTCACCACAATGTTGATTATTCCTCCAATGCACGTCTCTGGTAAGTGCAACGCTTTCCTAACATCCTGTGATTAGCCCGTGATATTTTATAAACTCTTTCTATGATTACTTTTTCAGTACAATGTGGCTAAACATCCACTCTCATTTCAAGGTAGAATCAGATTCTCAGAGGATTTTTGAGTACCCAGCAAGTATTCAAATGAGCATTGGGTGTATAAGTGCACCTGAAAACTTGTGTTTGCAGTTGGATTTAATTGTACATGCTGTTTCTAACCAGTGGAATTTGTTGTGGCATTCAGAAAGAATAAGGGAGTGCCTGGAGTGTAGGAATGGTGATGTTTATTATTTGAGAGACTAATTTTGATGGGGCTGGATCTTGTTTAACTCCCAGCTTCTGCTCACAATTGCAAGGTTTTGGAATATTCAAGCCCGGCTGTAGTGGAAGTGTGCGTCACAGTGGGAAAGCCTGTATCAGTCACGGGGACAGGTGCTCACACAACTTCAGCTGGCAAACCTGTCCCAGAGGTTAACAGTCTGATATTACATATAATCCATTTGGACTTCATTTTAGTAAAACATGAAATTGTTCTTCCCCCATACAGAAATTAAAATACTGCATTCACACCTTACTTTCATAGTCCATGTGTTTCAATACTCAGTCTCACGGGATAATCAGTTGTCCATCTGCTTCTTGACAAGACTTACATCCACTAGGGAGGTGCTACAGGCAGCCTCAGAGCCAGGATCACTCTGCACCCCATGCTGCAGGAGCCTGGGATGCTATGGCAGAAGAGTTGTCAGCTGCAGGTATCTGGATGGAGACTTTTAGGCTTTGAGTCCCTATCACTATCTCTCAAAAGACAAGAAAGCTAATACACTAGTCACCTGCACACATATAAGTGTGTATGTGCTTTCCTGTACAGCATTTGTACATTACATGTACCTGGAATTTAATAAATGTGGAGTTTAAGCGGTGCCCAAAAGATGGCACTGTTTATTTGTGCTTTTTTCATTCTTAATTGGCTGGCTATCATCTGACAAAATTAAGACAGGACTTAGATACTCTATAGAGAAAAGCAGTACAAATCAAACTATTGCTGCAGCGTGGCCTTTCCTGTAACCTTTAATGTGCAATATTTTAATGGAAATTGGCATATTGATGCTGCTTAATATTATAAGTACAAAGTAGCTGCCCTTTTATTTCCATCTAGCATTATCAAAGTAGATGTTCCAATCTCATACATTTCTTTTAATGCCTAGTGATTGAAGAATGTGCTTCAGTTATTTAAAAGGAGAAAAAATTCTTGACAATAAATGGATCAGAACCAGATTTTAGCTTTCAAGGTCCCTGAAAGTTAGCATAAACGTGTCTGCCTGTGCAGTAATTGTTATCTGTATGAGCTGGAAAAAACCCAACAAATACCAAACAACGCAATGGTTAATTTACAGTGAATTAGTTGCCTACATTTCTTTTTGAACAACAAAACACCAAGTCCTACCTTAACAGCTTGCTGCACCCACAGAACCAAAGTAAAGGTAGAAATACAGTTTACCTTGCAGCAATGAATTTAATGAGAGCTTTTCTGGTAAAATTATAGTAAATAATAACATTAATCCCCACATCAACTGTCACGTTTCTCCAGACCTTTAAAACTAGGTGTGCCAAAAAACTAACAGCAATAATAACAAAGCCAACAACAACGATAAAGCTTTTTTTTAATTGAATCAAAGCCCTTCAAAATCTCAACATAGGAATTACTCCACCTAGCACTGACATCCAGCCATTTCCGAGGTAAAAAACTTCAGGTATTAGAATACCTAACAATGGCTACGGTGGCTTTTATTCCACGTTTTCCTCATCCAGATTTCCTTTATGTTATTTGTGGCTGCTACACGAAATGCGATAGTACCAACCAGTGAAGGCCCAATGGGAGTACAACTTCCATTGTCCCTGTCCCTTGCCAGAGCCTCCCCTAAGCCTAGTACCTCCTGCACTAGATAATAGCTGGTCAATGAAGGTAAAGACAGAGCAAATCTGCACTGCTATTGTTCTCCAGGCTAAGTAACACCAGTCCAGGAGGAAGCTGTACAAATACCCCTCAGACATAAAGCTTGAGACTTGATACGTCTAAGTAGGTAATAGCTACAATTGCACAGACATCTTTCTGGTCCCTCAGACCTCTATGGGTTTTCATCACTAGCAGCAACCTCACTGTTCTAAATATATTTTTTCTTCATCTGCATCCTCTTTTACCCTTCTCCTGTCCTTAGTATTTCCTGCTTACTTTCCCTCCTGACTATTCTTGCTCAGCACTACCTGGATATAGATCTGAAAGAAGTGCGGTGGGTTCAAATGTGCAGGACTAAGACACACTGCTGCTTAAAACCAGTCACGTCTGAAGCAGTATGTGAACACAGTGCTGGGTTATGCCCTGATGATTTCGTCATTAAGATGGGCCTTGCTTTTCAAAATGAAGTGCCCATGAGGCTGTGTGTGAAGGGGAAGAGGACAGCGAAGGCAACCAACCAGCCAGGCAAGCACCAGAGATGATAAACTTCATCTCCCTTATGGCTGTGAATACTAGCTAGCAGTTCCGAGACAAGCGAAATGGGGATTCAGTTTCACTGCCTGAGGGAGACTTGCTTCTGGGTCCATCCTCTGCCTGAAGAAGCTCAAGGCTGTCCTCTCTCAGGAAGAGTCCTAGTCATCAGATAAGGCATTGGAGACAAACACCCTGCTGGAAAGCCTTTGAAAAAGAAGATATACACTCAAGTCCCAGGCTTTTAGTTCTCATCCCCAGTGAACTGTGAACTCCCTTTGACAACTCTTAGCTCAATGAGACCCAAACCACCAAATTCTGGATCCTATATGCCACATCAGGAACTGGGACATAGAAATCAGATGCTTTGGTTCCTTGGGTGCTTGTACTGGATACATTTGGTTTTGAAATCCTGTCTTGTTTTGTTTGCTTGTTTGAACCAGATCTTTATAAACCAGATATTCTTTAGGCTGTTCCACGTTGCGTACATCTGTTGTTGTGGTGCCTGGCTTTTGCAAAGAACAGTTGTGGTCATGTTTATTTGTACTTTCAATTAAATAGATGAACTATGGGTTATGCCAGGATGTTTAGTTATTAACTGCGTAAAATCATGAATGCCAACATTTGGGCTCACAATACTGACAATTGTTTTTTTATAATTTAGTTCCACATGAAGTTAAACTAAAAAATGACCTATTAGTTCTTTATCCAATTTATTCTTGTCTTTAATGCTCTTTTACTGTTCAGGAAAAATGTGTTTTCTTTTTTTTTGAGGTGGTGGTGATAGTTTTTTTTTTTTCAAGGGCAGTTTCAAGAATCAGATGGGTATCTGGAAATGAAGTTGTTTTTTTTTTTGCTGCTTACATCTTCATTGCAATATTAAGGCATCAGAAATCAAAACTTAGCTGGCAATTTTGATGATGCTGCAAGAAGCAGATATAGCTTGCTGTTGTTATATTGGCTCTGCAGCGCTGAAAGCAGTAAACATTTGATTGTGTCAGTAAACTGAGCTGATAGATCTTGGAAGATACATATGGGCAAATTTTCAAAGTAATACACGGAGCTGAAGCCGCAAGATTCAGTATTAACGGGAAGTGCATAACAGCACTGAAAATTTCAGCCACAGAGAGCATATCTATGCAGCAGCATGGTTGTTTTTTATAATCACCCAAATCACTGCTATTTAAGGAGGTGTTTTTCTTGGAATGATTTTTTTGAGGGTTAGCATAGCTAGTCTGCTGCGAGCTGGCTGCAACCAGAGCAGGATGTGCAAAGGTGACGGGTGCTCTGGCACTGTTCTCATTCCCGTGCCTACAAGGGATAAGCCTCATTTTCCAGTGGCAGCCTCCCCAAGGCAGACCTGGGAACTCAGCATGGGGAAAGGCTCCGGAGACGGCTGATTTTGGAGCTACATATGTGCATGGACAGACAGGCTTGCTGGTGGTGGGTAGCAGCAGAGGAAAAATAAGAAGGGGTGCTGGCCTCAGGAAATGCAAGCCCCAGGAGCTGGCATCTACCTGCTCCTGCCTGTGCAGCAGGGCTTCCTCGGCTCTCCCAGATTCTGCCTGCTCCTCTTAGTGGCTCCTCTCCTGTTGCCCCATGGTCTGGAGTTGGAAGCTGAGTTCGAACAGTGGTGGTGGAATGTCTTTGACCTTGCTGTTTCACAGCAAGAACCTCAATTCCCATTTAAACACCCCCAACCAAAGAGAACTCTTGATATATTTTCACTGAATCTAAGCTAAAATTTTGTCAAAGGCATTGCCAAACCTGAGAGGAGTGTTGGCTCACTCTGGGATAGGTTTGGTAGATAGGCTGGACACAGGAGCATGGCCAACCCGAATGAATTTGAGGCAGGGCTGGCATGTGGTTTGCCACATGTAGTCAATTTTTACTAGGCACTGCCTTCTTTTAGAGTATGTGCTTCAATGACTCACCTTGTAAATCAGCTGTGGTCATAAACTATTTTCCAATGAAATCCATCTTTTTTTGGGTTACCACGCCATTGGGGCGTACAAGGTGCCCTCTGTTAAATCTATGCTTCACTTTTGGACGAGTCTTCTTTTAAGACTATCTTTGTCTGTTGATACTAGATACTAAAAAGACTGTTTTCTATCATATCCACCTCCTCCAAGTAAGCAGCAGTACTCACAGGGCTGCTCAGCTAGAGCCAGATAAAACAATCATTTCTCCCTGCAAGTGTTCCCTCTCAGTGAAGGGAAGAGCAAGGCATTAGACCTGCACCAAGACCTCCACCAAAGTCCTAGTGGCTATCTGGCAGTAAAAAGTAATAAAACTCCCTCACCTGACCCCAACCCTGTTGAGGAAATTAATCTCATGAAAATGCATCCAATTTTCACACACCAGGGCATCAGACATCTGAAAATTGCTGCTAAATCTGAATTACAAAGAAACTAAAAAAAAAAAAGGCATTAGTCTGTTCTCTCTCTCTCTTTGCTATTTAACTACTATTTAACACTTTAATCCTCCTGAGGCATTTTCTTTCGCTTTACTATAATCCCTTAATATAGTCTGCACTGTTTATAATCATTCCCCTTTCTCAAAGTTTTACGTTCCCATTTAAGCTACTTTCTGTACCTTAATTACTTAGCTAACTGTAATGTGTCAGAAATCATATGCGTGTGAGAGGGGAAAACCCTTATGATGAGGCTGTCTTCTTGCCAAAGAAAAGCTGCTCACTACAGTCTCTTTTATTAAGTTTTATTCAGTAGTTGAGGCTTAAATGCCTAAAGTCAGGAAGCTTCTACCATTTCCTTTGAGATATTGGACCACAATAGAATAGAAGTCAGTATTGGGAAAATTTTCTCTGAAAATGCGCAATGTTAGTGTTTTGTATCTTTGCTGCATTTATTATTAACCTGGCCTGTAAGTCTTAGCTCCTAGACCAGAGAGCACTCCCCATGTCCAGCAAGACCTCATGTGTTGTCCCTTGGCTGAAGAGTTGAGATTACAAATTACTCCAGGAAGGAAGAGACCATCATTCTGGAGACGTGGAGACAGAGAGGAAAACTGCCAGCAGCCAGCAGAATGTGGTGGTGCTGCTAAGTCATTCTGCTGGCTCAGTTCATAAGTATGAATAATGAGGGCTGGTCCTCCAAGGCGATGTAGTCTCTGATTTGTGAGAGCTTTGGTGAATTCTCTCTCCAGTGGTGTAAAGAGTAAGAATCCCACCATGTGCCTGCATGAGACACTATCTTCAATATCTGCTGAATGAGCTATATTGTTACTGGCTTTCTTTAAATGATGCTTTGGATCGTCTTCATGGGATGCAGCTGTGCTTATCATTGCAAAGTCCTGGGCAGGAGTAAGCAGTGCATTTCTGTAAAAACAGAACAGAAATGAGAGTAATAACCACAAAGTAACTCCTGGAGCAAATAGCTCACAGAAGTTTCCATTCCAGAATAATATTTTGAAGTAACTGGAGATAATTTCCTATAACGTTCATCACCTTTTCTGCTGCTCAGAATGACTCAGAACCAGCTGCAATGCTTCTGTAGTCCTGGAAACTCTTGAAAATGTATGCTTTGCACCAGCAGCCATTACACAGTCACAAAATGACTTGCATAATCTCAGCATCTTTCTGTGATCCAGCCTTCATGATTTCTGTGATCCAGCTTTCACAGTCAGAAGACATTTTTTACTAAGGACTTGACGCTTGACAGTCCAGAATGTGTAGGGCTCCTGTTTCTGTGCTTTTAATGTCATCTCTAGCACCTATGCCCAGATCCAAAAAGACACTGAGGTACTTCAAATGCTATGTAGGTGGAACAAGTAATGTGCCTAACCACTCGGTAGATGTGAATCTGGAGTGTTTGCCCTTTTCCTGGCCTTAAGAGTTCTACTAGTATCTATTTTCAGAGCTCCTACCTTCTAAGCTGAGCGTTGGGCTAGTTCGAAGTCCCTGTGTGATCCAAAAAGCCTTCCTAGGCCTAAACCCCTGAACAGTCAGGTTTGGCAAGTTTGTTCTTAGTACACCTAATCCACACTGGGAGATTGGTCTTAGTTTGAAGCAGAGAAACCACTGCTACATTTTCATTTGTTGAACTCACAGGTTGGTGAACCATCAAAACCCTTATTGTTCAGAAGAAACAGGAGGAAACATACACCTTTGGTAAAATAGTTTGTGGCTGGAGTATTGACTGAGGAGGTAAAAGCAAGTTTTTGGTGTCTTCAGCTAAAAAGGGATTGTACTTTCTTCTCCCACCATCCAGGGAGGTTTCTGGTTGGTAGGAAAACAGGAGAAAGATGAAAACTAGATCGTTTTACAACTGAAACTGAAAGATTTGTGAGACTGGAGGGAGCCTTTTCAAAATCATCTTATGATAAGGGTATTCACTGGCAAATGTTTCTTTCCCTGTTCTCACAATAGGCTATGTATTTTTATTGTAAGACTTTGTAACATAAAATTAATGCCCAGGAACCTGGCTGTTCTCATAGTAAATGAACTCCGTAAACACTAGGATTTAGAGTGTTTTCCATTCCATGAATCTCCCATTCTTGCCTGGATGGTATGGAGTTTCAAGAGAGGAAAAAGCAACGCTGTCAGTGTAGCATTTATGGACTCTCCCTGCAGTCAATGTGAGCTCTTGTTGGTTGCAATTCTTTGGTCTGTAATTCTCTTGGTGCACTATGTGATACTTCAGGCACATCTTTCATGTGCGATGAATCGCAGCATATAGGCACAGAGGCTGGGCTGATGGAGAGATAGCTGGTCCCAGCACAGTGCTGTGTCTAGCTGAGAGGGAGGAATTCTCTGCTCAGGTGCAGCCCCTACGGATGCATGATGGCAGCGTACCAGGTAACGGACCAGCTAGCTCTGCAGTAGCTTCACAGTGCACCATTAACCTCTGGTTTAGGTTTGTATCTTCCATATGTCTACCTAGTAGTAAGCTATTGGTTGGTATCCCCTCCTCTGTTATCTTTGTTTGATGCACTACTTTGTTTTGGGCCTGTTCTTGATCATTTCTAAGTGCCTTAACTTTTGTGAACGTCAGGAGAGACAACAACTACAACAAAAAAAGGCTCTTCATTAGTCAATGTTTGTAGAATGCTTTGAAACTGTTTAATGCTGCAAAAATCATGACTGCTATTTGCTTCAGAGATAATTTGTAAATCTATCCTTTATTTTGGGACGCTTCGGTTTTATTTGCTTAATCACATGTCAAGCTTCCAGTTAAAATTGCCTACATATAAAGCAGTTATACCATATTCCAGGAAGAAAAAATTACGGACGATGTTATGAACTCACTGGTCACAAAGACATTTCCATTCATGCTCTGCATCCCTTCCTCCATGTAGCCACCTTCTGCCCTCACTTCTTGCCACCACCTCCCATATGTATAGCTGACATAACCATTGAAATCCCAGATTTAAATTGAGCCTAATACTTTTTCTGTTTGTGCGACTTACTCTTCTACCTACTCATTATTGACTGCTTAGTGCTTTTTATAGTTATCTTTGTCACATCCTTGAGGCCTTTGCCTCATTTAGAGTGTGCTGTAAATTATACGATTTTGATAAATTAAGCAATAATCAGAAAACATTTTCAATATTCTGTAGTTTTCCATTAAGCTTCAACTATAGTGACGCAATTTGCTCTGCTATAGCTCACACTGAGTTAGTCTTGTTTTCATTAAAAACCTCATTATTTAGAGATTTATAACTCATCCATAGAAATTTGCTCTAGGGTGAAACTTGACAATGTTTTTAGCTCAAAAGACAACGTAGAAAAAAGATTAGTTTGGTTTGTATTTTAGGATTTTTATTGAAAATAATTCCACCTGTTCTCAGCTTTTTGTGTTCTTACAACTCAGAATTGTCTCAATTTAAGAAATGTGTTATTAATTATAATAATAATTGCTATTATTGCAATTTATATATTGATAAGATAGCACTAAAGGGTGCAGACAAGAATGAAATCAATGCATTTACACAGAAGGGTGTATAAACTCCCCATATTTGGTAGGCAAATAAGATTAACTGTTCCTACTGCATTCTGGTTTCCTGTGGAATATTGCAAGAAGCGTATGGAATCAAGCCATGGTTGTTCACATATTATCTGCCAGAATGATTTCTCACAGCTTTTCCTGAAGATCTGTGTCACTGTCTGCATTAACTGGTGCTTTTACCATTATTCATTCCCTTAGTCATATTTGGATAATTCAACAGAAGAGAGAAGCTTTGAAACAGGAATGGATAATTATTGAAGAATGATCGAGCTAAGGATACAGCATTTGAGCTGTACCAATAGGCAGATTATAAAATACGGAAATAGACACAGTATGAAAACCCCGGCTATATAAATGCCAGCACAGAACATTTGTGGTGCAAGTATGTTTTGGGAATGAGAATGGAATTTTCAGTAATTGATTCTGTCTGTTTCCTGGTTCACAGGGGTTTATAGATCACCTTCATGCATGGCCTCAAGGTGCTCCTAGAGGATGAGGTCCAGCGATGGAGTCCTAGATCCTGCTAGGCTGAATCCATGGTGCAATCATGATACCAGATATTAACACTCTTCTAGGGAAATGCATCAAAATCTTTTGAGTGTTCCGAAGTCTCTTGAGAAACTCTGCTCTTATTTGGGGGATCTGGACAGGAGCCAGGTTAGGAAAGCCAAAGTTTTCATTTTGGTCTCTTTCCTGGCCTCACCTATTTGGCACCAAAACAATTTTGCAGTGTTTCACATTAGTTTGTTGACTGTAGTTTCAGACCCTGCCGTACTTAATATTAAGTATGCAGCAGACTCAGAGTACATTTGTTTGAGGACACACATTCAGCCAATTTGAGTTCACAAATATAAGTTTTGTGTTCCTACTTGGGTGGGTAAAGTCATTTGTGCATGACAAAATTAGACCACTAATTACAGAGACTATCTTAAAACTGCCCGAAAATTTGGTACAAAACACGTATTCCCTAGACAAAAAACTGTTTGGTTTTTGCCAGTTTGTGAACATGAAACCTGCAGGAGAAAACTGATCCTACAAAACTAAAGATCTTCCTACTTTCTTATATCAAGTATAAAATATAGCAGCTTCAGTTCTGCCATATACCATATTTCCAGGTCTATAAGAACAGAAATAAAAAGTTTTAATATTTTGCATAGATGTAGTAACTAATCCTGAGGGTTGTGTGTTTATGTTCCTAATAAACTCTTGCCAGCTTTTTGGGTTGGAGTAGCTGGAAAACAACCTTGCCAGCAGGAACTGAGGAACTAGTTATCTTAGTAAATAACAGAAACATCTTGCCTCCGGCTGTAGTAGATTAATGCTACCCAAGTGAAATGGACTTGATTATTGTGGGGAGAATTAATACTCGAGACTGAAATTTCAGTAATGAACCCTTTAGAAATGGTAGTTCACCAAAAAAAGCTTGTTCTATGTGCATGTGTGATATAAAGGAAATATTGATAGCATTGGGATATAAACTTGATTTCACTGCTATATAAACAGTAGTAAAACACCTTTTTCTGAAATTAGGATGAGTAGATTGCTTTTAAGCAGTGTTTCGGATTGATGCTAGGGAAAAAATACCCATATGAAAATTATTCATGCAATAAAAATAAATTCAGATATCATTCTCTATCTTAACCTACTTTCCAGGCAAAGTTAGAAGTCAGGATTCTCCTTGTGAGTGAGCATTAACTGTTTGTGTATTTGGGGTTCAGTTTTCAAATGAGTATTTTGTGGCTCTATCCCTGTTTTCACTGAAGTCAATGCCTTTGCTTTTACTGAATGCCATTGATTTAATGGTAACGCCATTATAATGTTGAATTAACTTGCAAATACCACATTTCAGTGATGGTCAGGTTTTTGAAGGTGGATAGGTGAGTAATTCTCCCTAGTCACCTGCATATTTCTGAGGATCTGGGCTGCACCTACCTATCTGCACTTGCAAAATATATGCAAAAAAAATAAATATATGCAAAATATATCACAAATACTGTGGCATTTGAAACAAAAGGGCACTATCTTCCTGTTTTCAAGGACCAAATCAAAGGGAGAAAAGAAGCTGCAATAATAAAAGTTGGCAGATATAAAAAAATGTCTGAAAACGGCTCCAGCAACCTAGCTCCCAGAATCGATAAAAACTCACTGAAGTCACAGGGATGTAATAATGGACATTAGAGAAACACAAGGAAAGCAAAGAAGAATTAAAACAGTTTAGCTTCTTTCAGTGTTATTTTTAATATCTTCAATTAATAGAGTCAGTTGTTTCTCCAGACAGGATCTGTGCTGTTTCCATGAACTTGTAGGGACTTGGGCAACTGCATTAGTAACATACCTGACCTAGTACCTCAGCTCTTGGTTAGAAGCAAATAGAGAAGACTATCACGTTTGCCTTGGGAAGACAGGCAAATGGAAATGCAACCCACTGCAAGGCACATGCTGTAATTAAGATGGATGCACAGTTGTGCTCTGTTTCTGCAGGCAGAGACAATAAAGGACCGAAGGATTCCTCCAAACACTCACACTTCCTGTGCAAGATAAATCAGCAGGGCTTAGGATGTGAGGCTCTTGATGAATCCTCTGGATTAAACTTCTCCCTCAGATGAATCATTGGCCAGCTTTGTGCATAGCACAGTGTTAATGCATAGCTGTCCCTTATAGCAGGGTGGCCTGGTGGTCTGTTCCTCTCTGAGGCCTCACAGTCATGGACAGGAAAGGATTACGTTTCTAGAAGCTGCTACGATTCTCGCAATGTGTGTAAATCCATCTGTGGATACACTGTGATTTCCATACATAACAACAAGGACTCATGTGCGGGAATTCCCGTAGCTTTGTTCCCAACAGCATGTTCTAAGGGAGGGAAAATGAGATATTGCAGAATTTCTGAATCCCCCTGCTAGTCCAGCTGCTTCAAGCACATACAAGAGTGCAACTGCGGTTTTGGCATGTTCTTTTCCCTTGATGGGACCCATGTCAGTCATACAAATGGGACTGTGGCTCTTGGGGTCACAGGCAAGAGCAGTGCAGTTGGATGGGCTTCTGTCCAGGAGGAATGGTGGGTGCCCTCACTACACAATGCTGCCCTCTTTGCACTCCCTGTGCTGTACAGGGCTCGCTCACCCACAGGCTTGCCAGCCTCGTATGGCAGCCAGAGCCAGCTTTAACACTCTTCGCTCTTCTAAGCAAAGAAACTCTCCTTTCAAGCCATCCACTGCTCAGGGCGGCTCTGCTCACCTCCAAACAGAAAAGGGAGATGACAGAGGAAGGCCAGTGGCACCTGGGAGTCAGACAATACAGGACTGAAGAAGATTTGTATTTTTTCCTGAGTAGGCAGCAAAAGTGATGATTTTTTAAAAAATTCCTTCATTTGCTGATCTGGATTAGGGAGCAGGAGAAAGTGTATTACCAGGCAGATGTTGCATGATTTGCCGACAAAGGAATATGCTTTCTGATGGAGCCCTAGTTAAGAACTTGGCAGCAAATTACTTATCAGATGAGAAATGAGATGCTACAGATGGAAGGCAAAACACCTTGTCATATATATCTAAAGTGTCAAAATACAAGTGACTGGGTGACTAAGCCCTGCTGTGCAGTTGATCACAGTTTATTCCAAAGAAACAAGGTTTTCTTTGCCATGGAAGAACTGTTTCAAGGAGTGTGAGAGATAAAATCTTGAAACTGACGGGATCTATGTTGGGTCTCCTTGGAGCACATGCCTTGCAATGACTCTGCTGTGGAGTGAATCTCCTGGGGTTAATATGAATGAATAAGCGAGGTGGGATGTGTGGCTGTGCTACTGCTATGTTGTATTGTCACCTGGGAATGGTTTACTACCCCCTCACCTAGTCTTGGAGGGCAGATTCCAGCAGAAGGAGAGAGAGAAAGAGAGAGAGAAAGAGAGAGAAGGAAGGAAGGAAGGAAGGAAGGAAGGAAGGAAGGAAGGAAGGAAGGAAGGAAGGAAGGAAGGAAGGAAGGAAGGAAGGAAGGAAGGAAGGAAGGAAGGAAGGAAGGAAGGAAGGAAGGAAGGAAGGAAGGAAGGAAGGAAGGAAGGAAGGAAGGAAGGAAGGAAGGAAGGAAGGAAGGAAGGAAGGAAGGAAGGAAGGAAGGAAGGAAGGAAGGAAGGAAGGAAGGAAGGAAGGAAGGAAGGAAGGAAGGAAGGAAGGAAGGAAGGAAGAAGGGGGGTTTTGAAGGGAATCACAGCACAATTAAGAATAACTAAGCAAGGTATTACTCTCATCAATTATTGCAGCAGCCTAAAAGCTGAAACAGCAGAGTCAGAATGATTATATTAGTAAAATATAGCATAAGTATGGTTGATAACAATTAGTATGCTACATAAAATTTAAATTAATATATGGGATAACAAGCCCCTTATCTTATTCCAGCAGGCTATTCCCATTATTTTGGCCTTTATTTTCAAAGTCTTAGCTGTTTATTTTACCAAAAAACTTGCAATTTAGCATGATTTTAAAATGATAGAAGAATTCCAGTCTTAAAGAGATTTTTGTACATGTCAGTGAAAGAGGACCTTGAAGAAGGCTGTCAAATTAAGTATGTATAGTTGAAGCATAGTGGTTGGTGTGCATTGGAGATTGGTGTCTCCCTGGGGTCACGTGCTGTGGGAGCTTCCCTGTCATGTCCCACCACCCCAACCAGGGGTAGCTGGGGGGGTGCTAGGGCAACCCCAACCCTGGGCAGCAGGCACCTCCCTGGGGAAAGGGCTGGGCCAGGATCAGGCTGCAATGTGGGGCCATGGGCGTACCTGGTTCAGTGTTGCCCATGACTGGGCAGGGCAAGGCTGTGAAGACCTGCAGGCTGACCCTGCTGTGGCCTTACAGAGGCAGGATCTGATGGCCTTGGGGAGTTAACATGGGCTCCTGGGCTGCTAACAGGGTGTGAAAGCCCTGAGGGATGGACAGGGACATCCAGACCTATCAGTGTGCCCAGGGCCCTGGCAGGGATTTAAAGCAGGCTATAAGCAACAGCAGTAATAGCAAAATGTAGGCATTGTTGTACCTCACCCAGTCACTACCCACGTACATACTTTATACTCAAGTACATAAACATTTGCCAGAGAAGCGGAAATGTCATTGTATTAAAGGCTATTTTGGTCCAAGTCAGTCACAGAAAGGCTATACAACTCATAAACTGGAAGAAGCCAGAGGAAGGCATCGATCAGCCTCACTTAGATGTCACTTAACCAAACTATACATCTGCATTTAATCCTTCTGACTTGTCCTACGAATCTTTCTTCTCAGAACATCCATTGTCTTGTTGCTTTTTTGCCTGGATGCTGACCTGCTGTTGACATTTTTGACAGTGATGTACACAGCAGTGTCATCTGTGTTCCAGGCACTTGTCATGACTAGAGATGTTCATTAAGTGTGAATGAGAGCTTCAGAAATGCTTTGTTGAATTCCCACTATAGCTATAGCCCAACAGATGTGGGCTACTCCTACTCCACTCCTATCTGATGAAGTTGCTTCCAGTGAGTCATGTTAAAAGGGTGAACTGAACTTCTGTTTGCAAAATGTAACGTAACATAATGTACTGTATTCACACATGTTTTCAAAAAGGGAATGGGAAGTTGATTCTTGAAGGCTCCTCTATCCATCAATTGAAGGAACAGTAAGATACAGGATTGGAAGTTAAAACTCAGCAAATTTAAGAAAGTAACAAGCAACTTACCAAGGCTTGCATTGAATTCATCACTGGATTTTTTGGAGGTGGAGGTAGTGTTTTTATTTTAAAAATTATGGTTTAGTTCAATGAGAAATTGAAGCTGGGCATGCATGACAGAGGGAAAGACTAGGATGCCTTCCAGAATAAAAACAAGGAGATAAGGAATGGAGAAATAGAAAAGGAATGGGTTTTAACAGTACACAAGTGGAATTCGCTACTTCAGTACTATTAGCAAGAATTTATGGTGTAAAGTTAAACTCATCAGTTAGAAATGAAGAGAATTTGACCGGATAAAACCCTGGACAGGCTGGACTGCTCTACTAGCTCAAATAGTAGAAAGTAGACCCTACTTTGAGCAGAAGGCTGGACAAAAGATCTCCAAAGGCCCCTTCCAGCTTGAATTGTTCTCTAATTTGTACAATTCTGTTATTCTATGAAAGAAAAGAACTCGATGCATGAGCCAGTTATGCGTTGTAAAATGGGGATGTGGATTCAGACCCTTAAATCTAAACATGTACAATGTATGTGCCTGGATTGCTGAGATCCCAATAAAGTCAACAAAGATCAAGTCATTACAGAAAATGGAGTCTGCAGAGGCTCACATAAGGATGAGATGAATAGCTGTCTAGGTGCTATTATCTGTATTACAGACACACACACACAGACATCTAAATTTTGGGGTCCAGTTCTGGAGCTGCAGCCCATCAGTCAGAATCACAATATGACTATGAAACAGATAAATGTGTCCTTAACTATGGTGTTCAAAATGTTTTTTGTAGAGGTAAAGTGCTAATGTTGTTTTACAAAGCCATTTCTACTTTAATTGCAGTTAACCACATTCAAAATAAATGGAAGAAGAGACAAGGGCTACTTAAATGATCAGTGGAATCTCATGGAAATCTTATTGTCTGAAAGGAATTGAAGTTCCATTTGACTTGGTTTTTTATAGCAAAATGATGAATGTAGTTTCTCTCTCTAGATATTTCAGGAGTTAAAACCAGAATTAACATCAAAAGAACAGTGCATTTGTTTGAGATTAGATAAAACTTAATTACCAGTCAAAGTTTTTGCTATAATCAACCCTGGCTTACGAAAATCATTACAAACTCTGCTTATGTAAGCAGAGACTAAGAGTTAAAATTCTTTAGCACTAATATAAAAAAGTCATCCTTGCAAAACAAAATCTTGGTTGTAATTAGTTAACATGCTTATACTCACATATTTCTTGTCCTGGTAAAGCAAGAAAATCAACATATTTCAAAGATATCATCCTGAGAAAAGCTCCAAAGTGTCTTTAAATAGGTCACTTAATGTACCAGCTGATATTAATTACATATTCATTACATACATACATATGAGAATATGTCTGGATATCCTCTTCTATCCTTCAAACGTAATTTCCATATTTTCAGGATAGTTAGGGCATAGTGACCTTTCTGGTATCTTAAAAACAAAGTTTGTTCTATTATTTCTAATGTCATAAGTATCTTAATAGAATCTTACCATCAACCATCCTTCTCAGCTTCTAAACTCATTCCAGTACAATGAATTAACACATTTCAGGGAATTTTTTTTACCCTGTAGATGAGTGACAAAAAAAAAAAGCCATTTTCTGTGACAAAATTAGAGAAAAACGTGTTAGCTGTAGCGTTCTTCCAAGCCAGGCACGTTCATATTTTTCTGCAATTAATAACCACAGCTTCCTGGTTATTCCTGTGTTGGTTTTGCTCTGCACTGGAATGTTCTTTTTGGACGTTCTTCTCATTCATCACAGGTAATTAACCAAAAGTCTTCCCATTTGTTTCTCTGGTCATTTCCTTGCTCTTAACCATAGGTAAATATTGTTCCTCAATTATAAACTATGTCCGTACCTACAAATATTTGAGGTCCAAATTAAACCTTGCAAATCATGTGTTGGACTTACGATGTTTATATCTTCATGATACATTAGAGGTGGCACTGCATTTGTACATATTTTATGCAGGTTCTGTTTTTAGCAAGACCACTAAATAGACAGTTGCCAGTTACGTAAAAATACCTGTATTTGGGCCAAACACTGGTAGACATAGTGAATGACGCATATATGGCTTTTGAGTTCAAACAACAACAATCATTGTTGGGACGGGGTGTCACAGTTCCAAAACCCCCAAATGTTCTTCAAAATGTTTTTGTTTTAACGGTTTTGCATTTAATTAACACTCTCTTTTTATGGATAGATATACATATATATTTGCTTAATTGTTATCCTTATTAACTCATCAACCTGATTTTATATTTCATTAAGCTGATGGACGATGTAATATATAATTAAGGTATGAAATCTTAATTTGTCATCAACACAAGTTGGATCCCTGCATTTGGGTTATTTTTCATTTAGATGGTCCAAAACATTTACCTCCTAATGTTAAATTTTAATTGCAGGTTTAGTTCTGTATGAAATTGCACAAACCAGTGCTATGTTGTTCTTATTGACCAAACACATATTTTAAGGTTTCCTATACAAAATTTTGGAATACTTCAATAAGGGAGATTGCTTTTCCCACTTTCAGCTGTGGGAATGTAGCAAAGTTAGCGAAATCAGACCTGTGAAAAACGCAATGTAATTTTTTGTGGCTTGGCCCCAAGCTTTTGAGTCAGAACTGCAAGTAGAGCCTGATCTCTAAGGAAGCTCTCACAATAAGCTCTCCCTATTTGGAAGCTTACAGTCAGTCTCCAAATGTATGGTCATAAATTGGAAATGAATAAATTTGGGTTGGAAATTTTCTTAATGACAGAGCTATGGTGTCCTGGAAAGGATTTCCAGAAGAAATGGTGAGAACATGCCCATCAAGTCAGTCATTCACAAGCAGTGGAAAAATCCACAGCAAATCAGAATTACTAAAGGTGGTCTAACAATCTTTACCTTGGCACTACGCAAGTAAGTCAAGGAAATGAGAAAACTGCGTGCATATTAAAAGAAGTTTTTCCAGCAGCTAGATTTTATTAGATTGTGGAAGAGAATAAAGATGTTATATATACCTAGGCTTAACACTAATTCTTGTGGTAGCCCACTAATCTGCTTCCCACAATTTGATGAATGTCTGGCAATCATTACCCTTTGTTTATTGACCTCCACACGAAGGAGGATATTTTGAGAGGAGAAATGCTTTATTCAATTTCTGGCCCTAAGAGCAACGATACCAATGACAGCTGCTCTCAAAGAAGAAAATTGTTTGTGCCAATTATAGACAGTCAGGAAGGAAGCCAGCTAAAACCTCTTATAAACACCAACGAGACTAAGTATAACTGGTTTATTCTGCTTACTACAGTGAGGTCAGCCTTTCCTGTCCCATTTTTGAAGAACTTCATGTATGTTGGACAGAATGGCAAGGTTTCACCAAAATGTACTGCAAAAAGCTGTCTGAGAATTTAACATATATTAACAGTCTTAACTGTTGCATTTTGTTCTAGTCAGTGAATGAAATTGCTCCTATGAAAAGGTCCACAAGGATTAGCAAACACTTTAGATCCTCCTTTGTTCCAATGTTGAGAGCCTACGTGTCTCCTGCTTCAAACAGTTTTCCATCAGCATTGAGAAGCGTTTTCATTTGGGTCTTTATCATGCAATTGAAAGCTGCTTAGTTATAAATAACAAACAATGACAGAATATCTAAATAAGTGGGTAGGATGGTGGGAGAAATCCTACTTCTATTCCAAAGTTCCCAGAACAGATCCTTGTTCCATAGGGAGTAGCACTGTGTCCCAACTCTGCTAGAAGCTGGAGAATTGACCCGGTATTAATAAAATTTGAGTGAATGATTGGGTTTTGTTTCAGAACTCAGCTCAAGAGAGATAATTGATTTAGATAATGCTGAAATAATAAAAAAACCCACAGTCAGTTTTTGCTGTTAAATGAAAAAAATAAAAAGAATGGAAAAGAAAAAGAAAGAAAAAGAAAAAAGGAAAAAAAGAAAATTTTGTTTGGTACAGACACACTGGTTTCATTTTGTTTTTAAGGAAAGGTAAAGCAATTCAAAGTATTATCTTCAAAAGTAGCTATCACCACCCTCCTTGATCACCAGTGAGGGCAATCACCCAGGCTGCAGGATGTCTAACTGGAAATACTTTCATTGCCTGATAGGTTTAAATTTGATCACCCCATCTCCAAGATCAGTGCCTTAAACACTGCATGACAGACACATTGGAGCAGGTACTGTTTGCATAAGCAAGAACACTTTCTTGGAATCCGGGCATGAAAACCTGTTTATTTCTTTGGCAGTTTGAGTAGCAAGTTGCAGGTTCATTCATACACATAGAGTGGTTTTTTTCCTTTTTTTTTTTTTCTTTTCCCCTCTAATTGGTGAATAAAGTACTTGAGTCGAGACTCAGCAATTTTCACAGGAGAAAGCGGCAAACAGCTGAGCCTGGAATACAAAACAGCAAGGTGTTCACTTAGCAAGATCCAAGGACTATGGCCATTTTGGGCCAAGGAGCAATCTAAACCCAATTTTACATACTAAACGAATTCTTTAACTACTGAGTAAATGGGAGAGGAAAAGGTTTAAATCCCAGTGGATAGGAATATTCTACTTATCCACAGTTTTAATCCATCCCAAATTTACACATCTTTTCAGGTTGCATAAGTTTTTCTATTACTGTTCCTAGTGAAGCCTGATACTTATTTATGAGGACTAAAAAATTATTCCTTTTTTCTCGTGAAGGTGCTTCCATTAATTTGTTTGTTCATTGAACCGCACAATTCTGTTCCTGCACTTACATTTACAGCTGCTTTTCTCCATTCTAAACACAATAAGACGACGCAGATGTGATTTTACAATTAAAGGCCCAAACAGAGCATTACACTATAATATAATAAACAGCATCAAACACAAGGCTGTTATTTAGAAGATGAACTACAAGGAGTGCTGTCCTGAATAATGACAGCTGAGATAAGATAATACAACTGGCTTTGAGACTGTCAAGCTCAAAGAAAGAAAGTCAAGCCTTGGTAAGAGTGAGTATAAAGCACTTGTTTAATTAATAAATTCATGATAATATAGCAAGTATTTCCTCCTACAGATGCTGCTCTGTTCTTACTTCAGAACTTGGACTAGAATGCAAATCTTTTCCTCTCCAGAAAACAACACCCACCCACTTTTTATGCAGAATGGTTAAAAGCCAGCTATTTCCTTGAATTAGGGAGCTCACTTTCCCAGCAAGACCATAGATCTTGGGGGCAAAAAAAGATTTTACTCTTTATTTTTACCAGTATTTTTCGCCATCAGGGTTTTGACTTTGTTTAGAGCATTTGTGTGTTACTGTAATGAAAGTAATTGTTTATAACATATAATTTGATGAAGTCACCTGGGAAATCGCTTACAGGGGCAACGCTTGTAAGCATTTCAAGGATACTTCACTATGTTCCTTCTCTATCATCCCATTCAGAACCTGCTCTCACTTTTAAGAGGAAGGCTGGCACAAGTTTCAGATCCTCGGAAATGACTAAGACAAGATAGAGCAACCATGAAAACTGGAAAAGAAACTCAGAAAACAAAGCATCCTCCTTCCCAGTCTATAAACTGTAGCTGAGTATGTATTTCTAGGAAGCAATTTTTAAAAATACGGTCAATGATATAGATAGAAAACCAGATTGCAAATATTTAAAAATTTTTCTATAAATATTTTGGTTTTGGTTCGTCTTGGATGAACCACTGAATATGTTGTTCCACTCTTAATTTCTGTCTGACTAGGATACAGAGGGGGTTAAAGAAAAAGCTATGAAGTCATTCGCTGAATCATGGCAGAGAGAAACAGTAAAATTTCCCATTCCCATGTTTTAAGCCACTGTTGTCTTTTTTTGTTGTTTTGGTTTGTTTTTTCTTTACTTTCTTTTTTTTTTGGTTTTTTTTTGTTTTGTTTTTTTTTGTATGTGTGTCTTTTAAAAGATGCCAGAAGCTTACTACCAGACAAACTGGTGTGTTCACCTAGAGAACTGTGATCACACTGGGAACAAGGTTGTTTCATTCTATTCAAACGCTCTTCAAAACGTTAAGAGCGTAATGCATAAAGCTGAGGCAGACAGAATGAGTAGAGTTTGGAAAAAGGGGTGAATGGAGCATTTGGATGCATTGTAAATACCCATGGGTGGAGAACTCAAACCCTTCTGCTGATCATGGAATCTTCTCCTCAAACAAATAAAGCTTGCAGAGTTGCTGCATTCCCTTTTGATCCTCTCTAGGCAAAATGCACTCTATTTCTTTACTACCTATCTATCTACAAAGTGATGTGAAGCATAAAACACACATAGCTCTACCGGGGGCTTCCTCCTCAGGGTGCTGAAATCAATGAACATCTTTTGTGAGTAAGCAGATTTCTTTTTTTGGCCATGAAAAAGGCAACTCCAAGAAAAAAAATAGAATAACATGAAAGTTGAGATGCTGTGCTACTGAGTTATAAAACTTCCTTTCATAAAGGTCCTTAGACCAGGGGTGTTAAACTCCTGCCTCCGCCGTTCTCCTGCTCCTGCAACGTAACGCGCGCGAGACGCTGCACACGTGACCAGCACTGGCAGGAGCGCAGGGACAAGGAGCTCGGTGCTGCTGCTGCTGGGTAGAAACAAGGTGCTGGCCTGGATAAAACAAGGTGGAGTGCTGGATTCAGCCCATGGGCCATGAGTTTGACAGCCTTGCTTTAGATGTGGACAGATTTTTAGCAACAGCCAGTCTCATCAGCTCCTTTAACCTGTTGTACAGAATTAACCAAAGTTATTAACAGGTAACCACACAGAGACTGGTTGTCTAAACATAGACACCAGATGTTATTTTAAGTTACCATGATTGTCCTCCAGCTGTGGCTCCAGAAATGTACAGATGCCCCATAAATCGGATGCCATATCTACTAGCCATGTGCAGATATGCCATGCTGTAGGGAGTTTAGAATATGACTGGACATCTGTGTTTAAGCAATTGAGTGCATCTTCATGCCTAGTTGTTCATTTCAAAAATTTGTGATTTTTTTTTTGTTGTGGGTTTGTTTTATTTAACCAGCCAGTAAAAGATGCTCTTTTACAGTTTCAGCAAAAAAAGAATACACATTTACTATATAGAAGATGCAAAAAAACCCAACCCCATTTGGTTGATGATATTTCTTCAAGTAAAAATTCTGTAGCTTCCAGTGGCTGACTGCAGTTATTTCTCCCCACAGCTTACAAGAATCCAGATTTCCCTTAGGACAGGGTTCGTTAGGCTTCTCATCATTTGAATGACGGAGTGACTTTGGCCTCTCCTGAAGAAACTTTCTTTGAAGCTCACATTCAAACCCAAAAGTTTTCTGTGGTCTTAGCACAACGTTCAAATGGTATTTGGTTGCAAGGATCGAGGTAGTGCCTAGGAAGCTGCGGAAATGCTGGGGCATCACTGTCATGGTCAAACAACATGAGGTAAGTGTAGGTTCAGGGTCTCAATGACTTGGGAGGATAACTGCTTTTTTTTCCCAAGTGTTTTCTGTAATATGCTGAAATTCATATGGCAAGAGTTTAAGACAAATTACAGTATCACAGTATCACAGTATTACAAGGTTGGAAAGGACCTCTGAGATCATCAAGTCCAACCTATAACCCTACACTAACACCAACACTAACACCAACCCATCATCTAAACCATGGCACTCAGTGCCTCATCCAGTCTCCCCTTAAACACCTCCAGGGTCGGCGACTCCACCACCTCCCTGGGAAGCCCATTCCAATGGCCAATCACCCTTTCAGTGAAGAACTTTTTCCTCACATTAAGCCTAAACTTTCCCTGATGAAGCTTAAGTCCATGCCCTCTAGTTCTGCCACTGGTCACCTGAGAGAGGAGACCAATCCCTGCCTGACTAAAACCTCCTTTTAGGTAGTTGTAGACAGCAATGAGGTCTCCCCTGAGCCTCCTCTTCTCTAGACTAAACAGCCCCAACTCCCTCAGTCACTCCTCATAGGGTTTGTGCTCCAGCCCCCTCACCATCTTCGTTGCCCTCCTCTGAACACATTCCAGTATCCTAACATCTTTCTCAAACTGGGGGGCCCAGAACTGGACACAATATTCAAGGTGAGGCCTGACCAGTGCCGAGTACAGGGGGACAATAACGTCTCTGGTCCTGCTCGCTACACTATTCCTGATGCAGGCCAGAATGCCATTGGCCTTCTTGGCCACCTGGGCACACTGCTGGCTCATGTTGAGCTTCCTGTCAACCAGCACTCCCAGGTCCTTTTCTGCCTGACTACTCTCCAGCCACTCTGTCCCCAGTCTATAGCTCTGCATGGATTGTTGTGTCCAAAATGAAGTACCCGACATTTGGACTTATTAAACATCATCTCATTAGAATCAGCCCATCTCTCCAATCTGTCCAGGTCCCTCTGTAGGGCCATCCTACACTCTAACAGATCAACCCTTCCTCCCAGCTTGGTATCATCTGCAAACTTGCTGATGATGGACTCAATCCCCTCATCCAGATCATCAATAAAGATATTAAATGGGACGGGACCCAACACCGATCCCTGGGGGACACCACTGGTGACCGGCCGCCAACTGGATGAGACACCATTCACCACCACTCTCTGGGCTCGGCCATCCAGCCAATTCCTAACCCAGCACAGAGTGCTCCCATCTAAGCCACAGGCTGCCATCTTCCCTAGGAGTCTACTGTGGGAGACAGTGTCAAAGGCCTTGCTAAAGTCCAGGTATACCACATCCACAGCCTTCCTCTCATCCACCAGGCGAGTCACATGGTCATAAAAGGAGATCAGGTTGGTCAGGCAGGACCTACCCCTCCTAAACCCATCTCTTCTCTTCCTCCATTTATTTTTGTTGTCTGAACTAAGAGCGCTGCTGAACTACCCACTGCATTCTTGGATGGCTCTGCATGCAAGTTGTACCCATTATCCTATTTTCTTAATTTCCAAATGAAGATTCAATTGCAGTTAGAGAAGCCCTTTTTTTCTCTCCCATGTGCATAGATATTATCTAGTCAGGGAACAATCTTGCATTTGTGTCAAAATTAATTTTTTTAGTTACTTGAAATTGTCCTCTCTTGCTGCAATTACAGCATTGCATAATGAACCCTTCATGTTTCAATATCCAGAGGGAGGTGCTTGAATAAATATTTTTAATTGCCCTTTCTGTGTTTCACAGAGGTGCAATTCCCAGTATGAAAAATGTCCAGAATATCTTATTATATTCAGTTCTTTCTTTCATATTAATTGTTACAGTACCACACCTGATGGGACATTACCATTTCCCAGGTGAACAGAGATCTTCTGTCTACACAGCCAATATTAGGAGCACCATACAAAGATTTCAGGGGTGGGCACTTGGACGTATTATTTGAAGCCAGTAAAACAACAAACCATTTTCAGCTATAATATCCTCTGACTCAGTAACATTCTGTTTATGTGCTTCAAGAGGCCACTTGGTGAAAGTTTATCTTTTACTTTTAAAAGCATGAGCTATTTTCACATACAGTTATCTTTTTCAATTAGTTGCTTTCCACAAAAATTCTTTATCTTTTGGCATGTTGATTCAGATTCACAAAGTGAGATTTTCTTGCTGCCGCATATTAATAATTGAACTGTGTGCAAAACTAATCAGTAGCTTTCACATGATTTATGTTTAGAGAAAGGAACAACCACATTTAAGTCTTCTAAGATGGCACATAAGCTTTGCAAGTTGAATTTCCACTGAATCTGGATCTCAAGATTCTTTCCTTGCCTTCCTTATATTTGTGGCTTTTAATGAGGCAAAGTCTCTGTTGGCTGAGAACTTTACCAAGTTCCTTCTTTTCATCCAGTGTCTTGCTAATTAGGCAGGGTTATAACTCTTTCCTTCCCATTTAGGTTTCCAGGCAATTTTCTATCCTCCTTTCTGGATTCTAATAAATATAATAAGAACTCAATGTAAGTCACTTCGATTTTCATGTATTTACAAGAAAAACAAAACTACATCATAGGTTGAAATTAAAATCTCATATTTTTAGGGTAAGAAACTAGTAAATGAAGAATACACGTGTAGAAATTATTTCACTAGCTAACAAAATAAAATAAGAACAACAGTGGAAAAAATGGAAAACAACTGAGCAACAGACACTCAATGGGACTGAAATGCCGACCATGTCCTTCACTTAGACTCTTTTTTTTCCTCCCAGTTTTTTGATTTTTAATCTGTGTGTTGTGAAAGAAGCTGTGTTTTGACCCCTGGTAAACTGAAAAATCAAAACTGAAGGATGCTGCCACAGGTCTTAATGCTGAAGAAGACCAGGGAACCCCCTCAGAGTCAGCAAAGAAAAAAGGCCACCCAAGAGATGCACATGGAAGATGTCAGCATGTTAGTTCCCACTCGTACAGAATTAAGGGGAATTTTTCTGTTGAGTTTAAAGGGAGCAGTATCAGGTCAAAAGACAGCCAAGATGCATTTCATGTAAAAGTCCCAGCAGCTCTCTGCTGCTTGTACACGTGTTCATCGCTCAAAGGGAAGGATCTTGTCTGTGCAGGGAAGGGTGGGACGCTGCCCCAAAGAAGCAATAGTTCTCAGAGGCATAACTTCTTTTATCTGTCATTGGAGTGGAGATGTCAAGCACATAATCACCTTATAGCTCAGACATTAAAGACAGGGGGGACTCATGGCAAGAAAAAGAATTGCCTCCATCTACTGAATCATGCTCTATTTATGCACTTCTGCACAGTTCTGTAAATGGTAACTGGTGATGAGTTTCTGGATATCCAAATGTTATTGCCTCAGGAGCACTTCTTTTCCTCTAGTAGAGAAAGGGTAGAAGGAGCAAGTTGTTTAATATTAAAATAACATGCATGGATACCTTTTCTTGTTCTTATAATCTGGTTTCTTGACATAGGTTTTGTTGTGGCAAGAGAAAATACCAAAAAACGTTGGATTAACCTTGCCTCCAACAGTTATGCTTCTTCCATTTAAAATAATATTTGAAGCTCTACTGTTTATTTATCATTAGGTCATATAGGTATGTATACCTTTTGTCTTTGTATCAAACTCATTTTTATGCAGAAGACAAAATAATTCATACTTCGAGAAACAAAATTCCAAAAGAATCAACATGTTGAATAAAATTCTTCATTTTACAGTAGAGTTCAACAAAAATACTGTGCTGCAAAGTCTGCCTTTCTGCCGTCCAGACAGCTGTTCTGAATATTTTGATCAAAGTCCCTGCAATCTAGGATGACATTGCTCTGTCCAAAGTTAAGCATCAAGGCATCCATTTTGCATTTAGGATTAATATAGATAAATATAAATACAAAGGCAGAAGCAATGTAGAAAAACCTCTGAGGGAGGTTCCTCAGCTCCTAGGTTAGGCAGTTAACAGTCATCAGCAGAGCTGCCTTCCAGAGTGCTAACTTTTCCAAACTATGCCAAATCTTGACATCACACTTTCAGATGATCTTGGGTAGGTGGATCCTGCCTGAGAAAGGAGGTGGTTCTCCCTTGGTAGAGCTGTCAATTATTACTCGTTTTGCCCCTGAATGGAGTCAGAGACAGAGCATTTTTGTACCAGTAGACACATACAAGTGTTTTCAATGCTTTTGCTGTTTCTCAGCCAGTCATGCATCAATTTAGTGATGGAGCATGTAAAGGTGGTATGAGATTATCTTTATGTAAAAAAAAAAACGCATAAGGCAACAGTTTGGGAAAGAGAGATTGGCAGACAGTAGCTTGACTTCTGGAGAAACAGCACAATGAGGAAGCAGAGAGGCAAGATAACTAGTCCCAGCTTGGGACCACTTGGCCAGTATGTAAATCCATCAGTTGGAGGTGGGAGGGGGGAGAAATCCAATCAAACAGCTGGAAAATCTGTAAGCCAGCCAACAATCAACTGCATAAAAATTGGCTAAAGGCCTGTGGGACTGCAGATGGTTTTGCAGGGACTTTCTCTCCTCTGTCTCCCACTGAATCCAGTGACACCTCTGTTGGAGAGGCAGAGTGAAGAGTAACACTTGTGAACATGCCTGCCAGCCACCCAAAGGCAATACCTGCTTGTCACCAGAGCAAGAGTGGGACACATTCGTTGGTTAGTGATTCAGATCTGACCTGCAGCTATGTAAAAATCCACTTTGGAAATACAGATGAAGGAGCAATGTTAATCCTACACTCCCTGATATGTCCCTAGACCTAGAATTTACCAGCTCCATGACCATGATGGAACTGCAGAGAGGCTTTGTTTGATTTATAGGTGAATACACAAAAGAGTTTGGATAAGATATGCTTGTTTTTTTCCCTGTAGCCTTGCTCTTTCCATCACATGCTTTTTTCTGCTCCTTGTAAAAGTGATTTTTAGAAGCATGGGTCAACAGTGTTGTAGGGTTGTGGTCCTCTCATTCCTACTTTGCTCTGTGTTGCATTATCTTGCCTGCATTGACTCCAGGGTTTAGATATCTAGCATTAACAAGGATTCAGAGAACTTGCTTATCTCAAAGGAAAAGTGCTTGTAGGTGAGAATGCCATGAGGAAGTTGATGAATCTTGAACATTTTTTTCCTTGTAATTATTGCTGGCATCAGGAAAAGGCTGTGACTACCCCTTTGGCAGCTACGAGGAGGCAGTTAGCAAAGACAGTGTTGCACAGTGGGCTGAAATTGTCTTTGTGTTGGCAGTGCTGCTTCATGTCTACACACACACAGGCAGTAGACGTGCAGTGCACAGTAACAATCTTACTGAACCTCGACCAAATGAGCAACACGACACAGCCCTGTAACTACTGCCACTAGATGGAGACCTTTAGAAGCACTCTGCATGCATACATCTCTATTCAAAGACCTTAACGCTGGAATGACGCTATATTATCCTTAACTCTGTGCTGCAGCAACCCAGGAGTAGAAAATTTTACTTAAAGATTTCTGTGTCAAGGTCATCATTCCTTTCCGTGCGAAAACGTAGCTTCTCAGAAGACAGACATCCTTTATTTCATGACTTCAAAAAAAAAAATCTACTGCTGTTCAAATGGTTCTTCAAAATATGCAGTTCATTTTCATCTGGTTCTTTTCTGCTTGGAATTCAGTTCTTCACATTTATAATTTTACTTTTTTTAAACATTATGTCTACAGTTTATAACTGAGCTTTTATCTGGCCCATACTACTCTGACCTGGTGTGCGTAGGAGTTGTCTGGCACTACTGGAGAAGCTAAGTGCTGTGTACAAGTTTTAACTCTTTGAATTTTTAGATTGCATGTTTGTTTTAAAAACACTAATTCCCCACGTAACACAGTTTGGGGGGGGGCAGGGCCAGCAGAAAAGCTTTGCTAAAGTATTCTGCTACTAACTTAACAAGTTCTAAGGAGAGTTTGATGCTGTCTGATTTAATTTAAGCAAAATTACCTTAAAACGCAGTGTTCATGACTACAAATTGCTACTTCAAAAAGAGGCCGAAAATCCCTCATCAAATTGTTCCATCAAAGTCCAAACCAATGTTAATAATCCTGCTTCTGTCTTAGTCATTTCAAGTTCTGCAAATTATTTGCATTAGGAAACTGAATCCATATAGTTGCGTCACCTCACCAAGTCTTTTCTTTGCAGGGCTTTTACTACAGGCTGAGAAATATGAATAATACAGTAGAGGAGGTTTCTCACAACAAAACAGCTATCTTGCTATGTTTGTTCTAAATTCAATCACATTTCCACTCCAGGTATGAATTCATACAGTTATGAATTCCTCAGAAGTCATCTGGAGAACTGAGGGTTTCTGCTAGTACTGTCACTGATGGTGCTTTCCCTACTCATGAACATACAGTGACATACTGTGTTATTTTGATGTCACCAATATTCAAAAAAAGAACAAAGAGAAAAGTATTGCTCTCACTGGTTGAGACAAAATTTAATAGCATGAGGTTATATGGTGCAGGAGACATTGTATCATTGGGAGAAAAGTAGGAGCTGATGAGAAGCTTCTGGAAGGAGGAAGAAAAATCTGGAGAAGGCTGCATGTTTTATAAAAAGAACTTCCTTCTGTGGAAGGCTTTTTTGTGCCCTTAATTTTGCTGCATGTTTCCTCTTCCTCCAATCAAAAAAAAACGTAACACTGAAGCATCTGCACTTCTTCATGCACTTATCAAACACATAAAGGAAATTTAGACAGGACTCTGATCTTTCTGAAGTCTGCGTTTTCATAAATATTTCCTTTTATGAGTTTATGAAATTGAATTTGGGTTGATAACCCTGCTTTGTTCACCCAGCCTTACATACTCAAAGAATGGTGAGAAAAATGAAAAGATTTTAACAAAATGTAATTGTGGCAATTCAGTACAATGGCATGGAGACAAAGATAAGATGAGAAATAAGGTACTATTCTCACTGCTTTCCTTGTTTCCTCGTTTAAGTGATAATTTTCATACCTTACCTTTGAAAGATATAATTACAGTAATTGGAATCTGACTATTTCTGAGAGTTATGCTATGCAGTCCCTTTTCCCCTTGACATTTGTGTCTTTTTAACTAATGTAAGATCTTTAATCTACTAAATAAATACGTAGGACGTGATTCTTTGCTGTGTGTATGCATTTTGAGCTTCTTGGACAGCTAAAAGCTGCATAATGCCAGCATAAGCAACTGTGGGAGTCCTTGCCCTGAAAGAAAGGGTGACTGAAAACTCTTCTAAAATTTCTGGGACCACAATGAGACACAAGCACTATTGTAGGATTTATCTTACCAATCTCTCACCATGTAAATTTTAGGCTGGTTAGACGTTCCTAAAAATGGAACAAGGGAAAAAGGGAGTCCAGAGGTGTAGGTGTTCAAGAAAGAGGGAAAAAGAGATTTCTGTTTCTTGCAGATGTGGGAAGGGGTGGAAGGTAAGATGAAAATGTGACCCTGGTAGAAGGGAGATAGCGAATCTGCCTGACATGGTGTGCAAGCCTGCAGCATTGGTCTAGGAGGGTGGACAGTCCCCACAGACTTGTCTAAAAAAATGGGACACTCCTGCTCTCCGAGTTCTTCAGCCACTGCAAGGTGTGGGAGTTAGCTACCTAAACCTGCACATCTAGTTCTGTCTTGATGTTTTGTTAGTGTCAGGAGAGAGGTTCAGGTTAGTTGCTTCCCTGAGTGTGTAGATGACCAGGAATTTTCCTCTGCTCTGCTTCTGAGGTGAGGTAAATGGAAGCAGAAATACTCTGGGAACCAGACCACTGCCCAGCCAGTCGTACAATTTGAGAAGGGCAAAGGTCCATGTTATGTTCTTTACTGCACTCAGCTACCTCTTGGCCATTTCTCAAAGCACAGCCAGGATACCACTCTCTTCCAGTAACACTGTCCTGGGCAAGAGCCAGGTTACATGACCAACAGGCAATAGAAAGACACTAGTGCTGCGAGCATCATCGAGCTATGAATAGACTCCTGCAGAGTACACATGCTACCAAAACCTTTAAATACAAAGATCTTGTGTTCAGGCATGTAGACAAAGGCAGGGAGGTTTTGAGCAGCTGCAGGAAGTTGCAGGGATCTGGTCATATTTTAGAAGTTTCCACCCTAGAATAAGGTTTCTCAAATTTTGTTAGCTTGATATCACCAAAAGCAACAGCTACAGCAGTGAATGCTGCTGCTTGTGAGTGGGCAGGATCCACACCAGGACCCAACCCTGAAGGTCCCTTCCAGTCTAAATCGTCCTGTGATTTGGTGTTGACTAGGGCTGGGCCACTGTTCACAGCAGGGCTGCAGTTTTGTTGAGAAACTGGAGCAAGCCTGAGGGGTTGCTAGGGTGGCCAGGGACTGGGGCACAGCACGTACAATGTGAGGCTGAGAGTTTTACATGTTCAGCCTGAGAAGCGATAGTTTTGGGGGCAGCTAACATCAGAGATTATAAAAAATATGATGCTGGATCCTTTTCAGATGTATGCAGCAAGACAAGGGGCAACAGATCCAAGTTGCAGAAAGGGAAACGCAATACAAAGAAAAAGGATTTCACAAGGTTTTTTAAAAGGTGGAAGATATTGCCCATGGAAGCTGTGTTCTCCATCCTTGGAGGTATTCAAGATTCAGCTGGATAGCCTAACCTAACATCAGCACCAGTCCTGATTTTTCCAGGGAATTAGATGATCCAGGCTTATACCAGCTAGCATCTAGAGGTCCTTTTCAACCTGAAACAGCTTCTTGTGATTTACACCTGCATCAGCTAAGCTTTACTTAGGCATGGAGTGAGTTGCTTGACTCTTTGGCAGCACACTGTGTTCAATTAGCACGCGTGTGGTGCAATACATTTTGGTAACCTCCATCCTTATAAATTAAGAATTTTCCCTGAATAATATTCCCAGTTGACAACCACACAGTACTGTTACATCCATTGATTAGGGCTAAAACCAGTCACCTTGTGAGAGTGATTAACATTTTGTATTGATGATCTTAAGAGTCTTTTTTCAGCACTGCCTCAAATTTACAGTCAAGAGAACAAAGCAGGAAGGGCACACAGTTCTGCTGGTGTTCATGCTCTTTGGCAAGTCTAATACTGGGCAGGATTGCCCCCTTGGTGTGGTGAAATGCTTTTATTTGTAACACCTGGATTAGAAAGAGCATGCTACAGTAGATATCCATATCTCATCTGCTCCTCAGCCCACTAGAGGTGTCTTTTGCGTCGGAGCTCCTCTTAAGCTAAAGTCAGAGCAAAAGGTCATGGTGCTCATGAATCTCAATTTAGCTCTCAGCCTACATTCCATTTCCTGTTATGAATACACAGCTTTTGTGTTTGCCCCCGTTTCGTTGTGCATTACTTCAGAGACAGAGTCAAGGCTTTGGGAGAATACTTCTGGGATCAGAGGAGGAGCATGGGCCTGACACTTTTCAGCTATTTTCTGTTCATACCATTAAGTTGCGTGAATAACACAGCTTTATTTATTTTTTTTCACTTAAGTTTTACTGAAGTCTTTTTAATGCTTGCCAAACTGCTGTGTACCTTACAGAAGTGTAAGATATATACATGATAAAGTAATCCAGCTTCACTGACTTTTCAACCAGTTGGAGGAAAGGAAAAAGCTGTATCTTGGCATCTTCCATTTTAGCAAGTGCATTTCATTAATTGCTCATTCTGGTCTCTTTCATTCCATGCCTTTGAAAATGATAATGAGATAGAAAAGTATATAGTGAAACCGAGCAATAGTAAAATAACAGTGACTCCAGAGGTCTCTTTTGAAAATGACATCTGGACTTGTAGGTCAGTTTTTTCCTCCACAGATAGTGACATTTTGTAGTTGCTTTTAAAAAAAAGCTCTCTTTCCAGTATAGTGAACCTAAGATATCTAGGGTGATTATCTTTTTGGGAAGGTGTTTGATATGCCAAGAAAGGTTCTAGATACATCACATGCATGGTGACTCAACAAATAGGTTAGTCAGACTGGGTACTTTTTTTAGTGATTCCTACTTTTCAACTAATTTGACCTAGTATGACTGAATCATAAGAAGGTGGAGTGACTTCCTTACAGTTACCCTCTGAGTCAGTGGCTTAATACTTCCAGGCTTCCTATATTTTTATTCCAACCACTGAGAAGACCACATGGCTTCCTCTTGGCATGCTTTGGGGTTTCACAGCTGAGAGGTGCAGGCTGTAAAGGCTTCTGATGCTTGATGGGTGAACTGATGATTTTACAGAAGAAGTTCTTAGTGCAGCAGGACAGGATCCAGCCAGCAACAATCAGTTGGCTTCTTGTCCATTCAGTCCACCTCCTGTTTGTGGATTTTCTCTCAGACATTTTCCTACAGCGCTATCACTCACCACATAGTCTCTGCTTATCATGTGAGACAGAAAATCTGCTGTGGTTTCTGTTCCCAGGGCTCTATGTCAATCTTCCGTAGTTTTGGCTGCTGAGGTTCATAGGTTCTTGTTTTTGCTCATTGCTTCAATTTTTGAATGAGACTTCCCTCTTTCTTCTTCTCTGCCCCGAAAACCCAAAGCAAAAATCAGCTGAAATGGCCAATTTTTGCTGGCTTTCAGATGGAAACCATGCAAAACCACTGAGTTTGACCTAGTGTCTGCTGGAAACTAAAAATAGGACTGTTCAACTGAAACTAAGCCCTAGTTTCCTCAAGCCACAACCCAAAGTTGAGAGACAGTCTCTGAACTTGGGTGGATGTTTTGGAGTGTTGACCAAGCATGGTGGCTATATGAAAATCAAAATTCTGCTGAGTTACCTGCTTGGCTTGGGGTTTCATTGAAAAAGTTTCATACAGCTGTATTTGCCATCAAATGCTCTAAAGCTTGTTTCTAGATACCTTTTCCAGGTTGCCTTTTCAGGGAGCCTTAACCTGATGATTTCTGCTTCTCATTATCTCTAATTCTCAGGCTGTTTGGTGAAGGGCTTCTATTTCTTCCTTAATTTTTCAAGATGCTTTGATATCAAAAGTTGGAATTGCCTCTGCACACTTTTACCCTGAGCGTAATATGACTCATTCAAATCCCAATTTTCTTAGGGCCTGACTCAATAATCTCAGCAAGATACAAGGGCTATTGAAGGAAAACATGCACTTCCCTTCTGTTTGAAGTAACATTAAAGACTAAAACAAAAGTACATATCAAGAGCCTAACTCTGCACCAGTTTACCTCTTAGCCTAAGACACAGTGCTGAAGTTCTAATGTGTTCCAAGAAAAGAAGTTGAGCTGTAACTGTGTTTGGATCAATACCTTTTCCTTAGAGCAAGTATAGTACTTTCAACTCAGCAATGAAATCAACTTTGTACATTTAAATTCTTCCATCCTTAGAGAGCAAATATCTCATTGCATTCTGCTATTCATTTCTGTCTTTGCATCTTCAAATTTTGCATTTTTGCTGGATTGTATCATGGCACAAGAGATTCTTCCAAAGACATTTTTTTCCCCTGTTGATATGTTAGGTTTTTTAGTTTATTTACCTGAGATAACAACATATTCTTGTGTTACACAGCTGCCACACTTCATTTGATATTTCAGAATTTGTTCTTTGCTTTAGTGATGAGGTGATTTTGTAAGGTAGTGTAACTTAATGAATTTATCTGCCTGGAAGGTGTCACCCAGAATCTTAGAGAGATCTGCCTTTATATATTAACAGATCAGCCTTGACTCTGGAAGCACCTCTAGGTCATGGTACATTCAAACCACTTTAGCACTGGGCATGTAAATAGGGAGCAAGAAGCCAGTTCCCAATTCAGCTGTCACACAAGTGCACTGGAGAAATTAATCACAAGGCCAACTGTATTTATTGCAAACCAACCATGAAATACCGTAAAAGGACCCCTTGTGACACTGTAAATACTGTGTCTTCAATCAGTAATGAGGGTGACACTACCCAAACCAAAATGTCTATCTCAAGCTCTCTATGCAGAATAGGATGCAGGGCTGCAGTTTCTCAGCAAATCTAGGCTGTGTATTTCTTATTTTCTGAGAGCCTGTCTTGAGACTCAGATTTGATTTGCAGTAGATCTGAGCATTCATAGCTGCAAGTGAGCACGAGCAGCTGCATTGTGAAGATATGAAGAGCCAGATCACTGTGTGTCAAAACCAAGAAATCTTCAAATTAGTGGATTTTTTTTTCCCTACTTAATTCCCTCTCTACCCCATTTCTTGGTCTTTAATAGAAGGAGCACCATTTCCTCATCTTCTGGGGGCTGTGAAAGACTCAGGAACAGCAGCAGAGCCAACAGAGCACTAAATGTTGCACAAAGATCTGATTAGAGCACAGTGAATACTATGTGTCCCACTCTATCAGAATTCTTGATTTGACAAAAAAAAAAAAAAAAAAGAGAGGACATGTTAATTTACTGTTTTATCTGTATCTCAAAAAATAAGAGATTTTTTTTTGAGGGGGAAAAAATGGCAGTGACTTTTGAAATAGTTTTGTCTTTACTTTCCAGAAGTCTTTTTGTTTTTATTCACTGTTCGTTTTCATTTTGTAACATGGTTTTAGAGCAATTGTTGTAACTCTGTCCTACTCTTGCCCGTGGTTTTTCTTTTCAAGTTATTTTTCAGGCTTTCTCCCTCCAGTATGGGTCCAAATTCCTGCTGCCTTTCTCCTCTCCAGTACCTGTGTATTATATGTAGGAAAGGCACAAGAGAAAGCTTCTCCTTAATTTCAATTCAGCTACTGGTTATGGCAAGAAAAGTCCTTCTGAGCCCTGGGCTTGGGCACAACCATGGCAGATAAAACCCTAGCAAGCCTCTATTAAGCCTGCACACATGGTAGTTTATCAAATCCTCATAACCCAGCCCCGTATAGGCATGATTATCTTTTTTTTTCTTAACAGCACTGGACAGGTCTTTGAGCAAGAATAGAACCTTGCTGTCAAATCTGAACATATATAGCATAGTGGCATAAAAGGTTTCTTGGGAAATCATACAGAGAAATCTGCATGGTTTGCCTAGTCTCACTCACAGAAACAGGTGATAACTTCTCAATAATTTTCTGTTTGTATATGTATTGTTTATATATACATCTAAACCAGCTTAAAGCAGACATGCAGAATGAGAAATGTCAGTCTAAATGATAAAGATTTGCAAAGGGCAACTAAACCCTGTGGCAGGTTATGCTGAACTGTGCTTTATTTACCCTGTGCCTGTGATGTTTTTAAATTCGATTTATCAGTTTAGAATAGCCTGTTCTGTATTGAGCAACTCTATTTAAAGGAACATAGAACTCTTCTGAATGCAACATTAAATAAGAGGGCATTTTAGGCTGAATGCTTAAATATAGTGTCTTTTTCTTCTTTAAATAAATAATCAGGACTGTACTATTACCTCTCTTGCAACTGCATCTTTTTTCTGTTTGTTTACTTGCTATAAAATACATGAAAAGTATTCACAATGCTAATGTGTCACATGATCCCAACCCAATCAATTAGCAGCTTTTAAAGATGACTCATTGTTTTGTCTGTAACATAAAACAAAAGTACACAGTGAAAGCCCTAACACCATCTTTTAGGAAAACTCTAGAGGTTTTTTTTTTTTCCATTTGAGGTTTCATTTCTTAATCTTTCTCCAAAGCTTCAAGCACAGATCGCGATGAGCTGATCCAGTACGTGCATGCAGCAGGCTTTTCCTCTTGCTGGTGCTCACATTGCTGCCTTGCCTCATTTACAAGGACAATTTTAGTGTATATATCTGATTCCCACTCCTTGTCCTTAAACAGTGGGTTCACCCAACAAGCCTCTGCTTTTGTACAAACAGCCCTATTTATGCCAGTGAGAGGACTTCTGTAAGCAGCAAACAATTTCCTTTGCATGAGTCTGCAGAATCCTGACTGTTTATTTTCATTATGTATTTTCGGATGTATTAATTCATCCATAAGACAAATCTGTATCTGATCTATGCTTTCAGATGCAAAGAATCTGTAGAAAGGCTGCACTGATATAGGCTCTCCCCTTTTCATGTTGTTGATAATATCCCATTCAAATTCAGAAGACTTGAAAAGAGGCTTTTTTGATTGTCACTTTGTATTATTTTAACTTCGAGACTTGGAACCTATCTTACATGGTATTTTCAGTCTTGAAAATACACTACAAAGCCGGGGGGGGAGGGGGGGAGGGAGGGAAGAAGCCCAAACCAAAACAAAGAAAAACAAATAAACAATCAAAAAGCTTCTCTCTCAGTAAAATCATAACTGAAGTGAAACAAAAAGGCATTCCCCAGCAAGATGGCTCTTTTTGATGGGACCAGCTGCCTTCTAGATAACTAATCACAGGAAAAAAGTATGCCTTTCCCATGCCCCCTCTCTGACTTCTGTATTTATTATTCACTAATCACTTAGATTTAGTTTTTTTTGTAGACACACTAAAAAGCATGGAAGCCAGCGAGTGGAACAGAGAAAGACTTGCTAAGTAGTGGTAGGCTCCAGATACATTTTCCCATGTGAAGAAGGGTTAAAAATAGCCCATGACAGGGGAAGAGCTTATACAGCTTACTTCAGACAGAACAGGGGAGACCTGAAGGTTGAGTGCTCCACTTGCTCAAAAGTCTCTAGCCTGAAATCCACATAAGTGAGCTTTCCCTCATCCTTCCTCTTCCCATACTTTTTTCTGGAGAGTCCAATGGGTTGTCCTGTCTGAGTGGCCCATTAATGGTTCACATGCTTTTCATCTCTGCTTCAATGTAATGAAGAAAGTTTTTCCCTGAGCTGCACCATCAATCACCTCCTCCTGGAAATTATATATACTTGATATTCTGCATGAGAAGCAGAGAATTAATAATTCCTTGGTTCATCTATTAAAATATTTATTCTCAAAGTTTTTTTCTGCCTTCTTTTTTTCTTAGGTATGGAAGTGAGTGACAAAAAGATCTGTCCTACAGTAAGGGTTTTTTGCAAATAAACCAGAAATCTACATAATAATAAAATATTGTTTCCTCTGGTGAAGGCTCCTGAAACTCAAAGTACAATACGTCTTTTCAGCTGCCATCAGTGTGCATACAGAGCAGACTAATTAGGCACTAACAAGCATATTTTGCCTGAATCCATTAGCAGTCTGAACCTGAGTATTTTTACTAATGGTCGGTCTTGGTGCTACCTTCCCTGAGATAAAGTGTGAGCTGCTGATTACAGGGACATAGATATGAAATAATGAAAACACCTTCTTTTCATTCAAAGGCTGGTCCTGCTGATCATCTCAATAGATGAAGCGGGTATTTTATGCAATATGTGGATACTTTAAAAAAGGGAAGGAAAACCGCTGTGTCCTCAAGGTGATTTATATTACTAGCTAAACATGTAAATGATGAGCTTGGAGGAAAATATATGTGAAAGGAAAAACATGGGTTGTGATTCAGGCTGAGACAGGTGTGTTGGATAGCAAGTATTTTCTGTGATATTTGGAAGGAAAAATGTAGCATATTTATTCTCCTCAGAAATGTCAGGCTCATTAAGATGCACAAGAGAGACTGGAAAGCAGTTTTTATTCACCAGAAAGGGCCTTGTGGTTTTACAAACTGGGTCAGTTTGGCCTCTTCCAAGGCACTGATTTATAAGGATGTCTCCTGCCTCTCGTCAAAAACTTCTGCCCTGCTGGTAATGCTCAGGCTGTGCTTGTGGCTTCTCCTCAACCTGTCCACAGAGCTGTAGTCCACTGACTTCTGTGTCTCAGCTACAGGAGAGTGACTGGTTACCCTTCCCGGCTATCTTCCTATTGATTTGAGCAGTGGATTTTCACAGTATCCAAGCATCTAAGGGAAGGTAGGAGGCTATATTCTTCTTCAGTGTGTCAGGCTTTTTTTCTGTAGCTTGGTCTGTAGCCTTAGCCCAGTGAGATTACTTGATATTGTTCAATTGAATAAGCACAGAAGCACTTTAAACAGGAAGCCCTGGAAAATATCTTGTCGGCAGTATTTGTGCCAGTAAATCATTTTCGTTGTGGACAAAAGCCCTTAAGAACCTAGATGATGGTGTTATTTGCCTGTCCTTTTCTTTGAGCAGCATTTGGCACAGTAGAGCTCTGATTTCCCAGCTTGGCCTCCCAAGGCACTATCATCCTGTAGCTCATCAAATGTGACAAAGATGCTGGGAGAACTAGACACAGAGGAAAAAAAAGCCCTTCTACAAATCTGAATTTGTGAGATATGCTTTTGCCTGAGTGATCAATCTCTTACTTCTAAAGAAAACCCAAACCCCTTCAGTCTTGCCCACACTGGGGATATGGTTAAAGCTGACTCAGCTTCTGAGGTGATGAGATCAGTCTCTTATGCTTAATGCTGCCAGAGATCAGCATGTACTGGCACTAGTTTTCTGTGGTCATAGATGGTTCTTCACTACCAGGTGAATCTCCCAGCACACTTAGTAAAGAAGAGAAAACACTTCTGCCATAACTTAGTGTAACAATGCCCTAGAGAGGTGGCTCGAAAGAGATCCACTTATCCTCTCACCCTTGTACCTTAGTGCAGTTCATCTCCTCCTTTGCAATAAAAATAAAAGAGGTGTGGTGTTCTGCTGGTTCAATCCCCAGGGGTCAGATCTTTCATGTGTCCAGATATGACCATGAATCTCCTTGTTTCTCTTTTTACTGCCTGCTTTTCTTCTGGGCCATCTTCCAAGAGGTATTTCTCTGGGGTAACACAGGCCCTGTCCAGTGAGACTGAGCACCTTCTTTGAGCAAGTTTTTTTTTTTTTCTGAGCTACTAACCATCCAGTGAAATTGTCCAACTGTATTGACTTCTAGGTTTTGTTGTTTTCTTTTTCTTTAATAAGGTGTTCCTTTTCTTTTGTAAGCAGAACATAACATTTCAGGAGGAGAAGTGCTATTTCCTAGGAAGAGCTCCTGGCAGTACCGCCAATACCTTCAAGGAATGAAGAATTCCATGCAATACGTCTGCATGGCATAGGGTGTTTTATTACACCTTCATGTATTTGGAGCCTGTGTATTAATCATCACGTAGAAGCAAGAAGAAAATTGTTAGACTTTCTTGCTCTTGAGGTGAAGGCTGTGTGTAAAGCAGCTGAGAGCTTTGTGGTATACTGTAACTGTAGTGGTTTGGAAGCTAGAAAGCTAGATTAACCTGCATTCTTTTTTTTTTTTTTTCCTTTAGCAAAACCAACCATGGCTACAGAAATGGATTTTGTGCTGTAGCAAAAGAAAAGCAGGGTTTTATGTATTTCCTACCAGATCAAAGTGAAGAGAGCTGTAATTTTTCATCCTTTTGGCATGGTAATACAGGATTAGATGTATTTGATCTATGTAATTTGTGGACTCTGGTGGGATTTTATTCAAATTCTATGCATTTACCTTCACACTGATACGCGCTTTTAATAGTGGAAGACAGAGTTCTGACCTGGCAGAAAGAAATGGTTTTTTTCTGTGATCCGAGGGTGATCTTTAATGTCACCCATGCATCTGCAAGTTCATATCTAGCCTGAGTATGAGATAGTGTGCAAAACCTGTCACCTCCATGTTCACATCAACAGCTATGCTTTTGCCTCCTGGTTAGTGGGACAATAAGTGGGAGAAGACAATAAGAACTTCAAAAGCAAAATAGCTAAATAATCTTGGTATGTTTGCGAAGAAGAGAAAATGTAATACAAAAGTGACAGGTCAAATCAAATGTTTTTCTGGTTCTGTATACTAATTCTAATATTCCAATGCTGATGAGACCTGGAAGTTAGGAAAGAGTGTAAGAGAGAGTAAGTAATTACAGAGTTTTCCCCTACTACCTTCTCAACCTTCACTTTCTTTAAAGTTAGACATTTTCTGAGCTAGTCCAGAGTTTGCTGACCTTCAGTCTCCAATCTTTTCAGTCTTCCTTGGAACCTAGGTACACTTTTTGGATCTACAACATATTTTGTCAAGGAATTCTGCTCGTGAAGAACTACTCTTCGCTTATTTCAAATTTGCTTCCTATTACGGTTAATTTGATGTCCCCCACTTCTACTATTAAATCTTCACATAAGTGTGAAGTTAGAGGTCCAGACAGGATTAGTTTTGTGTGAAAAGGTGGTTCAGAATGCCAGTTCACTGACACTTTTACCTATCAAATACTAAGAGTATTTGCAATTTTCATTTCTTTATGAAATCTGTTTCGGTGTGCTATTCTTGACCATTACATCACAAAACAAACTCTATGCCTAATTATTTGTATTTACCCCTCTTGCTTGCACATTGTGGCAGCCTCTTACACAAATCAGGACTAAATTTTCGTTTGCTTAGCTCAGAGAGTTGAGTTAACATGACACCAATATAATGTAGTTGACTGCCTGAGGGAAAAGAACCCACAAGTTAGGCCAGACATGCTGTTTGATTGACTGATGGCAATAAAACCCTTGTATGGGGCTACCACAAAGTTCAGATGGTTTGGCGAGGCCCTCTCAGCTGTGTTATCTCTCATTTCTCTCCAATTTTCTCCAATTGTAGACAATTTAACGAACAATCAGTCAAAGCATCTTCTTCAGAGTGTAATGCTCCCCTCGCAATTCCTCCATGTTGTGTTTTGCCACACAAGAACAAACAGCCCAGATATTTCAAAAGAGGGTTGACATCACCGTGAGAGAGCATGGCAAACCAGAACAGCAAATTAGGTCACAGCTTCTTAAGAACCTTTCTCCTTCAGAAGCCCTAATGCTCTTTTTCATAAATTAAACTATAAACTCTCAGGGTAAGAGAGCATATATTCCTGACAGCATGGATAGCACCTAGAATAATGAAGCCTCCTTCCTTCTCATGGCCTCTAGACATCACCATAGTATAAATTATGAATGAAATGATTCTAGTTCGTGGTCACAGTGTATAAACAGATTCATTCATGCAAGCTGGGAACACAACAATTAATTACTTTTAAAAAAGGAATTAATAATCAGAATTCCCAAACATGTAATTCTCAGTGAGGATGCTCAGTTTATTGTCTGAAAATGGAACATCTTTGCTCATAAATAGAATATGGGAAAGTTTTCAAAGCCAGTTTCCTCAAGTGCCTGTGGGTCCCATTTCCAAAATCATTTGGATGCCTAAATTCCACCCCAGGAGTCTTTCTCTGTCTTTTGGCACCCAGAGGTACTGGACAATTGGTGCTATCATGCTCTGGAAGGAGGCAGTGCGGCTGAAAGGCCAGCCTGCAGAGTTGGAAGCCGAGTTGTGGCTTCTCTCTCCAGCCACTGATGCTGCCCTGCAGCGTTAAAATAGGCCATAAACTTGTTTCATCCCCTCCCACACCTCATTACTGCCCATTTGTAAACAAGGTGCAGTTTTGCTCACTTTCAGAAGGTGCTTTAGGATCAGTGAATGACAAAAAAGGGACTGTTTTCATTCTAGGGCAGGACTTAAGTGTCCAAAGTCTTGCTATTTCTGCTGACCTTGCCCGCAGATATGCTAAATTGTGAGTAACTGCTAACTGTGATAAGGCTTCTCTGGTGTGAACAAATATTCATTAGGAACTCAACTGAAGCAATTGCTTCAGTTTAAATAACTAAACAGTGATTCAATGAATGCAAATTAGGCTACAGACCCTGTAGAATGGTTTGCATTGATGCTGAAGATATGGAGTTTACATTATTAAATCCCCAATTTGCTCGTTCTTCTCCTCTTACTGTGGAAAGACTTCATCTTAAAAAATATAGTGCCTTTGTTTTCTTAGTATGTATACACTCCTCAGGATCAGCTAGGAATTCTTGCAAATAAATTCCTGTTGGTGCACAAAACTTGTGTTTCAGGCAGACAAACTAAATCTGTGTATATAGTTACGGAATTAGGAACAGCCATCATAGCATTGTTTAGAAAGCTGACAGATTATAGAAGTTTTAAACTTTTAACTTTATTAAATCCACTTGTTAAGAGCATCCTTTGTGCTCATGGCTAATTCCCACACAATGTTCACCATCATCACTCTTGGTTTAAGAGCTGTATGGTAAGTCAGCTGGGCATGCAGCACTGTGTAGGTGATGCCTCACAGCTTGCACTGATGACTGTGGTCTTTGGAGGTGCCTAGTCACTGAGGTTGGGTGATCAGGCTTGAGAGCTCATTGATGAGAGAAGCCAGAACTGAAGTGGTCTTCTTTTTTATTTCTCTGATTTATTCTTGCTTATGCCTGATGGTTTTATGCTATTTCCTGCTCTGAAAAACGGGGATCTCATCTGCTCCCAGTATCACTTACCTTGTTTTTTGGATTTGCAAATCATCTTTCTTGTGTCTTTGACAGGATGTCCTGACTATTTGCAGCCACTTGTGATTATTTGATCTTCTGTCTGGATACTTTTGTTACTTGGATGCCAGCTACCTGCAACTGCACTCAACTTTGGTAGTCATTTTGCTCATGTACTTACACAAAATGCTTATATGTTGCATGTTGCCATGCCTTGTGTTACAAAATACTTACATTCTGTTGTTCGTTACACCATCCTTGTACTTATTTGGGTTGAGAGCAGATTAATATTAATTATATTCTGATTAATACATTTATAATTTCTAGGTGTCATAGACCACTGGTTTTCTACACCTGCATATTTGCAATGTTGTCCACCTTTCTGCCCTGTCTTTCTGTGGCACAGCAGGCTTGTAGCCTTTACTCTCTTACTTTCTGAACATTGGTGGCCACACTGCATGGTGACTTTGTAAAGCAGATGGATATTTTGTCAGCCGTTCCATGGCTATTTCTGCAGATATTGAATCTGCCATAGCCTACTGGGGAGGAAAAGGAACTGTATTCAGTGACTAATAAGGCTTTTCATAATTCTCTGTCAAAGACATAGAATTCTTTGCCCTCTGTCCAGGGAGAGAAATTCTGCCAAAAGTTAAGGTCAAGGAGTGGGCCATAACTCTGGCAATACGATGTAGTGTCATTTGTAAAAATGATGCTTGGATTAACTGCTCAGTTTGTTGTTTCTCCTTTGAACTCACTCTGTCACTTTGATTTGGGGAGCTGCATTCCTCGGTGGATTAAAGAATGAGAATGAGATCCTCCTTGACTTTGTCCCCAGCTCTGCTACCATCTTCTCTTGTGACCCTGAACAAACCACTGTGGACATCATTAAAATGCTGGAATAACAGTCAGCCAGGAAAAAAATGTTTTGTATAAAATATAATTTTTTTCTTGGTATGATTGGTGTTCCTTGAGATAATTACAGGGAAAGTCGTTGATTCTGAGGGTACATAGCTATCCCAATGCTCAGGAAGACGAGCATCGAGAGCAGCTTTGTGTCTGGTGCCCTTTGCTTCTTGGCAGCCCTCCTGTGCAAGACTATACTGCAGGTGGCTGCAGAGGGTTTGCTTAGCAAGATTTTGGTAGTGGCAGGGCTACAGGGGTAGCTCCTGTGAGAAACTGCTAGGAGCTTCCTCTATGTCTGGTAGAGCCAATGCCAGCTGGGTCCAAGATGGACCCTCTGCTGGCCAAGCCTGAGCCCATCAGCAACAGTTGTAAGGCCTCTTGGATAACATGTTTAAGAAGGCGGGGAAAAGAGGAAGGAGGTGTACCAGGTGCCAGATGAGAGATTTCCCTGTAGCCCATTGGTGAAGACCATGGTTAAAGCAGGCTGTCCCCCTGCAGCCCATGGAGGTTAACGGGGGAGCAGGGGAAGAGTGTGAGGAGTCCTCACCCTGAGGAGGAAGGAGCAGCAGGGACATGGGATGAACTCACCACAAACCCCATTTCCCATCCGCATGTGCCGCTGTCGTGGGGGGGAAGGCAGAGAAACTGAGAGCAGGGTTAAGCCCAGGAAGAAGGGAGCGATGGGAGGAAGATGTTTAAGACTTATTTTTTTATTTCCCATTACTTAAAACTATCCTGGCTATGTTCCCTCCCAAAATCTTGCTCACTCCCAACCTGCAGGTGATGGGGAATTTTGGAGAGACAGCCTTCATTCTGTGTGAACATTGCTCAGCAGCAGCCAAAACCCTACCAATACAAAAGACAATACGATGAGGTCTGCTATGAGGAAAAGGATCTCCATCTCAGCCAGACCCAATGCAGTGGCCTAGGCATGTGAAAAGGCATGTGCTGCCCATGCTAGACATCTGTTCTCCTAGCAGCGGGTGAGTCCATTCTCCAGGAAGTTCTTGACCCACTCTTGCTCTTAGTTCGCTCATACCCTCAGTTTGCTTATGAGGAGGAAAATCTGGCATCTACTTTATAGGGAACGCTTAGGTAAATAAGACAGCTGCTTTTTGTATCAGAGTAGTCATTCTCTGAAGTTGTGCTGGATAATGGGATGGCTGAAATGCTAACTAAATTTTTGCTAGTGTCCTCATCCTTCCTAGGCTGATGAAACATTTTGTCATCACCTGGGTGAGTCAAGTGAGCATTCCTCGGATAAGCTTTTCTACTTACCTTCTTGGATACTGAGGAAAAGTACCTTGGCATAGAAGCTTGCTGATATAGAAGTAACTGATGGAATCAAAAGCCATTGGGATGCTACAACTAAGGAAAACAAAGTGAAAATGTTTGCCTTCAGGAAACACAGTCATGGATTATATTGAGAACTTAGACAAACCTACCCATAATAGCAAGAGGTTTTTTTTAATTTAACAAAGTGTCATCCTAAGCAGTTCACAAAGTGGTGCACCACCTCCCACTCCTGAGTTCTCCCTGTGATTTAGGCCTCACCTTATGACACCATTGCAGTTTATTGAACTAGCCATTTAACTACTTAAATGTTAAAAACATTCAATTAACTTTACTTGGATCAATGTGGCACTAAGAAAGGAAAAATTCTAGAGTTTAAAATGTATGACTTGGCATGATTAAACGGTAAAATGAATAATGTTTTAATGAGTGATTTGTAATTATTTAATAATTAAAGAGCTCTTGTGAATATTCTTGAACACCCTGTGGAAAATCTAAATGGTACGCTGATTTCATCAAGCATTCAAATCTAATCAGAATTTATTTTTATAGCTTCATTTTAAACACGGTCTACAAGAACATTGCCACAATAATGCAAACAGAACAGAAAAGCTGTAATAGCTCAACTTTTTTTAGTATAAGATCTTGATTTTTTCCACGTAAAAGATTTTTCTGCCCTAATGGATGGCAGCTGAACTCTATTCCCAGTCTGGCAGCAGCCAGTCAGGCTTCATCATGGCTTCAGTGACAGGTTAAGGGTGCATTGGATTTGGTTTGTAAACATAGATGGATGACAGTATCTTGTTGCAGGGAGATCCACCCCATTCACCCTTGCCTGGAAACAAAGACAAAGAGACACCACAAAGGAAAACAAGAAAATGAAAAAAAGGAACTTTTTGACTCCTGACAAGAAATCATTCAATCTCAGCTCAATCTTTGGAGATCCAATTTTCTTTTAATTCGTGTTTCCATAGTATGTACATTGCAGCTTTGGGCAACATTTTAATAAGATGAACTTTTCTCTAGCTAATCCCAGAAATACTCATCCCACCAAGATGTCAGATGTTCAAGAGCAAGGTAAACTATGTGGATCATAAAATATCCCAGAATTTCTTAACTCCAATACTGAGGGTCAGGCTAACTTTTATGTTAAGCAGACTATTAAATAGTCCTCCAGCAACTCTGAAAAAGGATAACAGAAGCCTGTGGATGAAGACTGCCAGAGTTCCATCACCCCATTTTGAAAATGATCCCTGCAGGTAAAAATATAACTCCAAAACCTTAACAGAAACTGCATGTTGCTGTTAAAATCTTAAAGCAGTTTTGCACACTTATGTTTGTAGGGATGGAAGAAGGATTGAATACGGTCCCTCTCTGACATGGTTGTCAATACAGTTATTGCTTGTGGGGATATCATTGTCCTGTAGAGCTGCATGAATAATTCATTTTTAATTCCATATTAGATTAATTTCATCTCATCCTCTCCTCGTGAATTGTCCTCAAATAAATTGTAATTTTCTTGAATATATTGTTATTCAGAACAGATCATAGCACACATGAGTAATTCATTGCAAGTAGATGACATTCAGAATTTGAGAGTTCAGGATGGACACACAGGTCATTGTTGTGCCCTATTACACCGGTAAAAGATACAGAACTAAGTTTCTTCTTCAAACACACGTTTACAAATCCGAAATTCACTTACTTTTACTATTCCATAATGTTAATTCTATATTTACCATTTCAGCAATAGGTCCAGTAGATTAATTGGCTCAAATACTTGGAAGTAGGAAGACATGCTGAATGAATTCATTAAAAGAACCTGAAAAAAATATTCATGCGAGCTTTTTGTAACACCAGCTTTATTCTAGTGACCTGACATTCTGCCAAACAGAGATTAAATAGAGAATTTATTATCCACTGTACAGCTTCTACTTTGAAATTTGTACCTCAACTTTCCTTCTTTAGATGATATAAAAGGAAAACGATGTTGATTGATAAGAGTTTGTCAAGTTTTCATTCCTAACACTCCAATCTTCCCCCATTCCCATAAACTCATTGACAGATAAGAAAAAGCCCAGTTTTTGACAATTCCTTAGTTTTGCTGAGACTAAAAAGAATTTATATGGCTACATATGGAAACTATTCATTTCAAAAAATAAAAGCATTTTTTATAGTAGAATTTTTTGATCAGTGAGTCATAAAGTTCTTTCAACTGATGTTTGTTTTCATTTCTGGTCATGGAACACTTCCCTTTCGGTAAGTTCCTCCTTTCAAGAACTGGATTCCCTTCTGTCTCTGAGCAAATTCATGAAGGAACTCTCATCTGTGCTGGTGATGCTAGTTAGGTGACCTCCTGCTTGTTCAGTCTCACAGGTTTTCTGTGCAGTAGAGAAGGTTAAACAGAAGATGTGAAATGGCTAGAGTTTTGTGAATAAGAGGTAAGTAAAAGAAAATGTGGAACAAATGGCTGGTGATTAGAAATGGACAGGGACATAAAATAAAGCCCAAGAAGACGAAATCTAATGGAAGTGGAAATGTGGAATAACAAGGAAATCCATGGAAAGTTTACATTTTCAAAGGGATGTAAATCACAGATGCAAAGAGACAGGAACAGAGAGAAAGGTTCCTCAAAAAAAAATAAAACAAATCCTTGAGCAGTGGGATCCAAGCAGCTGTTCTGTGATTGTAAGTTGGGCCTATAGTGTAAGCAATTACCTGGGCTTTCTGTACAGCCAATAAAGAACAGTGTAACAAAGGCACTGAGGCCAGGTAGAATGAAGTGGCTGGCACTGGAGGGCCCTACCGAACAGCACAGCCTAAGTCCTTCCACCTTTTTGGCAACTGAATTCAGGTAAAATGACACTTCAAGTGAACAGCAGAAGTATAAGAAGACAGGTGAGTAGAAATGGAGGGATTAGAAGAACTTGCTTAAAAGGATGATATTTATAATGCTCCTCCCTTGTATCCTCAGCCAACTTGGGAATGGAATAGACAGGGGTAGTTCTCCACTCTGAACCTCTCCGAATGGATTTGGCCTTCGAGAGTTTGCCTTTGCGTTTGTTAGGGAAGCTTGCTCTTTCATTCACGCCTTGAAGAAACAGTGCACATTGTACTAGTGTGTAGACTCAGAAGAGGACTCTTCTTTTTACGATCCTGAGGTATTTAAACTTCATACACTCCTGTAGACATGGTCTAGAGGAATATGGCACCCCAAGGCAAACACTTACATAAGTATTCATGTTTGGCTTCTGAGATACAGCAAGTGGTTTTTAGTATAGAGCTTCAAGTTACAGGCCTCACCAAATATAATCTGAGCAGGTGAAGCAAGAATGTTTTTAGCAAGTATCTCTTTTGAAGTTGAGAAAGGGTTCACTATTCTCAAAAGGTTTAATAAATCACAGAGAAAGGTCCAGCCCAGTAGGCTTCATGCTGTATGTCTTTTGGGTAGCAAAGAGAGAAACCACTCAAGTATAACGCATCTCTTCTGTGTTCTGTTACAGTCAAGTATCTCCAGGAACCTCCTTGACTGCTCTTCACTTGTGTATTGTATATGACTTATTGCACTGCACAAGGAAAATAGATCTCAATATAATACGTGAGGCAGGATGACATGAGAAAGGAATTAAAGCTCCAGAAGGTCCAGGTTCCAAACAGGATTTGATTCATTGCTACTTGAGTATGTCCTGTGGCAAGGCAGAGTGCAACTAACATCACCAGTAGCACTGAGTGGAATATCAAGTACCTTTGATAAACACTGATACACAAGAGGAGAAGTAGAAAGGAGAAAAAAAAGAATCAAGTACAAGAAAGACAACTATGGTAAGCAGAGAAGAAATTATGAATACTCCTGTTTTGAAGAAGCCAGTACCTCAGCTTGGGTCCGTGTCATTCTCCTTGGAGTAACAGGGACTTTTGTAAGTAGTCCAGCCTTTCTGACATAGAGTTTAGCAGGTCTGTTTTTCAGATGAGTCCTGATGAAACGGGTCAGGAATTACGCTATGTGCAGGACTAAGTCTGCCACAGATTAGGGGCAAGAACTGGACATTACAATGTTTGACTGTGGAATTCAACACCAGAAAGAAACATAGAATAAACACAAAAAGAAAATCTTACTCATTTTTCTGGTAGGTAAATATCTGCCTATTATATCTTCTGATTTAACTAAGCTGAGTTCAGCATTCACAGAAACATTTACTAAAGTAAAACTACAAAATGCAGGGCAAATGCTAGTAGATATTCAGTGTCTTGCTTATTTTCTTCCAAAAAAAAATTGAAATGTGTAAAGCATCAGCATATGAAGAACACTGATTTAGGAGACAGATGCCATTTAGGTTATAAGCCAAATTAGTTTGCTACTGTCATTACTGGGTCCAGTGGGTGCAGCTGTGCTTCAGCAAACCATTTCAATGCATGATGCAATGCATCAGTTTGCAGATTCTGCTTTGTCTTTGCACCCTGGAGAGACACAAGCAGAATCAGCAGGCCAGCACTGGAAGGTGCACGCATGCATTCTCAAGATTCAACAGCAAGCTCTTGGGCAGGCACAGAGTGTAGTGTATTATTCCCCTTTGCTGGAGAGGGCTTGTCTCTGCAACAGTAATAGGGATTTGAGACTGACACATCACATTGCTTTAGAGGAGAACAAAACAGATCTGTCAGACCTGAATTAAGATGGATTTTTGTTGAAAGTTCTTGGAATTGATTTCTTTTCAGTTTCCTTCTTGGTAAGTAGTCAGCACAGTTGGGTTCAACTTACAAAATATCATTGATTTTTTCTCCCCAAACCACAAATGATTCAGCTTGTAATTTCCTCTACAATTATACAGCCGGTCTCCTTAGAAACTGCTTGTATCCATTCAAAGTTTCATCTTGTGGAAACCACATTTCCCTTCTCTTTGGCCAGATGTGCTTGGCATGAGTCCAGACAAGAAGGAGGAGGAAGGTACGGTAAATATTTTACTGCTCCCATTCCCTCCTTTCTGCTTCCTGAGAGGAGATTCACAGCATTACAATTTCAGGTATCTCTGAGCACTTTGGAATCTCAAACCATCCTAGTCACTGGGCTCGGCTATGGGACTGCTCTTGGTTCTGCAGCAGAAATGGCCAGCACGTGGCGTAGTCTTTCTCCTCTGAGATAGGGCAAGGGTGCAACACCAAGGCCATGCTTTCTCTATCCTGATCCAGTGTCATGCCAGCAAAGGCTGGCCAAGCTAAACTGGTTGCAAAATTGGCTCTGTCTTGGCTGGCTGTCACATGATTCCTTCTCATATATAACTTCAACAACACATAGGGCAAGTCTCCACCTTCCCTTGGCATCTTCTGTGACCCTCAAAGCAACCCATCCTTATGCAGGGAGTCCCTGTCAGGGAAATTGCTTGGCCTCTGGGTTTGAGAGAAAGGCTTAGATAAACCACAGCATCTAGTCTGGACAGATAAATCATAGGACTCAAAGGCAATTTCCAGAACTTTGCAAGAGGGATGTTTGCACTGGGGCAAGGTCACTTCCAGAGTGTCTCTAACCTCTGCCGTCCCCTAAGTGCTTTTCTGAAAAGGTCAAGATAACATTAAATTCATTTTACATTTATAAAAATACTCCTCAAACCTGCTTAAGTAACTGCAAAGTAGGTCTGTGCTGGCAACGGAGACAAAAACAGTTCCAGTTTGCCTGTATTTTGATACTCGCTACGCCCATGAGTAACCCCCAGAGTTATTTAATTTCAGTCATCGGAGTGGCTGTGGATTGACACTTACGTAAAAGATGTTGAAATCATATCGGTCATGTGGAAAACTTACATCCATACCAATAAAGAGACAGAAAAGACACAGAAAATAGATACAAATGGAAGTGATGCCTCTATAGGACAGAAAATTGTAGGTATGTATAAATATGTTTCTACATATAACATACACTTAATGGATGTGTATGTAAAAATGTGTAGATACACATTGATGTGCACATATATGCAGACACATACACATATGCATAACAACCATGAAGAAGTATTACAAATATGCTAAGAATATTGAACCCTACCCTCTTACTAATAAACTGAGAGGGATCTGAGAAAACGTGTGCTAAAAAAGAGGTAGATACCAGTTTTATGGATGTGTGCTCTTCTTCCGTTTTATTCCCTCCTCCTTTTCCATGATTAGAGAGAACTCTTTGTCCTTGTGGTATTCATATTATGCCAGCTTTTGCCAGTGTGCTTCTTTGTTCTGGAAAATAAAACCTCTTCCAGCATTATAACTGAAAGCTTTTGTTGTAAATGTGCTTTTCCTCAAACAAAGATGGGTGGGATCTGGTCTACCCAATACCTTTGTATACATTGCTTTAAGTGTCTTTGTATATTAGGATCTTAATCTGAACAATTTGTTGAGAAATCATATGGGTCCGGTGGGAAAATTCCTGTCTTATTCTGGAAGGCAGTATGGAAGGCAGCCATCACCCCAGCATTTCAGGCAGTACTCTAAAGTTACTGTCTGAGGCTAGACAGCTGTGCATGTGGAGATTTCATTTATGTAATTTTATTTGTGTGCTGTGATATGGATAGGTGCCCGCTCACCCCTGTGTCAGCTGGAAGGCAACATCTAACAGAGACTTCACATAAACTGCCCCTTTGGGAGAGGATTTTCATATAATGCCAGTGTTGACGTCTGCTAGTAAAATAGTTTTATGGGACAGAGTTGAGGAGCTTTGCAAGATCTGTTCAGTTTACATAGTCTCCTATCCCTTTCCTAAATCCTGTTCAAACATCCTTGTATACAATAAGTAACTTCCCTAGTCCCTTTAAAAAGCACTGAGTCAAAGTGCTCATTTGCACTGATCCATTTATTTAAAACCAAAATATTTAGTAAATGGGCTGAAACGACCTTCATCCTACCTATATATAGATACAGGTGACAAATATGCCACTAGGTGCAGAGAAATCTTTTCCTTAAAGTTGCTCTTAATTGGGGGAGGGGTGTGTTTTGTTGAGGATATACTTTTTACAGACAAAACAGACTGGAATCTAGGTCTTCCCTAGGATGAGCAGAGTAGGTGGTTTTCATGCAATCACCATGATCCAAGTGTCCAGCAGTTTTCAGAATACTCTTTTGGAAGTCCTATCTAGGGCATGTTCCCAGACATGGCAGACAGTGCAGGAGACTGTGATCTAAAAATCACACCAGAAAATTCCTTCTAGGTAAGCTTCTTGATGTACTGTCTGAGAAAGTATTCTTGACTTCATAAAGCTGCTTTGTCTTCCAAGTAATACAATGCAAGAAGCATTCTTTGCCTTTTGCAATGAGCAGCAGTTGATGAGGATTATTGTGTTAATTCTGCAGAAGCAGGGGAAAGAAGTGACCAGTTTTCTACCCACTCTACAGTCTCACCGCAAAACTTTGCAAAAGATGTTATTTCTGAGTGCTTACCATTTGCAAAACAGCAGTCTCCACTGCAGCTAGGCGCATAATTCCTACAGATGCTGGCACTTTTCATCACCTCTTTTTGTTTCATTCTTGAATAATCTGTGGATTAACTGTGATCATCCCGAATGCATCCATTACCTGGTGCTATTCACAGCACGCTTTTGACAAATAATCCGTGGCTTGTTGGGTCTTTGTGAACAGCCATATTTCAAATATTCATGTAGATGTATAATACGTGTTGTCTGTATCTTTCTCCTGACTCAATGGAATTAATTCCCAGATTTTGAATTAAAAATGTTATTTTATGAATATCTTGCAATTCTTACTGGAAAGTTACAGTCTCGCTCACTCATTTGCTACTATATTTGTAGCAAATTAGTACAGAAAGTTACAAAGGTTCAGGGATCATATCCAAATATGTGATTTTTAGATTTTCAAGATTTTCAACAAACTTCATAGCCCACAACCCTCTGATGAAAGTCAGTGGGACACTGTCATTCCATTTCATTAGGACTTAAATGAAATGTTTTTCCTCTGCCTTATTAGCACTGCTGAAACTGTCTTGTTTGAAGCACAAAATATTTTCAGAGGATTTTACTGGGTCTGTTCTTTCTGAATTTATGAAGATGTCTGTTTGCTACCTGGTTCTCATAGCATGGACATGTTCTGCTTCTCAAAACTTCTGCCTGGTGTTGATGCATGATGCTACTCATTTGCACTCTAGCTCTCAGCAGCCTTGTGCATCCGAGCAGAGATGGTTTCTGAAGCCTGGGCAAGGGTTTCACAGGGAGAATCAGAGCAGTCAGGTGCACTGCAAAACAGCAAAGATGTAGTTATCCGAAAGAAACAGCAATGCAATGGCTGGGGTTGTGCAAAACACTTAAATCAGTTCCCAGAGCTCTCTGTCACACTTTCTGTCTCCTCTCTCTCTATCTCTGTGTTGCTACGATATTTGTCAACAGAATGGAAATGATACTGCTCCTGGGGAGAAATAGAATTTAATATTAATGCTATCTGCTGTGGAAAAGCGAGAGTGAGTCAGAGCTGAATAGAGTTTGGTTTATATGTGAAGTCATTCATTCTGCAAGGTTACTCAAAGCACAGTGCTATGAATTTAATGCTACCAACTTGGGTGTCTGTGTAGGCAAACACAGCAGGCTTCATGCATTAAGTAAGCAGCAACGTGCACTGCTGTAGTCATTAGAAACAGTCACTAACAAAGAAATAGGAGAGAAATGCTATCAGAGTCTTTCTCAGTGGGCAGTATTTGATAAGTGCCACAAGAAACTTCGAATACACACCGGGCAGAAATTGGGTAGGATTACCTCACTTTAAATGGACCCTGCTTTGTCTCTCTTTCCAGCCTTCTTTGGCTTCACCTTTATTTGTACTCCTTCTCAAAATGAAGCTGTTCTGCTTGCCTACGCAATGACTCCTATGTCTGTGCTGCACTTATTTCCAAATAAAATAGTATAATACAATTTAAAATGTCAGGATTCGATGATGCGAAGCTCAAAACAACCAGTTTTATCTGGCTGTTTGAGACCTCCACCTTTCCTTTCAGTGACCTTTCTGTAATTTCTGATCATATTTGTCCTATATCCTGCCATGTCCTTATAATACGTCCTACCAGATGCTGTTATAGGTAGCTGGTGCTTCCCCACACTTTAATACCCTGTGGGAAAAGAGGTTATATTCTGAAGCAATTCTGCACAACTCTGTGTTTTGGTTTACAGGTATGGCTGCTTGGTCAAACAATCCCAGCAAACCAGGGGTCAAGGTTACTTCTATTCTGCTCTGAGATGCTGCTTTTCTTCTTTGTGGCCAGTTATGGACAGACGTAAGAGGAAGGAGGAGAGAAAGGATAGCAGAGTTTGGGAAAATATGGTGTTTTGTTGATGCTTGCAGGATTCAAGGCAGATGGTCAGTCACAGATGGATGCCTTGGGCTGGCAGGTCAGCCGCAACAGCTATTGCTCTACTTTCTGGCTCTCTTCCCCAGTTAACTGTGTGGCCTGGTCATCTCCCTCTTTTTTTCACAGATCTTTCCCAGTCTGTGCAACTCTGGATGGCTCATAACATCTCCGCCCATTGTCTGCAGTACAGTCAGTCTCAAGATGGATGAAAAACAGAGTGCAAGGTGGACAGAAAAAGCAGACACTGTATGAGGAGTCTTAAGGGGCAGAGAGACAGCAGGATTGCATATTTCTGGGTCCTTCCCCATGCAGTGGATGTGATTGGGAAGGGCCTCAGTGTGGATCTGATGGAGTTACTGTACTACTTCAAGTCCAAAAGGGCTTTGTTACTGGAGTGGAGCAGACACAGGCTGCCCCCAGCCATTTCTACAAGTTCTCTTTTTTTTTTTTTTTTTGAGGGAAAAAGGGAGCCAGATCCCTTCATTATCGCATCTCATTACTCCTGGTTCATCTTGTAATGAATTCATTTCTGCCTCTAAGAAATCTCTACACATTCCTTGAGCTTTTCCAGATGGAGGGTTTTATTGGTGTAATTCAATACCCTTCTCCTCCTCTTACACCTTTCCCGTTTATGCTCGGTGCTCAAGACTAACAGAATATTTATAAATCTGGTAAAACCCTTCCCAAGCTTTTATTCCCAACTACTGTAAACCAGCAAAGCCTCAGCCATTTTTGTACTCAGCCGTAGACGTCAACAACTGAATTAAAAGAACCCTCACCTTTACTAACATTAGTATAAACTGTCAAAAATACTTTACTGCCTCTTTCTTCCTAGTCCCATCTTTGGGCTTGTAGGCCCCAGCAGACATAGAGCTGCACTGGTATGGGTTTACATGTTGGCTTTCGGCTGCCATTTTTCACACAGTTGCCATCTGCTTCACGAAAGTATCAGCCCTTTTGGAGGTAACAAAGGTGGTCTCTAACAAGCATCACATCATGGAAAAATCATCTTAGTGGTCTTAAATGGTTAAAATATTCCAATATATCCCCCATTCTGTCATTTTCTTCCTTGTTTTCATTCGCTGCTTCATTTAATAAAATCCCCCTGCAAGAGAACAGTGGAAGAAGAAAAAAAAGTAAAGAACAAACCCTTTCAAAGCCATCTGAAATTACTTTTCAATCAGATGCAAATTCAGTCCTATTGTTCACTAATTGCTATGCACAGCCTTTCTCTGATGGGTCCTGAAGCAAGGGCAGAAGTGTCATCTCTACAGCACTGTGAAGTTTTATGACAACAAGCGTATGAGGTAAACACTGTTGATAGGAGCCCGGCCTCCAGCAGCAGAGCTCACTGAGTAAGTGCTTGCTGGTCTTTTTAGGCACGTCACTAACCTAAAGCAATCAGAGCCTGGAGGATAAAGCTGGGATTGGAGGGGATTGTGAGGAGAGGCTTATGGGCTCTCACCACATACACATGCAGAGACACACACAATGTGGACAGGAGGACTTCAGGAAGCTTATGGCTATTGCACTGTGCCCTTCCCAGCAGAGGCTTTGATTGCACCAACAGGTACTGGCACTATGCTTCCTATTTGCATGTGGATTTCTTCGCTGAGAAAGTGCCTGTCCCCTTCTGGGGACATTGACCACGGAAGAGTTAAATGCAGACAACCAGAGAGTAAGTGTACCAATGGGCTATTGGTCCTTTCTACCAACTTGCTTGGTAGCCTTGGCCTTTAGTCAGCCATTATGTCTTTTGTCTCCACACTTTGTAGCAGGTTGAAAGCTGGGAATCCTGGGCTTTGCGGCGCCACTTAACAATTTAAGTAGAGTTGCAGCCTTTTCCTGAAAGAGCACATGCAGCAGCACCTCCAGGAGATATGGAGTGGCATTTCCAAATGTTACAGGAGTTCAATGAATACCCAAGTTTTTAGTATCACCCAGAGATGGTTAGGCCCTAGACAATTAAAGATCATTTTAGGATGAAACCATTGTTGGTTGCACCATTTACATTCCTAACATGAAGAAAGGGAAAGATGCTGAATGCAGCCAAAGAGTATACTTCTCCTGGCTGAAGCCATAACCCTGATATATCAGACAGGATTGCTGCTGCTCTCACTAATTCCAGCAGAAGTAGTGTCACATCACTGGGAGATGCTGACTGCCAACAGAAGGTTCAGCACCTCCAGTGTTTAATTGCGAATGCTACCTACAGAGTCCATCATTCACACTTGGCAAAAGCCAGCCGGTTTTACAGCCTTCTGCTGCTTTGTCTAGTGCTGCTGTGTCTGTGTTTAAGCTAGCTTTTACATGCTGCAGGAGGCTTCTCTCATACAGATTCTTCAGCACTTTTGGGGGGGTTGTGGACTTGCAGTATTAGACTGCACATGTGTAATCAACTGACAATAGATTTTATTTTAATTTCCCTCACCTGTCATCCAGGTCCATTACCTAAGAAAAGTCTTCCTGGACCATGCTAGTGAGACGTCCCCCAGGACAGGCTCAGCTAGAAAGAGCATCTCCATTGAAAGAGTTCATTTTGGTGTGAATCAAGTGGATTTTACAGACATAAAAATCCCAGGAAAGGTGATGTCTGAGAACTGCTAGCTTCTTTCCGATCATCATTTAACGTTCGAGTCTTTCTCTCTGATGGGTATTATATCAAAGTTATACTAACCTGTATAATTTCTCTTTGTCCCGTCATCATGCGTGAATTCATGCAGATTAAGTTTTACCAGGTGCACATGGTGTATTCTTGTCCTCTGATATCCATGTTAAAGCATTAAAATATATCCTAGCTTTTTTAGCAAATAATAAAAAGAAAGGACTGCAGGTTGCTTTTTCTGAACTGGGTGTTGACATGAGTGATAGAACAGTTCAGAAATGGCTTACAAAATACAGCATAAAATTGCTCCCATCTGGCCATGGCAATAATGGTTTAGGCTGGGATTTCTAAAGGCACCTGATGTAGTGATGTATCCAAAGCCAGAATGCTTTGCCAGATTTGAAGACTTTAATGTGGAATGAAGAGCATCACTGCATGGCCCACAGCTGAAATTTCCCACTTTGCTGACTTTCTGGATTTCTTTGCTGACCAGCTTTATTTTTGTTTTGAAGGAAAATTATTTGAGTGAGACAAGTGTTTTCTTTTTCTATGCTTTCCCAAACAGCTGTAGCTGTAGAAGTAGTACTTCATTCTATTTGCTCCCATTTCAAAGTTTCAGTTTATGTCAATATGTCTGCTTAGGCTTGGCAGATAGATAGATGCACTAACTGGCTGTTATGCTCCTCCATTCCCTAAGGAACTTTTATCTCTTTGACAAAAACCTAGAAAATGAGCTTCTACCTGAAACAAGCAAGGATCAATTAAGACTCTTCATCCTACTTCTCTGGCCTTAGACAGGGCAGCAGCAATCTTGCCCTATGCTTGGACCCCTTGAATAACACTTCAGCCTACCTAATTATCTTGAAAAGCAACAAGGATGAGTGTGAAGCAAAGGAATCCTATACTTAGATGAGGTTTCAAACCTTCTTTCAGGTTTAGTATGTGCCCTCAACAGACTGTCTCCAAGAGGAGGAGATAAAGCAGCAGATGGACAGATGTTCTCAGCAGAAGCATGTTGGCCTTAAGCACCACTGAGCCAGTACTGCTGATGCCTTTCTTCTTGCTGCTGTTGTTGAGCTATGAGAAGGATATACCTAAGGATTGCACTAGTTAGCAAGTCTTCTGCAAACTGAACTGGCATAACTACAGTTAGTCAAAAGATTCCTAATACTTTGTTTCTTTCAGAGGAAAATTAAGGTTTCAAGAAGCAAAAATCTCAATTTTGTTGAAAACCTTTGATTTTGGAAGTGTAGTGTTCATTTAGAAGGCAGAATAGGGTGTGATATGCTATTAGTATACAGCCCCTATTTGGGGCTTGACGTGACAAAGTTTGTGGAATCTCTCTCAAAATGTACAGACTTCAGTAAAAAAAGCCACCAAACTTTTTAAAATTGAAAAATCAATATTTTCCAAAAGAATGACAGAATTCTTATAAGTTTAACTAACATTATAGTTGCTAAAAACACCTTCCTCTCCTAAACTAAGATATCTATGCACATATTCACAGGAGCACAGGAGGATATTCAGGCTCACGACCCAATAAAAATATTTGCTTACATTGACTTTTATTGTTAGAGACTTACTGTAACTATCCAACAGAAATTAACAACCTCTCCTTGTTAGACCCTAAATAAAATAAGTTTGATTATATTCTACTGACTTGAATAACTCACAGGAGGAGATTGGAGAGAGAACCAAATGCCCCGTTCTGCTTGGTGAGGGGTGTAGCTTGCTCAGCACCTTGCAGGATCAATCCTTCTGAGCACTCCCCTCTCTGCGGGCTTTCTCTGCATCTCCTAGCCCTTGAAGGGATCACAGATGCAGGGAGGGATAGTGAAGTCTCTGTCTACACAATTATAATGGATTACTAAAAGTATCAGGGATGCTGTAAATAAATCATTATATCAGGCTCATTTAGCCTGATTCCTACCCTCAGATGGCTTGTAATACCTTGCTGGCTGTGAAAGTCAGCCATTTCTTCACAATTAGGTTTATCACTAATCAAAAATGGAAGCTATCCTGCTAGCTCCAAATTGCGCTTGGAAGTGCTGAGTTGGGTTCAAGCCTCAAAGCTGTATTTATTCATATATTCAAATTTTAAAACCCCCACCACTCTTCAAAGATTTAGATGGCTTAACTATTAATTAAAATTTACAATGACCATCTAGCAAGATGCAGTGCCCACATTAGTGCAGCCATCTAGTAAATCACAGCAGCTGAAGAGCTCCTTTCACCTCCTGTCTCCTGGCAACGCACCTTCCATCTTCCTCAAGACTCCATCCAGTAAATGGTTTACAGCAAATGCAGAGACTGCCAGTCACAATTTTCCTTTTCACAAAGCCTGATGGGATGACTGACCTTGCAGGGACTGTACAGCCAGACCCACACTGACTGTACTTAGGGTAGAGTTCTTACCGAGTTGGGGTTGGTGCTGTGCAATCAGGACCTGTCTCGGTGCTGTCTGTCTGCCCACACAAGGCAACCACAGTGTTTCCACTCCTGGGCTGCAGGGGCCTTGCTCCCAGCCTAAGACTGTCTTAAAAGGCATCTCCCTTTTCTCCCTTGCTGTCCTGTTTGCTACACCAGACTGTACACTCTCATCTGATCCCCAGCTGTGCTCGCTGCTGATGCACTCAAATTCCTCTCCTATTGGGTCTCAAATCACAGCATGGGGACAAGAATTGTTTGGCGTCCTGGAAGGTCTCCGGTCACTTCTATTTCAAGACCAAATGTTTATGCAGAGGTGAGTATGATCCCTTTCTCTCAACATCAAGTACGCCCACAAAATCCCAGCTTAGTAAATTCATCTTCTGCAAACATGTGTTGGGCCAGGATACCAAACAACATATTGTGTAGGTGTATGTGAATAAAATCCTTTTACTATTGCAAACTAGCCATCTCTTGGAAGCCATGGCAACCAAATAACAATACTCAGATTCTGTCATCAGTGACACAGCATAAAAATGTATAAAATATAACACAGGATAGGTTTACACAGAGTTTCGTGCAAAGAAGTCTAAAGGTAATGTATTTACCTAGAGATACAGCAAGAACCAGATGTGTGTGGGAGGCAGCATCTGGATATGACAAGATTATATTTTGTAGTTTAATCCCTTTACTATCTTGTAAATAGAATTAGCTGTCAAAATAAAAACACTTTTTGTAATTTCAGCAATGAAATTTTTCCTCAGTGAAAATCAGTTCAAATGAGCAGCATTCTGTGAGTCTCTATGTACAGTCTCCAAGGCTATTTTGAAGACATGAAAGTATTTTTCTATCACTGTGTGACCTCATGAGATATTAATGTCAGATATGTTTCACATGTAATTCTTGGTCCTTGAAGTAATGGTTAAGGAGAGGAAGAAATGTTTTGTCCAGGGACAGGAAATTTGTGGGAATAAGAAGTATCACATGGAGCAGAAGTCCATTCTGCACAAGGCAACAACCTAACACTTGCGAGACCTAATCTTTGGGAAAGTAGTGTTTATAGTGGTAAGGGGATAACATTCAAAGACTTCTTTTCTCTTCTTTTCCCTCCATTATATTCTGTTGCCCAAAATAATAATGCATTGCATGGAATGGGCTAATTTCAACAAACATTTTCTATTGTTGACTATAATGGGCATATATAAAAGTGAATATAAAACAGAAACATTAATAGAATCTCAAGTTGAAGTTTTGTCAAGCATTAAATAATGTTTTTGCAATTTAATTTTACTATTTCATTACAACATGTTGTTCTGTAGAGCCCAGTTAACTATAACTATAATTATTCAGTATATGGAACTAATTAATGTAGTAATTGAGTGGCTATAGACTCCAGTAAAGTGGTGACAGTATGCTAATGTGTGAGCTTATCTATGTTAGTGTGGCCCAAGAACACTTCTGTCAGCAAAACTGTATAGGACTTGGTGCTACAGGATGGGAACGTGACTCTGTCCCTTCTGATGTGCCAAGAACAAAATAGAGAACATCGTGCATCTAGTGAGGACTCATGGTACAAAGCTTTCTAGCTGTGTAAGAGAAGAGTTCCCAATGTACTCAGGACTGGCCTTCTAACAGTCTTCCCAGTCCCTTGGTCTTGAGTGTTAACTCTCAATGTAGCCTCTAAGTCTAAGCATGAGGTGCAAACTGGGCACTGAGAATGCTGCTGTGTGACAAATCTCTATAATGGCACTCGAGCCAGTGTACAAAAATGAAACAAGCTCTCAGCTCTCCATAGCATGGAGGAGCGCTGCACAAACACCTCTCGTGAATCCATGCTGCTAGTTTCCAGAATATTTCGGTAAATATCTCATGGCTAAAATCTCCTCTAAGAGCTGATGGTAAAGGTAGGTCTCTTGATTCAATCCATGAGACCTTACTCTCTGCTCTGTCAGAGTGGTTTATACCTCCCTGACACTTGCATTACAGTAATAAAACAAATCCATCATATTCATATGAAAACCAATAATGTGCTTTGGATCTAAGCAATTAAACAGGATAATACAATTCAACAAAACAACTGTTTTAATCCAGCAGAAGCAGCAGGAAATGATTTCTTTTTCTTCGGGAAAAATACTCTTTTTTTTTTTTTTTTTTTTTAAAGAACATTTTAAAAACTTATAACAATTCCAGTAAATGTGAAGGCAAGTCTTAAGTCAGCACTCAGAAAATGAGAAAATGGATGATTTAAGATGCCGAACCTATAAACTTGGCCTTCTTGAAGTTATCAAATCTAGCAGAAGATCTGATGATAAAAAGACAATTTAAAAGAATAAGAAAATGCAGTATAATAAAAAGCAGGGACGAAAGCACATTACAGCAATTATTGTTCAACTTGATGCCATGTAACATTCTATAGCACAAACTTAAGTGCAGTTTTGTGAATTAAGCATAAATGAGAGGAGGTAATTTTGAAATCTTCAGAACAAATGGATGCATCAGAGATCCGGATTTTTGTTCTGTGCAGAAATAGTGCTGTGGGGTTGAGGATGATCTGTGGTCTCGACCAGGTATTATAACAAAGGCTTAATGCAGACCCCATGTCACATGCACAGCCTGCTCCACAGCAGTCGTTAACATCAGTGGACCTCCTATCATATCTGGTAGATCACACATCTGCACAATGTCTTACTTGACCACAGCCATGAGACTGCACAGCCACTCCTGTCAGGCTCAGAGCATGGTGCTGGCCAATTGTGACATGCAGAATACAGGTGCCAAGTGCCATCTTGGTCTTAAATGTAACTAGTTGTTGGACTACAACTTTCTTTTTAGTCAATGGAGCCGGCTCCACATTCAAACTGCCTATGAACAATACTAAGTTTGAACATGATATCTAGATCATAATATCCCTTCTCACATCCACTGAGTTCTTACTTCTGGTTGCAAGGGGTATGGTAGCCTTATCACTCTCCATTGCTCTTTTGAAAGTGAAGGATGTCTCAACAGGCATCATTTCAGTACAGCTTAGGGGCCATCCTAGGTGCTCTGGATATGGTCCATGTCTATGCTGCTAAAACAGAAAAGGCCCAGTGACTCGGGCTAGGTAGGGTGCAGAATGCCCATGCTGCCTTGCACAAGGAAGGCCCTGTAGAGCAGCCTTGTCTTAGAAAGAGCTGGCTGAGGCAAGCCAGCAAAGGAACCATTGGGATGATCAAAGATACACTGTTTCACCTTCTTCTCTAGTAGCATAGACCTGTCCAGTCTGATGGGTTGCAACACAGCCCACACAGCTGATAGCACATTCCCGCTGTAAAAATTAGAAAGAAAATCTAGATCTACTTCAGAAGGTCAAAGTTTGTATTCTAAAACATTGTCTTTGGATATAGTTTACAGTCTTTATTAGCACCTCTATAAATGCTGAGCTAGAAAACCTCATGCTATCAAGATATTTCCAGTAACCCATTGTGCAAGACATCTCTCAAGCATTGCAGAAAACCCTGTCCTTGCGTTACAGACATCTTCTACTTTTTGCACTGAGACCCACACGCTTTGTTCTCCCAGCTACTGTCTTCTACAGGAGGGTTAGTTTGCTGCGCTGTGAAAGAGCTGATGCATTCTTAAAAGTAATTCTGAGCTAAAGGGGCTGAACCCAATGAATTACAGGTTTTGGTTGCCACAGTTTTGTTAAGCTCATCAGTGGCAACATCTGTTCCTTGAGTGAGCAAGACTCAAAATGCTTTCTTTCCTTTTTTTTTTTAGTTATGAGTTATTAAAAAAGGAATGTTAAGGTAGAGAGTTTGCTCTAAGGACCTCCACGGTGTCACATCTGAGATATTATTGTCACTTTGATTTCTTCATCTGAAGCTTGTTTGGGACTTTAAACTGGACTGTAGTGCAGATAGGCCTTTACAACGCCACTGTGAGTATATCTGGAAGAGGGCAAACATGGCAGTTCCACCAATACTTTCCATCTGATGAATGCTCATCCAACATGGTCTATTTCCCACCTTTGGAAAACAGGAAGTGAATTGACACCTCTCAATACATAGCCTAGCAGTAGAGGCCGTAACTACAACAGGCACCTCGCCTTCTCAAACCATTTCCACTGCTACTTGCTTTGGAGGAGATGGGAGAATCACAGGCTCTCCTTTGAGACAGCCAGGTAGACCTAGTCCGTGTCCTGGATGCCTAACAGACAGATCCACCAGTCCTCAAAGAAGAATCAGATGGAGAACTTCTTTCTTATAACAGAATAAAAACATTGATGCAAACAGTTCCAGTGGGGCTACTCAAGGGATAGTTCACCTGTGTGAGAAGGTACCACCCAATTCAGCCACATACTGAAAAAAACCCTCCAGTAAATAGAAGTCTTCTGCCCATGAGCATTTGGATTCATCCAATGGGATGAATCCTTGGAGCTCCTCCTTGGAGCACGCAGGAGGTTAATTTACATGTAATTCCACTGGAATCGATAGAGTTTAAGGGGTTATTACTGAGGACTGAAAATCTAAGCCTATGTCCACTGAGTAGTCCTGCACAATGCAACTTGCTGTATGGATATCTGTGATACATGTCTAGCACTAAGGAAAAATCCTTCTGCCTACTCTTGACTCTTCGCACTAAGTGAAGGAATCACACTGGATTGAAGGGACCCCAGTAACTAGGAGAGAGGTAGGAAGGCTTGGTTGGGAAAACTGAGGGAGACCCATGGTCATCCAAAATAATTAATCCATTTTACTAAAATCCAAGCACAGAGCTTGGAGTGAAGTCAAGAGAGGAGAAGAGATGAGCTGGTGCACTATGATAGGCAGGACCCCAGCAGATATGCAAAATAATCCTGTGATTAGTGATGTGATTAGTTAGGTAGCCCCAGGGTGGCTAATGTCACACATACGGAGACTTGGACCCAGACCTGATTCCACAAGATCCCATTTCTGTTTGTCATCTTCCACCTTCTCCCCATCCATCGCCTATACTCCCCAGGCCCAGTTTCTGGGTTTTGCCCCTTTGAAATCTACTCAGGATCCATATTCTTCCTCCAGTGCCATGAGGGTGTCAGAATCTGCTCCAAGTGGGGGATATTAAGAGTCAAGCTGACAGAATAGGGGCTAAACCTTGTTTACCCTTCCCACACCCAAGATGAAGCAGTACCACACAGTAAGGAGATTAGACAAATTCCTCCTTATACTGGCTGTAATGAGAAACAAGAAGTAAGGACGTGATTTATCATCCTCTGTCCCTCCCAAAGACCTCAACACACTCTGGCTCTATCCTGTACTCCCCAGCAAATGATTTCAGAGGGATAGAGCTCTATGCACTATTTCGTTGTGGCAACATATCCTGCCTATTCCTCAACACAAACAAATGAAAAGACCAGGCAAGTTGCCAAGTTCTCAGAACTTTCGCTCATAAAAGCAATATATGTGCTTATTGCCCTTCTAGATTTCAAACAATTAGAAAGGAGAAGAGAGTAAACTGAGCAGTTTATTTTATGGAATGGAAAACACAGCAGCAGACCACTACTGCAGTGAAGTCCATGTAGTCATAAATCTGTCAAGGTTTGAAGAAGAGCACCGTAGCCACGCAGATCAGTCAAGATTCCCAAAGATGAGTTTTCGCTGAGTTGAGCATGGTTTACCAAGTTTGATGGAAAATGAAGCACTCTGGAACAGTGGCTCTCTCTCCACGCCTTAACTGCCCTCAGACTTCTGCACTCTGAGGTATCCCAAAGTCTCTGCGTCAGAGTCCTCTTGTGCCAAACATTGTACAATAAGAAATGAACAAAGAGTCCTTGCTCTGTTGACATTAAAATGCTATCTTCAAACTTTTCTCATGCTTTAAACATGTCTGAATGGAATCTAAGGAAGGGATGAGATATTTAATTTATAATTGTTAGCTTCTTATTGATGCTAGATTAGATTCCCAGGTTTTCATGCTAGATCCTCTTGGTTTCTTTGAGACTTTTGGTGAAATAAGGGTGGAATGGATCAAAACCATGCTGCTGAAAGGCAGGCACCAGTACACCCAGTGGTGTTACCGGTACTGACTGCTGAGAATACAAACAACAGCAGGATATTCAGGCTGGTCTGACTGAATAGGCAGCTCCCCAAAAGAGTGGTGTTGATACAGTCATGGTACACTGAAAACTTTAATGTTTATTCAGTCTTGCACTGTGTGGGACAACAAAACTAGGGAGAGCAGCTCAGACTACCTCCAGTTCACAGCTGCCTGTTAAACATCATTGACGGAAAAAAATCACAGTCACTCAGGTAACTGTGTCATTTATCAGCCTAGACCAGCGGCTGCTTGGAGTCACCAAAAATGTCTGATGTTTACACTGGTATGGTGCTTGTCAGGTCTGATGATAATGAAAGTGATCCACAATACCTCAGTTAAATGAGGTAGCGCTAGTGTCATAGCAGGTTATAATCACAAACTGTACTGGTAGGCTCAGTGGCCTTTTTCATTAGAAATACAAACTCTGTAACGTGAATCTGGGAATCTGGACAGTTTTTTATGTAGTGATTAGGTTGCAGTGACATGAAGCAGAGCCAACAATCTTGAATTTGAAAATAAATCAGAGAAAAAAAAAGGTCCTTCTCTTAATACAGAGGAATATTTTTCTGGGAGACAAACACCCTAACAATGGAGCTGGCGTTATGTTTGTAGTACAGTGTTTATTTCACGCTGTTTTGCATCACACAAGAGCAGTATTTAAATAAAAGCTAGCTTTGGATACTCCTGCTGATACTGCAAGCAATTCTTTTAGAGTCTCCTAGGTCTTTGTTCTTTCCTCTGAAACTATCTCAGGACTGTATGTGGCCAAGAGCTTTAATCTGACACCCACTGTTTCTTGCTTTCTGGCAAGGAGATCAAGGGGAACCCACATACCTCCTGGTTATTGCTTTCAGAATCCTGCTACTCATTTCACTTTTGTTTGGGGTCTACTTTGGCGCACTGACTATAAGACACACCTGCAGTGTGCCACAGGCATTGGAAGGACAATTCGGAGCTCTCACTGGGCAGGATTTGGTCTGACTGTCCAGTCCAGCACAGTGTCAGCACACCCTCCAGCTTGGTCCCAGAAGAGCTGTAGCTGCATTAGGCTGGTGCTGTGCCCAGAGTAATTAGATCTGCCTCTCAAAAAGACTAAGGAGCTTGGGCAGAATGACAGGGCAATGTAATTATACTGCTTCTGGAGCTAATCCAGGGACCACAGCATTAGGCTGAATTGTGTAGCCTAGATATTTTAGAAATTTTAGAATTATCCTTGATAAGAGCTCACAAGTGAGAGATTTAGCCCTGCAGCTGTAGGTACCCATGCGTCTCTCCCTCCTACTTCTATTAGTAGTGCCTCCTGTGGTGTTTTCTCTTCTAGTCCCAAACCCCACAGTGTGGCCACATAAGCATTAGCATAAGCACCCCTTGACTTTACAGCCTCCATCAGGATTACAGTTCAGCATAGCGCTCTGTCAGAAGGGCATCTGACACAGCTTCCCTTTCAACCTTGGAAAAGAGCTTACTCCATCAGTTTTCAGGACTGCAGAGTGGGGAAGCACAACATTAAAGGAATGAAAAGTAATGGTGTCAAGCACAAAAGAATCAGGTTAGGTTAATAATATTGGAAGGTCATTATTAATTTTTTACTGGCTTTTCAGAGTATTTTTTTTTCCGAAGCAGCTCAGATATGTTACTATGATAAGCACAGCATAAATGCTCAGCCAGAGAGTCAGACACTGTACCTTCACCTTATTATATGTGACTGAAACTGCAAACAGCTCAGATCAATCTCAGAGACATTAAATTAGGGCTGAATCTCTCTCTATCTCGCATACAAAGTGAGCTGAACTAAATCTGAGATAATGCCCATATCAAGAGACATTGCAAGCCATATTCTACTGGGTGAGGATTTATTTTTAGTTTTTCCACAGAATATTTCTCGTTATATGAACAATGGGAAAGGAGAGAAACTCTCAGCATTAGAAATGCATTGAATCAGTACATGCATTATGTAACAGCTAGACGTTCCGTCTTTAAGACAGGACCGAATAATGATTCTTGCATAATGTAACAATATGATAACTGGAAAGAAGGCCTGGGTTGAAATAGGTAGCAGAGAATATTACAGAATCACAATAATGTGGGCATTTGAAAATGAGGGCAAGTAAGTAAGCAACCCAAAGAAAGAAATAGCTGATGCAACGCGCAGAAAGGAAACATTCATTATGGGGTGAGTGCAGAACAAGGAATAAGTTAGATTCCTAACTAAACTAAATTGGTGTATACTGGCAGTATTCTATCTCTGCATCTTTGAAAAAGAAAGTTCTCTTACTCCCTATACTATTACTGAAACTCTTACGGGAACAAAGTGGATCTTGCATCCTAAGCACTGAGCTGAGCATCATTGTCATCATCATCACAACCAAACTGGTTTATGCCTATAGTCATGACTGGAGCAAAGTCAGGTTATGGGCTAACATGCTGTCCTAGAGTTACTGAAAGTGTTTTTTCCTAAAAGTGCTCTGGCATATTTTTGTCTTTATGTCCTACTATTTTCTGAGGCATTCTCTGGATACAGATGATCTGGGTGAGGGATAGTTTGAATGTGAGCACTGTTTTCTGATGTGTGAGGGGAAGAGTTTGCCATGTGGAGATGAAACATGCAATGCTGCTTGCCCTCAGGGCCAGAGTGTGTTCCTCAATCTGTTTTATTTGATAGTGCAAAAATAAGCCATTGAGAATTACAGAGGTCAAATAAGGTACTAGAAGGCAGGAAAAATGGCAATTGTGGTGGTTGTTCTTAAATAGGGAAAAGATAAATCAGTGTCAGTTCCTAGAAAGCTCTACAACAAAAATTTAACTAAACTATATGTAAGTAGCTGAATGATAACAAGATGATAAATAATAGCCCAATAGAACTTATCACAACCAGATTTTATTCAAACCAATTGAACTTCTGTCTATGACAAGACTTTACAGATAAAGACGAGGCTGGTAATTTCACGTATTTTGATCTTGACACTGTCTCACGTGACTTTCTCATTAAGAAATCTACATGTGTAGATTCATGGAACTTTTGTAGTATGGGATGAAATTGACCAGATAATCCTATGCTAAGAACATATTCTGTAGTTCACTGTTAAGATGGAAGAAGGTACTGAGAGGAGTGCCAGAGGGATCTGTCTTGGATCTCACTCTGCTTGATATTTTAATTAATGACCTAGATGATGGAAGAGAAAATATTAAATATTAAATTTGCATATGTCCTGAAGACAAGAAGGGCAGAAAATGCATTGGAGGACAGATCTAGAATTAAGGAAAGCTTGAGAAATGAAAATGTTGAATAAAATTCAAAGTGGATAAATGCAAGATTTAACACTCAGGCAAAAGTAATCAATGGTACATATGTCGTATACAGTACAACTAGCAAGGCACTCTTCTTCAGGACAGATTCTGAAGGTCGCAGGGTACTTCTGTACCCTGTAGAAGTACCCAATCAAGGCTGTTCAATGGGATTATGTTTGTAGGGTTAAAGAGCCAGGGCTGAGGACCCAGCATGTTTGGGTTCACTTTTGGAGGGTTTACGTCAGTCCAGTTCTAGTCTGGTCTTGTGGACTGGCTGTCCACTAGCAGAAATGCTCACTAAGTGCACTCTTGAGGAACACCTTTTAGTTTAGTTTCCTCCCAAAGGAAAAGTCATGCACTTCAAGACTGCTCTGCAATGCAAAATAAACTATGTTATATGTGTTAGAGTGAGCCACTTTAAAAGGACTCTTGCAACAACTGAAATACTAATGTACATGCAAACCATCAGGCATCATAAACTGAACCCAACATCATTTTTCCATTGCAAAAATGGCAGACATCAGATCAGGTTTTACATGCAAAAGAACAGCTTGCAAGACATACTGGTTTGTTCCACTTTTCGTAAAATTTCAGCTGAAATGGTCTGTTTAGTTCTGGGCATCAGAAACACAAGCTGGAGTCAGTCTGGTAGAAGATGATTTTGCAAGTATGATCTGTTGAGAAAGATTAAAGGATTTGGAATTGTTTAACTTGAACACTGATTAGGGAGATGACAGGAGACCACAAACACTTGCAGAAAGAAGAAAATCTGTTCCCTCTTCCCATAATAGACAGCATGAGCAAGAATAACAGGAAAAACCTTCTAAATCCGTACACAAAGAAGCCCTGCAAGAGATTGTGTATGGAAGTAGGGCAATCTCTTTCCAGGAGTATCATTAGCAATTAGAAAAGCAGGAAGTATAAATGATCTTTCCTTAGGTTAGGTGGATGGACTAGAGAGTTTCTGAAGGTCCCTCCCTAACTGCCACTCTGCTCACTTCCCTGACATAGTGGAACTGCATTATCTTTTTCAAAGTTCTTTGTTTCATGCAGTGAAGAACAGAATGTTTTTGTCACTGAACAGCTTATGAAATGGTATTTAGGATGTTTTTCCTGGAATACAGTCTGAAGCTGCTGAGGTGAGAAATCCCAGAAACCCATCTTACATACCTAACTCTTTTGGAGGTCCAGCCCCTCTTGTGGCTGAACTAATGGAGAGAAGACATGTAGACTTCAGATTTTCCTTCTCCTCAGACCCTGGTTTTAAATAAATGTGGTTATGCTTAGCTGGGTGACACCGCAGATCACATGCAGAAGCAGAGTTTTAAGTGATACGGAAAATGTATTGCCTGTTCATTTGTGCATCTGAGGAAGTGTTGAGAACTAACCTGTGGCCCTAGATTCTGCTTAAATTTCCAAATCAAATGTCTGAGTTCCTCTGCACATGTGAGTCTAAGCGGCTTCCTTTCAGCGGTGTAAGAAGATTGAGGTAAAGTCTGGAACACAGCTTGTATATTCTTTGCTTTTGCCAAGTGTCTTCAATGGATGAACATAAGGACACCCAAGAGTAAAAGAGGAGAAGTAACTGAAATTACCAGTTTCAGTGTCCTATCTGTAGGCCAAATGACACAAGCACTTGACCATTGACTGTAATCCTTATGTAGGACAGGGTACTGCCTAGATTCAGCTAGTAGCAAATTGCTGTTAATTACATCATCTGTATGTATAAAGTTAGTTTATATGAAAACTCCAAGGGGGAAAAGGGGCTCCCTGTTAGTCTGCACAGTTCCAGCTTTCTCTTCAGCATGATACAAAAGGCACTGGAAAGGATGTCTTTTCTAAAGGAGCACAAGGTCTGCTGCCATGGGATGTAGGCATGAGCAGATGCTCAAAAGATCAGAATGCTTTGTCACATGCAGAATGAAGACCAGACTTCTCACACATCAGAACGTTGCTGCTCTTCAGGAACAACATGACATTTAGCACCGAGTCAAGAGAAACACAACAGCCTAAGCAGTGCTGGATTACTGTGTTGATGACCACATGTGCAGTGACATTTTATAAATGAGCACTGTTTTTTTAGTGCTTGACAAACTAAAAACCTTATCCTTTAAAGCCTCCGCGAGTGGAATTCACATTGACTTTTATATAAGAGCAGCCAGGTCAAGATCTGAATATTGAATAATCACTTGTCATTCCTGATGTGACTTCTTAGAACTGTCATCACGTTCTTTCATTAAAGTAGAAAGTGTTCAAAATTTTTTCATACTCCAGGCTTTACTGAACTGAGAAGACTAATATTTATAAAGCAATTATTCCATGACGGAAATCTACAGCTGTCTTCATGCTTCAAATCCCGCCACCCCCAATCTGAAATGAGTATAACATTAGCGATATCTACCAAAAAAACAATCACTGAAACAAATCGCCTATATTGAAAGGAATATGAGGCTGTCCCAGAACAACTTCCACCTTTATTAGGCAGTCTAGATGTTCTGCAGTAACATGAAGAATTTGGCTTTCCCAAGATACAACATATTATTTTTAGCAGCCAAAGTGTTCCGTAGGCAAGGAGAGCATACAGTCAAGTTTTTTTTTCGAATGCTGTTAATTTTTTATAAATTGTAAAGGTAAAGGCATTATTTAGTAGGACGTGAATACAATGAACTTCACAGGTGCATAGACTCTCTCCTGGCCTCCAGGACTCTGCAGTTTAACTCTGCAGCATCCATACAGTGAAGCCTGACTAAGAGTAACTCCTGCTGAGGTCAAGATCAGACTTGTCCCTAGAGGAGGTTAATTCTAGAAACTGTACTGGTCTGCACAGTTCATTTATTCTCCAGGGAAAATACATTAAGAATCTGTATGTGTGCTGTGGCTTCTCTCCTTACAGTGCATAAACAGCTGAAAATTCCTGCATTTTATGAAAATAGAGCATGTCCTTTAAGTGTCTGGAAAGCAGCCGTGGTGGTTTTCCATCGGGCAAAGTTTTGTTTCTGTAAGCCAGAATGAATAAAAATGGAAATGCAAGTATAAGAATGAATGCTGATTTTTTAGAAAACTGAGGAACTGCAAATATAATTGTCTAAAATGTAATAGATAGGAGCACTGATTTTTTAGGTAGTGGTTGATGTACCTATTAAATAGATCATATGTTTTTAACTAGGACAGCTTAACAAATGTGTAAACAGAGTCCGCAGTGTAAGTTCTTGTTAATTCCTAACTTGATAGCTAAACGATGAATAGTCCGTGAGGAGAAACACTGAAGGATTATGCATCATTACATGAATGGAAGATGGCCTGAGCAGGCCTGCAAACTTTCTTTGTGAAAGATATTTTCCATCTGAATGAAAATTAAGAGGAAACGTAACAAAATGACATTGCTCTTTCGCTATCCATGGGTTGAATTCAGCTATTGCTGAAGTAGGTGATGATTTTGTTCGATGTATAGTGGCCACCTGCTAGAAATGGTTAGCTAGATTCCACTTTCAGGTATATTTTAGGGAAGAATTTGGGAAAACTCAAGGCTTGCTTTAGAGGAAGATATTCAGACTAATTTCCCAGCCTCACACAAAAGCCAGTCAGTTCTTATTTCTGGGGTTTTATTTCCCTGAGGGTGATAATAGATCTGGTACAGTGCATTATTACCCTAGCTTGACTGGAGTCCCTGGGCAGCGCTCTTCAACAGATGACATAAACAATATTAATGACAAGGAAGAAACATCACCATTAGCATCAGGACCCCATTCAGTGAAGAGCCTGAAGATGTGCAAAGTATTGGAAGGCACTGGTCCTTTCTGTCCTCTGCGTTAGGTTTAAGGCTGCCATAGAGGTCTAGTCTCCCATATTGGAGTGTTGTGCATCAGGCACAAGTCGAGAGACTTTTAGATCATGCCAATTACAAGAACCACATTTATTTATGTAATAGTAGTAGCAGTAGAAGTTGCAGTAGTAGTAATAATAGTAGTAGTTATAATAATGAATGTTCAGGTGTTAATTGACTGGCCTTTATAAGAGGAGTTGTTATCAGTTTGTGATAAGAGAAGGAGATCTACTATCCACACCATACTAATTCCCATATTATTGACCCTATTAATCTGTTTATTTCATTGATCTCTTTGGCTATGGCTAGAGTTAATGTCAAGGCCGGGTTTTTTTGTTATGTACTTCCCCTCACTGGAATTCCTCCAGTTTCTTGAGTGTTACACAGTTTTTGCAGGCAGCTTTGAGAAAACCTTCACCATGATATGCTTAATATGTTACTTACTGAGAAATTCCTAAAGAAGAAACTGCCCTTTTAAATAAACTTTATTAGACCTAAGCAAATAGATTTAGAAACATTGAAGTCAAAGCATTTCATCTACATGAAAGGATTCTCTTTTTTTTTTTTTTTTCCAACCAACAGCTGTGCTTCATGGATAAGAACCAACCGAAGAAAACACATCTGTTACTGTTACAGCTACTTTAAAGGACTATTGCCAATGCCTAGTTTTGCTACTTTCTTCTCAGTGTTTTTCAACTTCAAAATGAAGTAACTTCTTTTCTACATATCCTCTCAATTGGAAAACATACCCTTCAGGATTTTCCCTGGGATTTTCTGTAGGCAGGCAAGGTGAGCAAATACAGGGCTGCTCTGAGACAGAAGTTTTTTAATTTGTGTGAATGTGGGTCTGACAATCAATATGTAGAGTGTCCTCTTACCTGAAACACAAAGACTTTGGTGGTCTGGGTTCTTCTGGTAAATGCATTTGCTTTCCTGGAAAGCAGTATGCAGTGTCACGTAAGTTATGCTCAGGGAAAAGGACGATTGCACTGCAGACACTTAAGTTTTGTATACACTTTGGAAGATGGTAGCCAGCATTTGTTCCAGCGTCTGTTTCCTTCTGTTCAAACATGACAACACTCAGGCCTTGCTTTGCTCCTTGGAAAAGATTTTACCTCTCCTGTTTCATTCTGACCCATGCATAGCTGACTCTTTGATCAAACATCATGTTAAAAATATTCTTTGAGTGCAACTTGGAGCTATAGTAGTATCATGATAGAAGCCAGACATGCCCTAGGGACAGGAAAACACAAATACTGGTTATGATTTAGTGATTTAGTAACTTGCTACGTTGGAAAATGTGTTGATTGAACTATTGGTGGTATATTGTGCTTATTTGTGGTTAACTGCCACATCAATTTTCGTTTGGCAATTGAAATGGAATTTGGAGGTGGATATGGTATTAATTAAGAATAAAATTGACTGCAATATGTTTGGAGATAAAAATCATTTCTGGTGGGAATCAGGGTTTGTATCATGGCCAAATTGTTAAAGAAGAATTTTACTGGAAAAAAACCCATTTTTATGCAATACTGTTACCACTCATAAGAGAAAAAGGGAATTAAACATAAAAATGATTGGATTAATGAGAAAATAACCCCAAGCAACCAAACCTAGAAAAAGAGGCTTTCTGGCCACAATATATACTTAAGAACAAACCTTTGATTGGCAATGTCCACTACATAGCCTAGGCATCACTCCCATGTCTCTGTAAGCAGTTGGGCAGCTCCCAGCATTGTGTCACTTTACACTTCATTTGGGCCACTCTGTCAGGAAGTTAAATTCATTATAAAACACTCAAAAAGCCATCTATAGCTACCACTTCTGCCCTATAGCTCATAAGTGTTATTGAAACACATCTTGCATACAAGCACTATATAATGGTGTGCATTTGTTAAAATTTAAACAAGAGTTTGTCTGAATTCTGATTTAAGGCTCTCTGGCATTGGTCAACCTCAGACACCAAGATAGAACTTCAAGCTTTAAGAGAGTTCAATTTCCTTCCCAAATGCAGAGCACAGCTTCCTGCAGTTGAACTGACCCTGCATGGGATTTCTTGCTCTACTGTGTCCTGTTCAATATCTTTATTATGACCTGGATGAGGAATAGAGTGCACCCTCAGCAAGTTTGCAGGTGACACCAAGCTGGGTGGCAGTGTTGATTTGCTTGAAGGAAGGGAGGCGCTGCAAAGAGATCTGGACAGGCTGGATTGATGTGCCGAGACCAACGGGATGAGGTTTAACAAGACTAAATGCCAAGTCCTACACTTGGGGCACAACAACCCCGTGCAGCGTTACAGGTTTCGGGAAGAATGGCTGGAAGGCTACCTGGAGGAGAAGGACCTGGGGTGTTGGTTGACAACCGACTGAATATGAGCCAGCAGTGTGCCCATGTGGCCAAGAAGGCCAATGGCATCTTGGGCTGTATCAAAAACAGTGTGGCCAGCAGGGCAAGGGAGGTGATTGTACTCCTGCACTCAGTCCTGGTGAGACCACACCTCGAGTACTGTGTGCAGTTCTGGGCCCCTCACTACAAGAAGGACATTGAGGTGTTGGAGCGCGTCCAGAGAAGGGAGACAAGGCTGTTGAAGGGGCTGGAAAATAAGTCCTATGAGGAATGGCTGAGGGAGCTGGGGTTGTTTAGTTTGGAGAAGAGGAGGCTAAAGGGAGACCTCATCACTGTTTAAGGCTGCCTGAAAGGAGGCTGTGGGAGAGCAAGTGTTGATCTCTTCTCTCAAGTGACAGGTGATAGGACAAGAGGAAATGGCCATAAGCTGTGCCAGGGGAGGTTCAGACTTGATATTAGGAAGAATTTCTTTACTGAAAGGGTGGTCAGGCACTGGAACAGGCTACCCAGGGGGTGATGATCTCAAAGGTCTATTCCAAACAGAAGATTTTATGATTCTATGAAATGTAGATCAGGGCAACAAGATGATAGCAGCAAGGCTAGAAAAGAGGAAAAAAAAGTTGTACAGGATGAACATTGGTTATAGTCAGATGTAAAGCTATCAAAAACATTGTAAGAAAGAAGGCAGGAATACCAAGGTAGAACACTATTTGGAAGAGGAAAATACAGGCAAAGAATACGCTGAGGAGACTGAAGTTCGTTACAGAGCTTGTAAGACAGAGAAAAGAATGAAATACAAGGAAGAAAAGTAAGAAGTGACTGAAGGCTGTGGAAAGACTCAGTTGAAACTGGAGAGAACAATTCTGGCAATCAATAAGAGATCTGAAAGCCAAGAGCAATACAGGAATTTAAATTCAAGGAATGAAAGACTAGAGCCAGGCTGACTGTCAACATGAAAACTGAAGTCTGGTCTCCTAAGGCAAGGAAGACTTGAAATAGAGGAGAAAAAGTAGTTCAGGGAAAAGAAAGCTAAACTCAGAAGTAGTTGGATTTCCCAAAAGAAGGAAGACGAAATGGGAGTAGAGATTGACCCGACAGAGGAAGGCAGTAAGAAGTGGAGTTTGACGCCTCTGCAGTGGCTTTAGGAGTTAGAGAACAAGTGCTTTCAACCAGGTCTCAGCAAGACATAGAATTGCAAAAAGCAAGCAAGGAAGGAGGAGTCAGAAGAGCCTTCATTGAAAATCTGAGAAAAGCCAGGGAGCTGGGTTAGTTGTAACCTTACCATCCCTGTGGTAGGGGTGAGAAAGAGACTATAGCCCAGCAAAGGAGCTAATATGGGGCATGCAATCATGGTTTGATGCCAAGAGTCCAAATGATTTTGGGGAGTGTTCTGGAAAGGATAATTCTATATTTCTTAGACAAAAACTGTATACTCCTAAGACTACCTACGACCTGAAAAACTGTGGCTGTGGCTTGTGCCTGGTGGGTTGAGGAGAAAGGGATGTCCTAAGTAATAGTTTTTCCGTTTAACGTTTAAGCAAATTTTACTTCTCTGCTTCTACTTGTAATTCTACTTCTCAGAAGGGGCAGCAATTTCCCTGTCATAGTCGAAGACATTGGGCTTTTCTGGGAGCTCAGAATTACTGCTGTCCTTAGAGACCTTCCCAAAGAGAAGCTATATCTTCACTGGATATGCTTGGCTGCCAAGATTGCTTTTAGCCACAACATTAAAACTAGATATCAGGAAACTATAGGTCAAGCTTTTGTTGTTATCAAAGTTTTAAAATTTTAAAAACTTTAAGGAATTTAGAAAGGTTCCATGGTTGGAAAGTTAGCAGAAATGCTTAGCAGATCTGCAAAGCAGCTCAACTAATTTATACGGAAGACCTGCACCAAAGCAATTTCAGTCCATGAAATGCTCAAAGATGCAGTGCCACCTTTTGGACAAACTGATGTCATGTTAGGTCAGGCATGAATTTAAAAGAGGGAAAAAGAAATAACAGGTGACATTCAGGCCATGACCAGAATTGGTTCTCTGAGAAATGATCAGAAGTAAATGGAGATGATAATTGGGAGCAGTATTCATGAATGACTGTCTGGTTTTTCTTTATCAAATTTATGGCTTTACTTCGCAACTTATTTGAAAAGCTTTTAAAGGTCAGTGAAGTCTGCAACTATAAAAGAAGAAAGTAAAAAGAAAGAAGAGAAAAAACCCCATACACTATGGTTATATAGAACTGGATAGATAAGTAGCACCAATTTCTCCAGTGGCTACAAATCTGCAGTGTGTGATCTTCATGATTTAGGGAAGAACATTCAAATAAATATGTACACCATCATCTAGATCAAATGGGACCATCTCTGTGGTCTTGAAGATTTAAAGGCTGATGGAATGGAAACTATGTAATTCTCATCTAGCAGAGGGATACTTTAAATGATATATCAGTCATCTTCAGTTAACTGTAAAGTGTGTGTATTACCTTGACTGACCAAAGCACCAACAAACAAGAAGGATGTTAACCATACAGAAAGGTAAACTGATTGGTCTATAAACCACACATCTACCTGGTGTTACCCTCCTGCTGTGCTTTCCATGCTTTAGGTAATCTGCATAGATTAACTGTTTCCTTTAAACCACTAAAAGGTCATTGTACAAATAAATAAAGTGTCCAACACTGGAAGTATTGGCTCTACTTCGTTCTGCAGTATAAATCCTTTGCCTTGTACCCAGGGCAAATCAGACAATAAGTCTTAGATAATTTCCTCTATTTCTTCTCCCTGTGTCGTAACATCAGCAACAGCAATTGCAGTCCTTGCTCGGAAAAACTCCTGTGGGACCCAGTAGTCTGCCACAAAATAATACCTACCTGTAGACTGATCATTAGGGTATCCTTGATCTTTCATGGGAAGTCTGTAATAAGGACTTGCAGTCTGAAGCAGAACAACATTCTGCCATGGGCCCCTGCCACTGCCAGAGCTGTCACCCTACCAAGGGAATGGCAGGCTAAGACTCCAGTAGTTTACATCTGTGAAACTGCTCCATTTTGTCACTGTTGCCACTTTCTTCACCCTCCATCTTATCTCCTAGCAACCAGAGCTATAGTTCAGGGATATGTGGACGCTTCTTACTTTGTGTGAAATTGCCAGTGGGTATTCTGGTGATCCTGGAACTCATCAAGTATTTAATCTGTCTCTGTCTGCCCTGGATGCCATCACGGGGATCATTATTAGGCTCCTCTCTGTCTACTCCTTTCCCTTGTCACCAGCTCAGCTGACTGTAGTCACAGACAGTTTTCTCCAGAAGGGTGAATTACAGAGCATACATGTATTACTTCCTAGTAGGGAAAAGGTGCTTTCAAGAGTGACACAAAGTTCTTGTGCTCAGTGGTGTACCTGTGCTAAAGCAACTGTCCTCTTCTCAGTGTTTCACTTGTCTTTGACTAAGGGTATTATAAAGCACACTCTCATCTCCCAGTGTATTCCAATAATGCTGCGGGTTAAATATGATTCAATCTATGGCCTTGGTGATAACACTATCTCATTTTTTTTTTTCAGTTTGGCATCTAGAACAAAAATACAATGAAGAAAATGCATTTCAGGTGACAGAAATCCTTTCTGTGCAATCCCAAATGAGATATTATAGTTTAGATTTGTGTGTTTTTCTCGTATTTAAAAAAATAAAATTTAGCTGATGTTAGTCTTGAAATAACACTGGAAGAATACTAGCTATTCAATACATGGTATACTATATATATATTTCCAAATTTTGAAATGTTTTGATTGTTCCAGTATTAAAAAAGAAATTATTAAAATTGCATCTCCCAGGAAAAAAAAAAGTACGCTTGATTTAATTTGTAAATATTTGTGTATTTTACCAAGGATTCAAATATCGTCAGGGCAAAGCATGTTTTTCTTTAGTGAATAAATGATGCATATGCAAAAATAAGTCTGACACTAATCACATCTTTCAATTCAGATATGTGTTAGCAAAAAAATGTGTTTGCTTTCAATTAGTGATGGATCTGAAAATAAAAAAAGATAAGTAAAAGTGGATCTCTCACAGAAAATTATATTAGAAATTTATAGCACACTCTAATTTTGTTCAAATACCTTTGCTTCACCTGTGCGCAGTGGGAGCACCTACCAGCAAATGGCAATGAACTGTTTATGTTTTCAGCACTCTGTACTCGCTTGTTGTGGCATTGCTGTGCCGTGCGGTAATGCAGTTCTTTTGTATTCTTTAAAACACACGTCATGTTGTGGGGATGTGATACAACATGGTAGGATAATTAAACGAAAAGAAATGTGATAGTGTGTAATCCTGCATGCACACACGGCAACTGTTGTATCCGTGATTCTGCAAAGGGAAAAAAGGTGAGAGGGGAATGTAAAGTGAAGGGCCTGACTCCAGCTCTTCTTTTACATTAGCTTCATGCAGGCACCATAAAATTCAGGTGCAGCAGAATGGAGAGTTAAGCCATTGTCTGTCTTCCCATGGACAACTAAACCTGTTAACAGGAGCACAGCTTCTTTTCACTTTCCCCAGATAATCAATTTGGTAGAATCGAAAACGCTATAAGGAGAGCACACACACATTAAAGAGATGAACCAGCAATCCACTGGGTTTAGGAAAAAATATCCAAATCTCATTCACATAGCAGCCTCCAATAAAAGAGATGGAGGAAATAAGGTGTTAGCCCTATTAAAAATACAGAGTAAAGTAGCTGCCATGCATAAGAATAAGGTGATGGTTTAAACCTGAGGTCATGCTTCAATTATTTTTCCTGAGGTGCTAAGCATCTCCAAATCATCATCCAATATTCATGCCAATATGCTACAATTAGAGAGATGACTAAGTAGCAATGCACAGTCTGTAAGGGAGGAAAAGAAACAGTGAAAACAGCTTCTCCTCACAACTGCAACAGGAAAGTCTTCTAGTGGGTGCATCAATTTCACTTAGGACACGTGAGTTCACGTCCAAATGCAGAAGCTGTTTTCACTTAACAGAACTGATATTGTTAAAGCAATACAAACCTTCTCTAGGATGAATACAACTGCAATGAGCAGCTTTTGAGGTGATAGATTCTCCTCTGTATTAGAAGCTGAATCAGTATAATTACTTTTAAAATGTCACCCTCTAGTTACTTTTTAAATGCACCCTTTGTAGTTCCACATGGAACTGTCTTTGGGTCTTCCTCAGATGTCTGGAACATTCTGTCACTGTTGGTGGGCCACAAATCAACATGCACCTTACTGTTATTTCACATGAATGCTGTTAAAAAAAAAGGTGCATCCATAGGTGGCATGAAATGAAGTGAGAGTATGTGCTAAGTCCTTGGACTGCAGGTGCCGTGCCTCCATTTCTCATGAAGACTTTCAGTGTGAACTTCTCTATGCGATAGCATTGAGTGGCCTTGTAAAAAAAAGTTGATTGTTTTGAGAAACATTTAACCTTGGTGTAAAAGTGTGGGATTTCAGCCACCTTGGGGGATTTGCACCATTTGTGTTATGGTTGAATAATATATATCATAGCTGTTCTATGTGAGTTCAAACATGGTAGGAGGTTTTCTTCTTTTTACTGTTCTGTTATTTGGGGAAAGAGAGTTTGTTGATTCAGCAACACAACAGGATTTGCTGATTCTCTTCACTGTGCCCTGGAGATAATAATGCACTGAGATATTATTGGGATGTTGTTGTAAAACTCCTGGGACCAAACTCCTCAAATCTTCCTGCCTTGCCCATAACAGTTCATGCTGTTGGTAGGATATGCCTGGATAAACCAGTGGTTGCATCACTTGAGCGGAAACCACAGATCAGCAGTACCTAAGAACAGAGTGCCTATACTTTTGCTTATACAGTTCTTACATTACTGTTGTGTGTGGGGAAATACTTTGCACACAGAAAGATTGAGGCTTACCTGCACTGAAGGCAGTCCTGATGCAGTGGTGAGCAGAGAGCCATTGGTGCAGCTGGGACAGTTTTAGCGTACTATGGAGACAAGCAGCAGTTAGGTGCTCTGCCGATGAGGTGCTTAGTGCAATCTATGTGTGTCCTTCCCTGTTGCTAATTGTCAGCACAGGAGCATCCATATGAATAGTCTGCTGCCAACTGTACCTAAGAAAAGTCATGAAAACTGACTCACATATTCATGCCTGCTCTCTGTGTGCAGCTGTGGCACTGGGGTAGCAAAAGATAGCGAATGAAATATATGTGGACCTCTACCCTCATTTCTGGCCCAGTTCTGTAGACTTTATGTGCAGTGGGTTGGACGAGTAACTCTTTTACGCAAAGTTATTTTTCTAGAAGCACAGATTAACTTATACCATACTCATCAGCAGAAAGTTAAATACTAGATAGAGGAAGGATTTCCTCATCCAGATCTCATCTGTCTGTTTTTGCAGCCTCCCTATAGATTTTTTCAGGTGAAAAATGCACAAAAATAAACATTTATGTAGTTTCAGGAAGCATTTGTGATGCAAAAGAGGGTGTATTTTAGCAATACCAATCTTTTCTATAATTGGTAAGACTGCAGAAGTATGTACTTGACTGAACTCTTGAGTGGCAAGTATTTTACTAGCAGTAAACAACAAGATCATCAGAGGCATTCACAGGAGAGAGACCAAATCAGTGAGTGAGCAGCAGATGGGGCTTGAGATTCAGAAATGAAGAGCATGGGCAACTTCATCTCCTAAATCTATTATTGATTAAACCATGAACAGTCAAGACTTCTCATTTCACTGACGTTAAGTGCAGCAGCTCTTGGCTGCCAAGCTTAGAGAACGAGCAACATAGCAGGGATTAGAAAGGAGTTGGATAACAGTCTATGCAGATGAAGAGCAATCATGCCATTTTTATTAATAAAAATTCATGCACTGCTAAGGTCATTTGCACAGATACTAAAATCAGGTATGAGAAAAGAAATCTTTAGCAGTACTGGTGACAGCAGAGCTGCACAAGTGCATGGCTGGTATAAATCCCTTGTTCACGAGTAACTGATCTCCTGAGCACTGCTATTTGCAACACCTCCCTTAGCTCCTTCCTACCGAGGTTCTCTCTTTCTCATCCTGTCGTAGCATTACAAAATGCTAAGTCATACTAATCTTGAAAAATTACTGTCCTCTTACTGGCAGAATATGGCCTGAATCTACTGTCTTTAAAGACAGCACTTCTTCTCTACTCCTGAACCTAAGTATGTATCCCTGGACAGCATGTGTAGAGCAGACCTTGGGAAAAGAGATGCAGTGTGACAGCCTCTGTGCCCATCGCTGAAAAAAAAAAAAAAAAAAGCCTGGCTCCATCTTCTTTACCCATCCCATCAGGCATTCATCTGCATGGATAAGGCCCTCCTCAGCCTTCTGCTCTCCAGAGGCTGAACAGTCCCAGTTTCCTTGCATCAAAGATGCTCCATCCTTGTGGCCTTTTGATAGACTTTCTACAGCATATGCATGTCTCTCTGGTACTGAAAAACCCAGGACTGGACATGGTACTCTAGGTGCGGCCTCATCAGTGCTGAGCAGAGGGCAAGGGTTATCTCTCTTGGCTGCTGTCAACACTTTTGTTGGTCTTCTTTTCTGTGAGGGCACATTGCTGGCCCATAGTCAGCTTCCTGTCCACCAAAACCCTAAAATCCTTCTTTGTAGAGCTGTTTTCCAGCCAGCTGGTCTCCAGTACATACTGATGCCTGAGGTTGTTCCTCCCTGGGGACAGACTTGGCATTTCCCCTTGTTCAACTCAACAAAATTCCTATCAGCCCATTTCTCCAACTTGTCAAGGTCCCTCTGGATGGAAGCACAATGCTCTGATGTATCAAGCCACTTCTTCCAGTTTCATATCACCTGTGAACTTGCTGAAGGTGCACTCTCTTATCAACCAGGTAATTTAGGAAGATAAAGAATAGCAGTGGCCCCTGCATTTATCTCATGGACACGCCACTAGTGACGGTCCTCCAGCAGAGGGCCACTAGCGACAGCTCTCCACCATAGCTCTCTGTATCCAACCACTCAGTCACTTTTCAGATTGCCTCACTGTCCACTTCTCTAATCAATAATTTGTCAGCTATGCCTATTTTAAGCCCAGGCAATAAAACCTGGATTTTCTAGATGGAGGGTCCTATCTTGAGTTGGAGAGGGGTTGAATTTAAGCCATTAGTTGGGCACATAGCATAGGGAAGTTATTGCAATCACCTGGATACCTTTGATTCTGTGATAAAGAAGATGGTAAAGACCTTTTCAGCTTCCAGCATCACTTAATCCAAACAGAGCATGACCTATTCTACCTGCAAACTGCTATAGTTTATTTTGCTACTTCTTTTGTCTCAAGGGGTGGATCCATCTTGCTTCCTGCTAGACACACCTGGCCAGGTTTGATTCTGCTCTATTTCTTAATAGATCAGGTCTTTAGACAAGCAGTAAGAATTGCCAGTGGTATTCAGAGATTTACAGGCTTGTTCTATAGCCCGTAGGCTTCAAACCTGTGCACTTATTCATAAACTCCCAAGATGGCTAGCTGAGATGGTTAGGGTTTTGCATTGGACTCTTTTTTCTTACCCTTCCAAGTTTATTAATATGATTTTCAGTTCCTTTTAGAACACTGATAGTAACTTATTTTTAATTATCAACAATATGTAGCTGTAACTTGATAAACATGTAGGTCACTTTAAGGTCTCCCTCAGAAAACAAGTATTACACTCATAGAAAGACTCTTAATCTAGTTCTATAATTGTTATTAATTCTAATGAAAATAATACTTAGTACTTATCTAGTGGTTTTATGCCTGGAGTATTTTGCAAACATTTACCAATCCATTTTCACAAAATTATTGCAAGGTAGGCAAGAAATAACAGTGAAAAAGTACATAGAGTAGGGGGGAAAGAAGAAAATTACTTATCTACAATAAAAGGAGTTAATGAGCATGTGTTGCTTATAGGCTCATTCTCCTGGAGGTCTATATAATTTCCTGTGCATGCATGTGGATCCACTATACAGTACCAGAAAACATGCATCCTGACAGCATATGAGGTAACACACTGTTTCCTCTCAGCAGTGAGCAGAAAAGTTCACATTATCAGGTTCAGCTTGAAAAGAAGAAACTTAACATAACCGAGGTCAGAATTTAAAGAAACAATAAGCCTCCCTGTCTTGATTCAGAGCCATAAAAAGAATGGAATTCCTCAGCATATTGTTAGGTTGCAAGGGAAAAGGACTAAATAGACAAGATTGGACTGAAAGGAGAATGATAGATCTAAAATTCAAATTAGGGAAGCAATGATAAGTCCCTGGCTCTGTTACCAGATTTGACACTGACAGAGATTAGTCTTGGCACCATCAGTAATGAAGGAGTTGGGGTGCTTTTAAGCTAAATTTGCTGCCAATATCTAAAAGGTTTTTTCATCCATGGATGAGCACATTGTGTCAGAAGGCCAAGAGCTATTAATACAGTCACCACATAATGAGTGGGGAAGACCAAAAGAGCAGCTTCTGTAAGATTAAAGGCAGTTCCAAGACAACACCATTTCTGCAGTGTTACAATTCTGTGGGCCAGCTACAGCTGAAGTGTGGGATTCCAGTGGAGAACATCAGCAAGACAAAGCCATTGACCAGCACATTTGCGAAAAGCAGCCCAGAGGCACAAGCAAATTACTTGCTCAGGAAAAAAAAAAAAAAAAAAAAAAGAGAGAGAGAAGAAGAGAAGAAACTGACGTCTCTGCTACTTGGAACAAAATGATGCCAGTATGAAACTGGATGCACAGTCTGATCATTAGCCATTGGGAAAGATGGTGAAGAATCCATTGCCAAGTGCTCCTAAGAGCCATGTCATTAACGTGCCAGAGGCTGAAGAGTTCCCAGACTTTTCCCATAAATGGGATAAAGTATCTCAAAGTGTATGTTGCTCGCAAATAGCTCCTTTGTGTATATGAGAGAACAGGACCCACACAGTCAAATGGAGCACGAAGCAGGGTGAAGACAGAGAAACCACTCTTATCCAGACTGGCCAGATTTCAAAGATGTAATGGCAGAAGACATTATTATCATGTAAAGGATATAATGGATATGTGCAGAAAGTATGTTGTTTAATCCAAGTAGTTATTCCTGCTGTCATGAGATAGGTAGGTACTGAAATAAGCCAGAAGTATATGGCACAAATTACTGATTGAGCGTGTGCGGGAAATAGTGAAAGCGGAACACAGATAATAGAGAGGAATGTCAGAAGCACATTGCAGTCTCAATATATTGCCTGCACCTACACTCCAAATGAGAAAAACTTGTTTACTTCTACAGGATACATCAGATATCACAGCGGTTTTCTGTTCTTTTGAGCTGTGGAGATTATCAAGAGCAGACTTAGATATGACCTATGATGAGAAAAGAGCATTTTTCAATAGGAAAACTTTAAAAACAACCTGATGGCTAAAACTCTGAAAAGCCCAGTTCATTACCTTCTATGTTGGTGGTCAGCTGGAGGGGGACCCTGCCTTGAACACAGTGTAGGTTCCTACCTTGTGTCAACAGAAAACCTCAGAAAATGTCGTATTACTTCTCCCTCTTTCTTTGTTCTGTAAGGAGCTGTGCATACCTGCTTTACCTTGCATAAGCAGCTCAGGAGCCCGGCATTTGCAGGCAAGAAATGCAGTTCATCTCACAAACAGAATATGTCATTGTGGCCGAGGAGCAAACTCACTGGAACCTCTAATAAGAAGCTTTGGAAACCATGGCAAGGGAAGTAATGTAGGAGTTCAGCCTACATGAGCCTCTGGGTTAGCACCCACAGAAAGAATAATCTGCTGGAGCAGAGTGTATATTATTCAAAGCACTGATTCATCCTTCACTCAAGACATCTCCATGTGGTGTGCAGCATGGATCAAAAGTTCCTCTCTGTCCAGTCCCCTGTGCTCTGCTCTGCCTGATTTCCTTCAGTTTTGTCGTCAGGTCAGGGTTTGCACTGGCCTGCAATAGATTCTGGTGAAGTCTACTGGCCTACTTTTTCACAGGCAGTAGCTATGCCATGACCCATAGGCAGCATTTTCTATATTTGTTCTCTTATTGATGTAGTTGGAACCCTCCTCACTCCTCATGGGTTCTGGGCCAGCACTGGCGATACCAACTCCTGCTCTCCTGTTGCTTCAATGCATTTACTATTAACCTGGAAAAGGAAATTTCTTGATAGTTTCCTGCCTACTGAATAATTCAAGATTTAAGGTTAGTATTTTGACCCCATAGGAAAACCTCAGCCACTGCCCTGTTTTTTGTGCATTGCAGACACCAGGCCGTGCACAGATCTGTTCACAGCTAAGTACACATCATGGGTCCCCAGCCTACGCACTTGGCACATGGCCTGTCCTAGGGGAAGCTTTGGGCTGGGGCAATGGCTGTTGTTCAGGCTGTTTATACAGGTTAACTTGTAGCAGTTTGAGCATATTCTTTAAATATCTATTTTTAAGGGGTGATTGGTAGAGTTTGCAAGGATCATACCTTACAGGCTGGGGCACATGCTGCAGGCTGTCCTATCAAGGGTCTCTTCTGCAGAAGGTCACCAGCCACTGTCTGCCTGCTGAAAACAGCTGCAGTCTGCCCTGAGGCGCGTGAAAAAATGATGGGTGGGTGAAACTAACTATTGCATGACTAATCTCCACCATTACCCAATCAGTGAAACACACAGAGCCCTCACCCAAACAAATTTAAGAAACAAACCAGCAGTGGCTAGAACTGGAGACACACTCCAGGGGAATGACAGGACAATTGATGCCAAAAAGGTCAGAGATACCTATAAGGAACTGTGGCCATTTTGTGATTGACATCAGGGAGGGGACATCCCTGAGGGACTGTGACCATGGATGCCAGGGCATGGACACCCTTGAGGGACTGCAGGCATGGGCAACCCATTCAATGGCAGTAACACTGACAGGGACTATGGCTGAAGGTGACCATGTGGTAGAGAAAGGGGTAGATAGATGTTTCTGGAAGTTTAAAAAATCCAATGCTTTTCCTTCTTTTTCTCAATACCCAGATCATTTACTGGGTGTTGGTGTTGACTGGTAGTAAATCAACTAAAATAAAATCCCCCAGCTTGAGACTTTTCTTCCCACGGTAAATGCTGTACTGCGACTCACTCTAGGGTTGCCAATGGTATCCAAAGGTACAACAATGATACTAATAAAGATAACAAGGACACTGAAACGGACTGCAGATTCAGGATAATCAAGACAGAAGAAGGGCACATGATAGCACAAACACTGTCTGATTTCTTCCATTTCAATATATGTTTATATACGCAGATGTATATATAATATGTAATATATATCTCATATAGATACATTCATGTTTGTATTTAAACACAAATAGCATTGTTTATTAGATATTAGCATATTTTGTATAAATAAATTTATTAATATTTGAAATGGTGTTTATAAAAATCATATGTACTTTATGTACTCCATATGTGCTATACATACATACTAGATATAATATCATATATGATAACCAATGAAAAAATTAAGCCATACACTTTATGGAATAATATACTGTTGCTCAGCCATATAGTCTCTGACAGACAATAACCTTCCACACTGCAAGTCACACTATTTGGAACTCTTAATCTGTATTGACAAAAGCTCAGTATATTCCCAAAATGTGACTAGGGGATTTTCAAATCTGTGCATGTGTGCTTATTTATATTTATATATATATTCTCCTTCAAAGAAGAGAAGATGATTTTCAGATTAAAAATGTTTTTATAGAATTCAGGGGGAAAAATATCTGTCTTCCCCTGTTCATATCAGTAGGTGTTGCTCTTCAGCAGCTGTCAGGATTTCTGCTGATGCCCTCACACATGAACCACCAGGACAGCTCGTGGCCAATCCTATCTGGTACCTGTTGGTGAGAAGAGATGAAGTCCTGGGGACTACAGGAGTCTTTGCATGGGCCTGTGCAGGAAACCAGCAATGGACTAGGAATGCAATGAGCCCATTAAGGGAGAAAAAGTTATACTTAGGAAAAAGTGTCTGAAGTGTCTGCTAACAATACATATGAGGACATTTTGCCCTATTATGCAGTGCAATGTCATTGTTTCTTAATAATATTTCTGTTCACCTTTCAAGACCAAATGCAGTATAATTCTTTAATCATGACAGTTCGGCACCACATCTAAATTTATGGTTAAATGTAGCTTTCATTCAAGTCAACCCCCTGCTGGTATCCCAGTGGCCATGAAAAGAAAATGTTCGCTTTCACTACAGAAAAAAAGTGAAGGTGGCTGAAAAGGAATAAATGAGCTACTTATCAAACTGCATTTTAAATCTGTAGTTTTTACTATTATGGGTATTGTAAGTGGCTTATTTTCTTTCTTCTTTCTCTTGCTAATTGGTTGTTCCTGTACCAGAAAAATTAAGTAAAAGAAAGAAAAGTGCTGATCAGAGAATATATTTGATTATTCACACTATAGTCATGAAGTGGTCATGTAGCTCAATTACATGCAAGGACTACACAGGAGCTGGACAATTCAGATACGCTCTGTCTTAGGGGAACATTTCAGACCAGCTTCTAAGGCATGAGAGCACATACACCCTGTTGCCGGTTTGGTGGTGGGTGATATATGACAGTCAGAGATACTTAAAAGGAATGGCTGGAGGGATAAAGTAGGGAGCTGCCATCTGTGGTGCAAAAAACAAAGTCACAATGAAGCTGTTAGAAGCACATTGGCTAAGGTTATGGGTTTATTTTTAATACTAGGTTTTACTGAAATATTACAGTGAAATAAACTGTGGAGGGCCAGGGCAGCTGTATGTGACATTTTGTTTCATTTCTGGACACCAGGGGAGGTGAATGCATGGAGATCCCCAGCCTGCACATTTCGATTGCCATTCCTCTAGAAATGCAATATCATGTACAGCAACTTATTCTTTATGGTTTAATTTCCTTCTGCCCAAGCAGCCAATCAGAAACGTAAATGTACAAAAGCCATTCTACAATAAAACTGTACTATATCACAACCATATTATTTTCAACTTTTGCTCTATTTTTGCCAGAGGATCGATGGGTAACTGAAATACAATAGGAAATATTTTGTTTGTTTTCTTCGTAAAGAAAAACAGAACCACCAAATTGATAATAAAAATTGGTATGTGCTTTTCCGTGAATGCATTCTAGTGTGGTAATTAAGTATTGAGTAAATAATAAACATCTCAAGGTAAACCTTTTACAGCCCAAATAAGACAAGTCAGTTACAAAATGTTCACTTATAATAGGCAAAAAGTACTTCGCCATCACTGGAACAAACATGAAACTACTGATAATACAATCCTATTCCTGATGCTTTCTCAACAGTCCAGTAGAATATTTGGTATCGTTTGGAAGGAATGCATTCCTTCATTTAAGTATGTGGAAACCAACATTTTCGAGACTTCTCAAATTCTGATACTGTATTAACCCAGGAAATTAGGTATTATTCTCTGCATCCATCAAACATTTTGTTGTTTGTTCTTTTTTTAGTGTAAGAGCCTTGGGAGCTATTTTACTTCATAAAGGTATCCAGCAAACGATTAGATTCCTTAGTAGTACAAAAGACAACGATTGTCCAGCTGGTGGAGTAGGAGTCCTTTAATTAGTCCAATCTGCAAGTTGGATGTTGCTCCATGACGCTGTCCGCTGTTGTGCAAAGTATTGCTCTCGCTGAAGTCAACGCTAATAATGACATCTGCTGAGCCAGGCTTCCTCTGTCAAGGACAGCTTGTTGTTTTGCAAAAGCTCACTGGCATCGATATCTCAAGTTGTCTTGGGACAAGGTTTCACTTCAACACTGACCAGAGCGAATCCTGAGCCTCCAAAGCAAGGGATCCCAGCTCGCAGGAGCATAACCCTTTGGGTTTCTGGGGCTCTTATCTCCCTGTGAACATTTTCCTTGGGCAGATCCCTCCAGTACTTAGGTTTGCAGTTTGGCTGTAGTCTGTTACAAGTGGACTGGGTCACATACATGACGGGCTGTCTCTTTGGTGTTTTCACTTTCTGTTTTGGTTAGACTCTTTCCTCGGGTAGTCAATTTTTTTCAAGTGTATTGCCCTGCACGTTAACCAAGAGTTTTGTTTGACCAGAAATGGCTTCTCTGGGTTGTGCTGTGTACCACTAATCAATAAAGCAGACACAGAGACATAATGCAGAAATGAAATGATTTCTGTGAAGAGAGAAGAATGTCACTAATTATTGCTAAACAACCTGCTGCTACCGCCGAATTGAAACATCTCCACTGTTAGCTGCTATGTTTAGCAGCAAATTGTTAGGTGTGAAGGCTTTCTGCCAGCAATGCAAATGCCCAGCACAAGAGGGTGCCTTCTTCATAGCATAATACAGCAACTTCAGCTTTTGCAGACAAATTGTCCTCAAACCAGCAGTATAGGTGCCGCTAGCAAAATAGGAGGCAGCTCACCCCTTTCTCCTGACTCCTTAGCAAAATAGGAGGCAGCTCACCCCTTTCTCCTGACTCCTAGGAAGGAGTTTTGAAGACAGTTTGAAACTGAGCTAGGTACATGACCACAACCTGCAGTGCTGGCTCTGACCTTGTTATAGACATTCCTGGAGTATGCTCCGTTGCAGGAAATAAATTTTCAACTGAGTTTTATCTTGATAGGTCTGGGGGTGCTTGACAAAGACTACTATCATTATTTTCTTTTCTAGATGGGAAAACTGAGGCAAGGAGACAGTAGCAACTACCTTTGATCTTCAGGAGAGCAACAGCAGAGGCTGAAAATAATCATTTGCAAAATCCCTCCTAGGTGCATTATTTCCTACTATCTGCCCCTGCTTGCTTCTTCAGTTCTTCTGGGAAGTCACTTGCTTTAAGAGAAACGAAATAACAGATCTCACCTAAGTAATTTTCAAAGCTACTCATGTTGTTTACAACAGTTTTTGGCTTATGAACTGAATGCTCAGTGTAACTACGCTAGGTATATTGCTTTGCAGTTTTGGCTGGTTAGTGCTAGGATGTGAGTGATGCTTGTGCCTGTAGCAAATGTAATCATAATGCCTCAATACTATTTGCATTTTCTATAGTCCTCATGGTCTTCAGGCAAATTGTTGTTACTGTCTCTGCTCAATGAAAAATTAAGCTTTTAGCTCTCCTCCCAGGATCAACATATGTCTGGGATTCCCTGAACGCATTGACTAAATCGCACTGATTTCTCTAGAGTTTTTGAGCACCTGTCTTTTTAATATGATTGCTATTCTTATGCATGGAAAAATTTGCCAGTTCAACATTAATCTCACAGTTGTTGGTTGATTTTTTTTTTTTTTCAATACAGACTGGTTACTTGTCAATCTGAAGAGTAGGCTGTTTGCCTGCGGCTGTAAAATATTTATTTTGTCATCTTTCTTTTCTTCCTCCATCCATTTCCGAATGGGCACACAGACAAAGAGCTAGGAAGGCTTTCAGTTGGTTAAGTGGGAATATCTTGGACTGTATGGGAAGAGAGTTTAATATCTCGTGTTTGAAATAACTTACAACTTGGATTTCCCTGCTTAAAGTCCCTTTCAAATTCTTTTTTAATTGGATTGGACTCGGAAATTAATTATCACGGTTCTCAGTGGCTAGAGAGTGCTTTACCTCCTCCGAGCCTTGCTCAGATGTTAATGAATTAAGGATAGTTTGCATCTAATTTGGACTGGGTGACTAAACAACTCAGAAAAAGGAGTATGTTTCTATATACAGTGCTTCATTTTGTCACTGCTGGGGGAAGTACCTGCTGGGGCATGGCTGACATTTAAGGGCTTGTGCAGTGAGGATACTTCTTTTTTTTCAGCATTAAGTCATTAGGGTTTGATCCAAGCAGGTTTTCTTGGCACCATACTGGAAACAGTTGAGCTCTGTCTGTGCCCTCAACACACAGGCAGCTGCACCAAGTCAGTCAGAGAAACAGCCAAAAAATGTGGACAGCATGTACCAGGGTAGATGAGCATATTAACGTGCTAAATACATTCAACTATATTAGTTCATTGCTGGTGGGTTAAACAACCTTCTCCCTTGCTGAAGGATTTTATTTGACAGCAAGGTTATAGTGAAACACAGAAATCCAATATCCCTTCTATAAAATACAGAAGGAGAAAAAAAATATGTGGACTAAAATTATGACTTAATATCACATTTAGTTTGTCCTTTGCTGGGATTGGTAGGCTGTGTTTCAAAGCTTTATAATTGATATTGCTCATAACACCAGGGAAAAAGGGAAAGAGGGCAGGCTATAAACTAAAAGATTGGAGCTGTAAGACAAGCATATTGTAAAGCGACAATAGGGAACAAGGTGGTTAGGAGGGATCACTAGATGGCAGTCAGCTCTCCAGCAAGGATAATAAAGGGAGGGAGATACAAGCTCGTGGAGACACAGAAACAGCATGGAGGAAAGCAGCTGTAATGTCATAAAATTGTTGAAATTATGTCAAATTTGCTTTCCTTTGTGCCAGATGTCCCAGAGCAGGCAATGCTTTCTTCAAAGTGGTCTCATTGTACCAAGGGATTTACTGACATGAAGAGAGCAGGTGGGATTAGTCTGGACATGCACAAAGCAAGGAAGAGAAAGGAATTAATTTTTTTTTTAAAAGAAAAGCAAATTGGCTTGCCAAGTCTTTCAGCCTAGTATTGGGGTGTGAAAATGGGGCAGCTCAAACTGAAACCATTATGATTTTTTTATATAAAGATTGCACATACTAATGTTACTTGTACAACACTTGTGCGAGAGCACCATATGTTTTAGCAAGGCTGAAAACAATAGACTATATGACTGTCTGCAGAGTTATTAATGTTGTTTTTAATTTGTATTGCACTGTTCATGCTGCATAAGCCTGTGCTAACTTCAGCAGAGAAAAACTATCTCCCATACATAAACCAATGCCAGGTAATACATTAAAATACTTGAATTAGGGATCACCCCTGCATTTACTTCCATGTTTGTGTTAGAGGAAGGCAACGATTTAGAAGGCAAGGAGCATAGATCAAAGAGTAAATATGGCTTAGATCACCTGCTCTTTTCCGATTCATAGCTTTCTTTTCCACATTAACACTAATGTGGAAACGTGGCAAACACAGCTCAGTTCTCCATGCAGTTTCCTGGAGTAATTCCTAATTTTAAGGAACAAAAGATTACATGAGTTCCTATCTACCAGTGAAGACCATAGGATTACACTGAACAGAATGCTTGCCCCCCCCCGCATTTGTAGTTGAACTAGGGCTACATTTTTCAACCTGTGGGGTCATAATTTCTCCTAAATGGTCACAATGGGAACTGTAAATGCTTTAGTCATAGCCCAAATCCTCCCAGTTGGCACTGCCACATGTAAGAGTTCTATAACAGGAATTTATTCACAGCATCTTTTTTTTGTAAATATTTAAGACTAAACTTGCCTCCCTTGAGGGATTAAGAAATGCGGTGTTTTAGGAGACCATATAGTTTCTTGTAATGACTTGGAATGATGAAGACATTACTGGTTTGTCTGTAATGCTTCTCCAGCATTACTCCAATAGGTATCCCTCTGAGACAGTGATTTACAGGCAAAAAGCTTAAAATCTGCTATAACTTTGGAGGAAGGATACACAGAGAAGTCATTTTCCTGAGAACAGATCTTCCCACAAAGGTATTATCTTGGAAATAGAGTAAAACTTCTTGCAGTATTTGACATCTTTCTTTTTCTCCTTGTTTTTTTTTTCCCTGTAGATATTCCTTTCATGGCCTTAACAGTTAGTCTCCAGTGTGATTTCATCCAGGTTTCTTAATGATCAGTCCTTGATTCTTTTCTGTACTTAACTAGATGGCTCTCCTATACTTTCTCCTTTCAATAAAGCTTGTTGAATTTGAATAAGTCATCGCTTCATCTTTTCAACAAACAATGAAGATGGTACACCTTCAGCCCAGCCTGTCATGCTGAAATGCATTTTTCAGACTTCATATCTGCTGTGGCTTTTTTCAGAACTTTGACTTTTATTTTAATGTCATTTTCTCAAAAGCAGTGACAACAGGATCTGACCAGATATCCATGACGTTCTTCCCAATGCTAGAGAAAAGGGAAGAACCACTTCCCTGCACCTATATACACTTAGTGTCACCACAGGAACCCAGTCCCCAAGAGTTAGAAGTAAATGAGTAGTTTTTTATCCTACAAGGGCATCTAACAAGATATTCAGTGTTTTCTCAAAGTTATATGACAATCATCTAGTTTGTTTGGTCTCTGGTTATTTTGAGAGGGATGGGTTTATATTTAGTAGAGTTTAAATAGATTGAGAATGCAAAAAAAATGTTGATTCAATAAACTCAAAAGGACAGGGTTATTGCGTATGGTGAAACTTACACCCAAGTCTCATCTGACATCTTGACCACATTCCCAGGCAAGCTACCTTAAGAGTTCCCAAACCAAGGAGTTCTCTGTGCACTGTAAGAAGAAAAGACTTGCCTTTCTGCTCTCATAGATCCAGGGAGCTCATTCATCATTATAAGAACAAATTGTTCCCAATTTTTTTCTGAAATAAAACACTGTAGAAACAGGAAAGGAAAGGAAATAATTTGTCTCTTCATTCTGACTCTGCATGAACATTTTCTTCAAGGCCTTGAAATTTTCAATGGAACTGAAATTTTGGAGGTCTCTACATCAGTACTTTAATTCAGATCAGCAGTGTTCATTTGAAGCAAATCTACTCAGTGTGTCAGTCACCACACTTGGGCTCACATTTCAGAATAGTATTGGATCACGTCCTTTCCAGATGAAGTTAAAACATAGAAAAGACTCATGCAATGTCTTCAATATGCCATAATAACTAGCGTGCCTTCAATCTGCAGTTAGCTAATAGTCAAACCACTAAAAATAAGGGTAGTGTGCATTCCTCAGCAATAATAATTTTTTTGTACAAATCTGATTCTATTGAGCAAACCCCCTTGCTAATGTGATATAGCCATTGCATCCCATCCAACCTAATAAAGGCACACATTTGAATGCACACAATTTCTCAAGCAATGTTCTTGAAATTCTTCATTTTTATTGCCTACTATATGATTTTTTTTTCCCAGCATTTCCGTTACAAGTCCCAGACAGGATTCTTAACTTTCACAAAGGCAGGCTCCCTGCAGTCTGATCTGACCTTTACAGATATCAATTTAAAGTCATCTGCTTGGTCTCACTGAGAACAAAGTAAAGATCCATATAGGACTGTCATCACTTGGACTCCTAGACACCGACCAATGATTTCTAATGCAGTTTCATCATGCTCCATTGACCAATAACCCACAAAAGAATATCAAGGTCTCATGATTTTCAAGGGATCCAAGCCAGCCTGCTTTCACAGTCCAGGAGCAGATTTCTAAAACTGAGCTAATCCCAGGAGGATCCACTGTAGCCAGCAAAGAGAACTGGGTCACCAGAAATAGTTTAAAATTACCTACATTAGTAATTTACTTTAGGATAAGATTCATCAACCCACAAAGGTACCTTTTTTACTACACCAAAAGGAGCCAAGGCTAACTATGTCAGAATGATGTGTTTTAGTTTTAGAAGAAGATTAAACCTACCTGTTGATTAGTTAGAAAGAGGTGGAAAATGAATTTGGAGAAGTAGAAAATGGAAATTAAAACATTTTACTGAAACCATTATAAAACTCAGCATAAGAAAATAAAGTTGCCCACAATGATGAAAAGTTATTCAAGTGCCAAGTCAGCTTGTTGCTTCCATGGAAAAATTTAGCTGAGATAAATGTATTGTCCATAATCGGACTACCATATATCTAATAGGAACTTATCAATCAAGAGCTCTGCTTCCCAGGCTTCTTATAGAAAAAGTGTATCTAAGACTATTGCTTAACATGATTATCTTAAGGTGATTTTCACTTAGCTGTCATCATGAAAAACAGTGAGTTCTTTTACCTTTTTCTCTTTCATGGAAAGGACAAGACATTTGTCATTTGTCTCCTGGCAGTATATTATCTATTTCATAACTTATAGTTCCTGCCTGATTTGCTTGGTGATATCACAGCAACTCCTTCCTTTTCTTCTTATGTATGTATTTCTATTACAGAGTGATGAAATGAGCATAATCCATGCCATTAGATTGGGGTTTTTGGATGTTATCACAATTCATTAAAACTATTAAGTCCTGTATTTTGTTCTGCAAAACAGTTGGTATCTAAACTGGTGCACTAGTAAAAGCAGATGAGGACATTTATGTTTTCTCCATAGAGAGAAATCCCTGTGCTTCATTGTCCCAGCATAGTAATATGCTTTCCATACAGTACTTGGATATCATTCCCTTGCTATCAGTATAAATGCTGGTCCTGACTTCCAGGTATTCCCTTCTTCCTCAATTCTTTGATTTTTGTCCTCCTGTAAGTCATACCGAAATCGGTAGAGCGTGTAAAGATTTCTGTAGCATTTAAAACCATATCACTGCACTTAGTAAACAACTGTATTTTTGCTAGTGGATGCTATGGGTCAGTAAAACAAGATAGATAAATGCCTTGTGAAAGTAAATAGGCCTTTTGACCAACATCCTTTTACTGCGATTGTTTTTACAAGACTTTTCCAAAGATGGGCCTTGAATGAAATTTTATCTCCCAGGGATGTGGAAGAAAGGCTTGCAATAGCTCTGAACCATACATCACACCTCAATTCTGCTCATAGATCTTGCTATTAAAGGCTTCACTTGCACTTAATTTCAATCTTTATCTGACTGTTCATGTTGACTCCTTTCTCTTCCCTTTACCTTCATATGACTTTCAGTTCTTTGTTTCCTTTCAGGACATCCTTGCTAAGTTTTTCCTGATTTGCTATTATTAGGTTGGTAGTGCATTTTTTTTCTTATAAGCATTTTATTTAGACCACAGAACATAAAAATCTGCTTATTTCTTTTTTTCAGGTGATTTTACACCCTAATCACTGTAACTAATCAAACAAGTTTTTATGTTTGGTAGTCTTTTTTAAAAAACAATATTTTTTGTCTCTTTTAATATTTGTCCCAGCTGGCTGTTTTATTCCAAGATAAAGATGTTTTAAGATAGGTTTCCTTGGTCATGTTCCTTGTGCCAGTTTAGATTAAGCATTTGTTATTCTGGGGCATTCTTGCATTTTTGCAGAGCCCCACAACAAAACAATTAGTCTGTTTTAATGTGCTGGTGATTAAACTAACAATTAATACTAAAAGCTAATCGCTGTCCAAAGAGTGAATCAATACTTTAAAAATAAAAAATCTATTTTTTTTAACAGCAGGTGGGAACATAAGGTGCTCTCTGACTTGCTCAGCTCCCAGATATATGGATGCCTTCCTGCCACCCCGATGGCAAAGAGGGCTGCCAACAGACTTAATGCCAATGCCAGAGGCACACTTGATTGCACAGCTTCCCCTGTGCTAAGGGGGCAGCCCTGTGGGGCACCCAGGCATGTGCTTCCACTGGAAAGCTGTCTTGAGGTGCGCCTTGAAAGATCCCACAGCTGCATCCATAGACCTTTTGGATTATATGTGTGGGATATTTGTCACTGTCATCTTTTGAAGACTGTTGTCCCTGAGCTGAAAGGTTTTGGCAAGCTGTATGCTTAATGTTAAATTCTGACTTTCAGTAACTAATAATGACCCATTTACTGTCAGCAAAAATTAATTTATGAGTGCAATAATAGACACATGCTTACTATTACATATTTCTAAATGGAACTTGTGCATATATGGAATAAAGTCAGTTTTGTGACATCTCTAAACTCTGGTCCAGTTTCATTAACTTTTATTTTCCTCACCTGTTTCCACTGTCATTATTGTCAGCCTGGGGCAGGCTTTTCTGAAACACTCATTTTAATTACAGCACAATAAGAATACAGCCCCTTGTGATACTTATCAGCAGAATACTCAAGAAATTTTTAATACGTTGAAAATAAATCCTGTTTATAGCATACTACTTCCCCAACCATAGAAGAATTTAGGAGTTCATACATCATGGATTTACCACCTTTTTAGCATTTAAACAGAGCCTGGAATTTATACCCTTTGATGGCTCACTGGTCCCTGCTGTACAGATGTAATCATCACTCAATGAGAAATGGAAGTAATGAGTGAACACAACTAATGCTGCAGTGCTGACCAGGGTGGCAGAGTTGAGCAAAGTGGATTAATAAATTCCAGCATGATCTATTTGCAGAGACAGACATAGGTATCCCAGAAGAGACTGGGTCTGATCCATACACATGCCAGGCCAAGTAACAGAGCAAGTGAGACTGCTCTGTACTCAGTATAACAGCTTGTTATAAAAGTTTATGGTGGACTTTTACGGGCCCCTTAACACTTGAGGAATGTCGTCTTTGGTGAATGAATGATTATACATTTCCTGGGAGAAATTGGGGAAATCGTTGAACAAAATCTTAGTAGCGCCTCTTTGAATAGGTTTTGGCAGAGAGGACCACTTTTGACAGGCTACTGTACATTGTTACAGTAGGAAAACACTTCATAGATCCAATAGCAAGGAAGCATCCAAGGAAAAGACTAACTTGTCACCACTGGGAGCTATTAGCATGCAGTACTACTGGCCTTTTTCCCTGACATGTGGAAGGGTTGAACATAACAGCCAAATCTTTGGCCTCACAGTTCTGCTGTTAATGTCCATTTACAATCAAACACAGTGAGCTGGTTCTGCCTTCATCTGTGGGCTTTAGCTGTAACTGAAATCAGACACTGTCTTGGCATATTGCTGCCCCTGCTGGGGATTTCCAATACCTCCTTTACTGATGTGCACGACTGCACTGCTTTGGTACCCGTAGCAGATGCACAGTTGGTGTGTTTAGGAGGTGCAAGGAGGTGCGGTAGCAATAGGCTGCAGCTTGCTGAAAGGATTCCCAGGATTAAGTCTGTTGGCAGCCCAATCTGCCATAGGGAGTGCCTGCAAAACCCCCCAGCCTGCCCTGAGCTGTGCAGTTCCTTCACAATGCATGAGACTCAGCTGGTCAGGATTGCTCACAACAAGAAATGTAATTCATGTGCAGTTTAAAGGACACAATTTCACCGAGGCTATGCTGATTTACCCCTCTTTATGATCTGACTATATATATTTATTTAAAATGCTGTCGGATTCAAAGTATCTTAGAGGCCTGCGTGGTCCTTTTAGGATGAAATAGTATATCAAGTGACATAAACCTTAGTACTGGTGCTATGTATTTATGGGTGGTGTTGTCTCCTTCAAACAGATGTCTGACAAACAGCAGCTGCATGAAGCAAGGTGGTTTAGGGATGAAAAGGTTTTTAGGAACAATAAAGCCATAATGCTTCACCTTCTCAAGGCCTGACTCTGCCTAGGTGCCTCCTAGATGGGGGGTGAATGAAAGCCTATCAATGGCAGAGAAATCTCTTCAAGTCATAGAAAGGAAAGAAACAGAAAGATGCCAGTTACCCATAGTCAGAACTCCTTCTTGGCAATCCCACTCCAGAGATATTGAATGGTACCCTTCCAACTCTAGCACAACCATAATACCCTGAGCCAATTTCTTTCTACCCCTCAAGCCATGTAGACTCGATGGTAGGCAGCTCTAGGCAGATACCACCTTCCTGGGACCATAAACATGTTTAAGCTGGCTGGCTGCTCACATACTGTCTCCGCAACAACTTCGTTTCAGCTACAGGCTCCTCTGCTCTTTTCGTCACCCCACTAATCACTGGAAGCCTTCCAGTACTTAAAATGGGCCTACAGGAAAGCTGGGGAGGGCTCTTTGTCAGGGACTGCAGGGATAGCATTAGGGTTAATGGTATTAAGCTGAAAGACATAAATCTAGATTAGATATTAGGAAGAAATTGTTTACTGTGAGGGTGGTGAGGCACTGGCACAGGTTGCCATAGTCATAGCTGCTCCATCCCTGGAAATGTTCAAGGCCAGGTTGGAAGAGGCTTCAAGCAGCCTGATCTAGTGAAAGATGTCCCTGCCCATGGCAGTGGGGTTGGAACTAGATGATCTTTAAGATCTCTTCTGACCCAAATCATTATATGACACTATGATTCTGACTCCTTTGCTTAGCTAATCCTCTCTAATGAACTCCTGAAGAATTAGATAATTAATGAATGTATGTGAGAATTCATTTGTTGTTTGCCAGTCATCACTCTGTTCATGTTTTATATTCCTTTTCCATCTACCTTCTGTCTTCCATGTTTAAACAAAGCCTTCCGGGGTGAGGGACACTCAGTGAACAGCAATGCACAGCACTGTGTGCTAACAAAATAGGTTTCTAATCTCAGCTGACCCTTCCACAACCCTTCAGCTTGGTCTGCCACAAATATCAACATATAATTTCAGATAATAGGTATTAATGAGTACTGAGGCCTCCATTTTAAACTGTGATCTCTGTATTTGCCTGAGAGGCTGATTTGTGATAACTGATGGACTGAAGTGTGGAGCACTGTAACCTCAGGGAAAATCTTTGTGTTTATTTGTAAAAGTGATTTTTTTACAAAGGTCCCAGGACTACCCACGTAACTGCAAATATGGAAATATGTTGCAAGTCAATCACTTTATTTGGTGCTTAAGCTGTTGTAGCTGGGATTCACATCACCCAAGAACTAGTAACATAGCCTATGGTGATCATTTTTGTTCTCTTCATAGGCAGCAAAGACAGACAGAAATCCTCAGAGACTGATTTATCTTGGGTGTTAAAGTTCCCCAAACCAGATGGCTCCAGAGGTTTACTCTCGAGATAGTTCAGAAAATGAACCCTTCCCTCAGTAAAGACATTCCTTCAAACAGGAAATTGCTCCTGTAGGACCAATTTGTGTTCAATTCTCCTCTCCACATGCAAACAACAAGCCTAATATGTGGCCTATTTGTACCATCTCTATATTTGCATTCCACCTACCTTTTCAGTTTATTCTGCCTCACAACATTAAAAGACTGCTCTAAAGATTACTGTTCCCTATATTAAATTGAAAATAGAATCAGTAAAAAAGATACCCTCTGTGAATCATACATTTTGTAAAATGCTATCACAGTAGCATTTGATTTCAGTACTTTTTCATGAGCCCACATACAGACTACTAAGACTTAAAAGCTGTGCATTTTGTATGTCCATTTTGTGACACCAGAGAAGTAACCTACAGGAGACTCAAGTAACTTGAAATCAAAAGGAGCTGAAACTTGTAAGGTAATAATCATATTGAATATGTTTATTAAATTTGTTTATCTCTAGGTTTCTTTCCTATCAGCTTAGCCTATTTAATTTCAAATATTTCCCATTGACTTCTTTTGGAGATAATTGCCAGTGTACAAAAAAAAAGCAATGCATTTCACCAGATTAAACAGAGCAAGTAGAATGAATCGTTGCTTCATAGTCTTTTTTGGAAGGAGAGACAGGAGAGACATTGATTTAAAGAGTAAAGTAATTGGCACATCGAATTTTGATCTCACATATAAAAAATATAAAAGTTCAAGAGAACAGAGTATTCATCAGAATTGATCCAGTGTGACAAGGTACTGCACAACTTCTGAAAAGTCATGTAAAACAAAGGCTAATAAAAAAAAAAAGGTCCAGACTACCAAATTCAACCATTTCTTCTCTCTGGAGGAAAGGTTAAAAACCGAAGAGAGCTTGGTTTATTTTTGTTTGGTTTGGTTTTGTGGTTTGGGTTTGGAGTTTTTTGGGGGATCCTTTGCCATTTTATTCAGGTCTAAAAGAAATGGGGCAAAATAGGTGACATTTAACTAAGAAACTTCCTCATGTATTACAGCTTTGCAGATGCAAACCACTTGACTTAACCTCCAGTAAAAAGTCCAGATTAGTTCATTGTAGCAAGTCTTTTTTATTTATTACAATGGGGTTGGATCGGGTTTATGAATAAAGAGAAGTAGTCCAATTTCTAGGATTGAAGGTTCTAGTCTTTGTTTTGCTGTGCTAGCAACTGCTGACCTTCAAGACGTGCTACAACAACACATCTGTTTCTCAGACTCTCTCTGAAGAAGGAGGAACCAATTCAGTTGTGTAGATCAACAAAACAAATACAAATCAAGATACAAGCATTCCAACAAGCCTTTTGCATCTTTTTTTAAAAAAAAAAAAAAAGAGAGAGTGTCAATAGCAATAGTGTCTCCACAAAAGCAGAGCAAAACTGAAATAGCATAAGGTACCCTACATTAAAGAGAAAACGGTAGATTCTCAAGGTGAGAAATCCTTTTTTTCTGGTTTTGCATTTAATAAACGCAATTTAACAAACTAGAAAACTTTGGCTGTAATTGAGAGGACAGTAATGACCTGGCTGTTTCTCTCTTGCCTGCTGGCTGTAGCCTCACGCAAACCTTTGAAGAGACAGTTAGACGAAAGCTTTGGTATCAGGGATACACCAAGACTGCATTTGTTGTTTTCCTCTTTTAATAATTTCATTACCTTTGTAATACAAGACAACCTTTTTCTTGGTAGAGTAAATATTATCTTCTTGTAAGGATCAAATTTTACGAAAGTGAGACATCTGCTTCGCCTCTGGGAACATCCGTAATCCAAGTGGAGTTTGGGAATCACTGGCATTGAGTATATTTCCTGTTAAAGGGCCAGGGTCACCCACATGCAATGAGTAGTCCAAGGGATATCATAAGAGACTTCAGGGCCTTGGAGCGGTTAGCAAAGAAATCTAGAGCACTGGTTATTTTTTCCCCTCTTCTTCCAGTTGTAGCCAGTGACATCGGAAGAATCAGATGGGCTCAGTTCATTTATAATTTGCTCTGTGGGATGGTCATATAATGGGATGGCTGATATGGCACCAGGCTTGCTGGCATCAGATGGGATTCACCCTTCTAAAAGGGGGAAGAGGGTCATTGCTCAGGGGATTCCAGGGCTCATTGACTACTTCAAACTAGAGTTGAAGTAGGAAGAGGATAGTATCTGGTTTGCCTGTGAGAAGCTGTGGGATGAGACACCAAGATTAGGGGGATGGAGTTCTAGCGAGGGCCCTCAGCCTGTTGCTCTGAGATGTGCTGGCTACATTGCAGTGCACTTAAAGGCTTACGGAGATGAGCGAGGTTCTCCTGAGGTAACAGGAGCCAACAAGGAAACACCAGTGAAAAATCTCAAAGGAATTAAGGCGTGTTCCTCTAAGAAGATGTCATGGCCAACAGCACAGCTGAAGTGCCTCTACACCAATGCATGCAGCATGGGTCACAAACATGAGGAGCTGGAAGCCACTGTGCTGCTATGAAATTATGACCTAGTTGCCATTACTGAAATCTGATGGGGCAAATTGCATTACTGGAGTGCAGGTACTTATGGCTACAGGATGTTCAGAAGGTACAGGTGAGGAAGAAGGGGCAGAGGCATGACCTTTACATCAGGAAATGGACAGAGTGTAGAAGAGCTGTCTCTGAAGAATAGTCACAAGCAGATTGAAAGCTTTTGACTAAGAATCAGAGGCTGAGGTAACGAAGGGAACATTGCGGCTGGGGTCTACTATGGGCCAATTGGATCAAGAGCAGCCTATTGATGAAGCCTTCTTCCTACAGCTACAGGAACCTGACCTAGTGGAAGGTGTCCCTGCTCATTGCAGGGGGGAGTTAGACTAGATGACCTTTAAAGGTCCCTTCCAACTCAAACTATTCCATGATTTGATGATTCTATGATTTTGAGAACTACTGCTTCTTTATGACTTCCTCCAATGAAACACCCCACTGCAGGCAGACCAAAGAACGTAAGACAAGAAGCACAGCAAAGAAACTCTGCCACCCCCATAGATTATCTCAATAACAAACACAGTGCCAAAGAGGAGGAAAAGTCCTCACTTCTGGTAATAAAATAAATTCTTATGTATTTTGTGGAAAAAGACAGATGACTATTTCCAGATTAGAATAGGGAAATATATACATTTTTATTCCTTTAGTAAAGCAGTGGGTTAATAAATATCAACAAAGCAGAAAACTTGAACTGTAGATATACTGACCAATGAGACTGTAAATTGATGTTATCAAAGTAGGATATTTGGTAAATCCTCTGAGATATGGTGACTGTCCAAAAGATTGAACAGAGAAGACAGCAAACAATTTTTCCAGTATTCCCAAAGGATAGCGTGTTGAAAATGTAACTAAAGGTCTGTCAATTTAATATTTACCTTGGGCAAAATCTCAAGAAGACAAAATAGAATGTGATCAATAAAAATTAAGGGTGAGCAGCATAATTAATACCAAATAATAAGGTTTAATGAAAGATAAAACATAAAAGATGAATAAGTTGCATTTTTGGGGGGATTACTAGTCAAACAAAATGTGCATTTTTTAAAATAGCAGAGTTGTATAAGGCTATTTGACTTTCTCATTTAAATAAAAGAACTACTCAAACTTCAAAGTCTAGGTAAGCAAATTAAAAATTTACTAGAGAGATTTTAAAAGAAAATACTAAATGGGTATGATCTTTCAAGACTAAAATTTCTCTTAGGATTTTTTTTACCCAAATGTAGTTCAGAGGAGTTCATGGATTGGAAGGGAAGGCAAGAGAAATTGGTGGTAAAGGCTGTGGTTGCGAGTAACTGAATGAGATAAAGATAGCTTCTAGAGAGATATCCAGACAGCAGGAAAATCTCGGCTTGCCTTCATTTAATTATAGAGCTAAGTGTAAAGATCAAACAACTAGAAACAGGCAATGTGGGCTGTAAGTGGGGAAAAAAAAAAGAATTAATGTTGGCAAGAAAAAACCCACCCTTTTTAATGAAAGTAGACTGGAGAGAATTCAGATGAGATCCCTAGAACGGTCTGAAATTTGGAAAACCTTTCATGAGAGATTGAAGAAGATCAAGTGAATTTTCTCTCATATCCAAGCTTGCATTTCTACATCACCCCACTCCCATCACAGCACATGCTCCCCCTCCACTGCCAGTGCCAGCAAATGCTGGGTGTCTGCCCATGATTGGTGGGACTGAGGTGACCTCTTTAAGGCCAGGAAAAGAGAAAGCATTTACTCTAGGTAAGATGAGACACTTACTTACAGGCTTATATAAGGGATGGAAGTAAGCAGTTCAGACCTCAGATACACTAAAGCTGACCTCCAGTGTCCTGCAGAGCTATCCGGAGCTGCACACGGAAGCAAGCAGAGAGCTGTAAGAGAACCACCATGGGCAGAGCTGAACGGGACTGGCTGTTGCCAACAAAAAGGGAGGGTGAAGACAAAGGTTTGACTCCAATATTTAGAGAAAAAGAAATAATTGGAGGCATTGTTTTAAACTGCTTAAAAAATAATTTTAAAAGCGTAGATTTACTGTAAACCAGCTACAGAATAAAAAAAAATAGAGTTGGGAGCAGTTAAAGTTATTTTGGTTTATGTGTGCAGGAAGAAATAAGTATTTTTTGGATTGTGAGCTGAAAGTGGAAAATGCAGGCTGAAAAAAGAAATGGGTGATAGCAGAAGATGAAAATAGCAACGGACAGATTAGATTACCACAAGACAGGTGAGGTTTGCAGGCACCTCTGGAGGTCATCAAGTCCAATCTCTCTGCTCAGAGCAGGGTCATCTACAGCAGGCTGCTCAGGACGACTCAGTCTGAGTTTGAATATCTCCAAGATTAGGGACTCAGCAGCCATTCTCAGAAACCTGTGCTAGTGCCTGATCACTCTCACAGTAAAAAAAATAGGGGGTGTGTGTTTAGACAGAATTTTCTATATTTTAACTTGTGCCCACTGCCTCTTGTCCTGTCATTAGGAACCAAGAAAAGCCTGGCTATACCTTCTTTAGTCTTCCTCTTCCAGTATTTACCCACATGGATAAGATCCCTCTGAGTCTTATTTTCTCCAGGTTGAACAGTCCCAGCTCTCTCGGTCTGTACTCATATCAATGATCCAGTCCCTTCACCATCTTATTGGCCCTTTGCAGGACTCAGTCCAACATGTCCATGTTTTTCTTGTACTGGGGAGTCCAACTGTGGATCCATCAATCCAGATGTGCCTCACTAGTGCAAAGTAGAGGGACAGGATCACCTCCCTTGACACACTGACAGTGTTCTTCCTAATGCATCCCCATACTGAGATTGTAAAGGATGGGATAAGTAGAAGAAAGAGAAAGGAGTCAGGAAAACACATTTGCCTCTCGGAAAGGAGAGAGAAATGATTGCAAAAGGAAAAAAAAATTGAAGCAGCAAACAGCAATAATATTGTGTCTATTTGTTCTTTGATAAGATATAGCAGAGAAAGAGCCTGTTGAAGAGTTGAGTACCACAAAAGAATTCATGGATTACAGGCATCTCATTCAATTCAGCTGGTGAAGTAGAGGGATTTAAGAAGAAAGGGGGCATGGCTGAAGGAAAAGGAGGAGGAATGCTTAACAGAGGGAGCAAAAGTGATTTCTACTAGACATTCTTTACTCCAGGAGCAGGACTAGAAAAAAAAAAATATCTGGAAGATTAAAGGAGTAAATGTGCTATGTGAGGAAGTCCTTGGAGAAGATTACAATGGGGAGCTGAGTCATGGCATGGGCCACAGCAGGAACATTCAGCTCTTGAAGTAGATAAAGCCACATGCCTTCGAACTTCACAAGAATTTCTATTCTTTTGCATAAAGCAGAAGAGCCATCACAGCCTCGGTGCTGAGTACTACCCTAAAGAGCTCGGTGGTTAAGACATTCTCCAAGGCAGGAGACAGGGATTTGGATTTCTTGAAGCAGAGGTGTGAACTGAACATGGATAAGTACCATAAAATGTAAGCTATGGATTAGCTCCCTTTCTAGTAGTTAATATTCTGCCTAAGTGGGTAGAGGGCACATACCAAAAAAATGATGTATTGAATCCTATTGCTTCTGAGGTTTTCAGTAAATCTGGGCTATTTTTAAGAATAAAAGCTGAACAAGGACTGTAAATTGAATGAAGATGTCCAAATATGCACATTGAAAAATAAAGAGTCCAAAGAGTAGAAAACTCTTAAATTTGCCAGGCAAGCGGTTAAGAAAATTCAATAACATATACCTGAAACGTGGCGTATTTGAACAAGGAGTCAGATAGATATTTTTTAAAGCAGGGATAGTTAAACTATTAGAAAAACCTTTAGGTACATAATGGACAATCAATCCTGTAAGTCTTAAACAAACATTGCATTCCTCATAGTAAGGTAGTTTCTGATTCAAAGCAGACTATAAAATCTAAACATAGGAATCTTGCTGTCTTATATTGGAATTCAGAATTGCTGATTATTATGGTTTAGTCAGTTTGTTAAAATGAGTTTGTCTCAGCAATGAAAAAGCAAGGAGGTTTCCTCTTGTAACTTCCAGAACCATACTGATCCCTGTTGGAAAGTTTGTTTCTGAAATAGCAAAGAGATCATCAGTGCAGATCATATTGAGGCACTAAAAATTTCCAAAATAAAAAAACAAACCTCCATTTACTGGTTTACAGCTTTACATAACTGATAATAAATTTGGCCACTGTAATTTATAACTAGTGGACTTCATTTGCATTTCAAAACTTTTATCAAAAGTTTATTCTAACAAGTAGATAGCAAACACATCCAACTATCATTTCGTAAATTTTCTATAACCCCTTTAAAAAGATGTTATAACACTCTTTTGCTTTCAAGCTTAAAGTTTTGGCAGTATGTATGTGTGGGGAGGTGGTAATTCTGATATACTGGAAGCTTTCCAACAGGATAAGAATAGCATTTTCCAGACACCCTCCTAACATCAATAGATGCGTGTAACTTCTTATCACCTCCATTGCAGGTTATGGTTCTCAAAGACACTTCCTGGACCACTGTTCATATAGATTTGTTTGTTCTGTTCAGAAAGATAAGAGAGGAAAAAATAAGATACTTTGCCATTTAAAAGGGCTGGAATAGCTAATGTTTAAAATAGTTTCTAGAAAGCATTTCCAATAAGAGATCGAAATCCTGGGCAAGAGGAAGCACTTTGAAGATTGTGATCAAGTTTCACCTTTGAAGACAGCCAAAAGAAAGTAGACAAGCTTAATAGAAGAGGTTACTCAAGGTGACTCACCATCACTATTCCTGAATTGAAAGTAGCAGGCTAATAAAATGTTCTTCTCTTTCTTTGGATATGGAAACACAGCAGCAGGATCACAACTGAACTTTAACTTGTTAGTGACCATGGTGAGTTCCCCTCCAATTCAGCCTTTGTCAGTGGCGTCTAGGGGTATCATTCATAAAGTGTAGAGATGCTATAGGCTCACTACTTCAAAAATACGACCTACAGGTCTTAGTCTGATTAGAGTACAATACAAGGATCTGATTAAAGCAAAGACATTTCCTTTAAAATATATGTGCGTGCATGTACATACGTGCCACTCTGCAGACATTTAGCTTCAGCCCTGATATCAACAAAAAGAGGCTGGGTGAGGGAATTCTTGGAGGTATGGTCATGCATCTGACTTTTGGAAAGCATTAAAATGTTGTCGTCTTCAGAAACAGAGAGATATAAATTAAATTTCAGTAAACTACAGAGACAAAAAGAAACAAGAAACTAAAGCTAACCTTGCAGTAGTTCGTCCCACTTATGTAAGTCACCAAGGTAAAACAGGCAGGGTGAAGAACTAGTATGTCAAAGCACAAAAGATGTGGGAGAGATTGAATAAATGTCAGTCTTATTTCAAGTTTTATTTCTTTCCTATGTTGTATTTCTTTCAGAATATATTTAAAAGAGCCAGTCTACAATACACATCTGTTTCTTCGTCTGCTGTTGAATATAATAGCAAAATAATTCTACAAATCCTTTACAAAAAAATCAAAACAGAACACCACAAATCAAATAATCAACACTTCTTGTTCACATTCCAAAAGAAAACCCTCTACCTGCTTCTCTAGTTCAAGTCTCTGAGACATTTTTGGCTGGGCATAAAGGAGCAAGTAAACACAGAAATTACTGCAGCTTCTGCAGCCACTAATGTCTTTTTTTTTCTACCAAGGACTGGAATAATTACATTCTGCAAGAGGCAAAACAATTTAAGAAAAAAATGACACATTCTCTTATTAAAAATTAAATAAGACTTTCATAATCAGCTGGTTCAAATATGTGTGAATAATGACAGCTAGAAACCAGTCTCTGCATATTGCTCATGAAGTAGGTGTGAGGCTGAAGTCAGGGTAAGAAGAAAAATCATGATAAAAGAGCACTTTCTTGGAGTTTTACAAGGTCGTTTGGCCAAGGCCAGATAAAAGTGAACATTTCTCCAGTACCCTGTAACAAGAGAGAGAAAACAGAATTAAAAATTATCTTTTGTAGCAAAACCAAAATCAAAGTCAACTTCTCTAGGATTAAGACCACTGGAAAATAATGTCTCCCTTTTCTTCCAGCAGGTTTTAGCTTTTAATTATGTAAAGCCTTCATAAAGTATTTTCTATCTTTTTGTAAATTTAATTTACAAAATGTGCTAATTATCTGCAGAAATATGAATGACACTTTTAACAATATATTAATGAAAGAAGCTGATATTTTTCAAAATCACAATTAAAAAAGGCTTAAAAAATACCCATCCATAATTCTCGTACAGTTTATATGTAAATATATTATTGATATTGTAGATAATGTGCAAACAACAAATAATCCAATGTGTTGAACTCCTTCAGCTGCCCACAATTTACAAAACCTAATAGTACTGTGGGCTGCAAAAGATGGTCTTCTCTTCCCTTGTGGGAAATTACCTTTATCTACTCGCTGTTATTTCTTTAGTGAATTTGAGTTAATTTTTAATAACAATTTTATTATTTTTAAAACTGAAATTTAGATACCATTTTCAGAATACACCGCTGCTGCAAAAATAGTAAAATAACTGTTGGAGCAGAAAATGAGGAAGAAAATCACAGAAGAACATCTACATTTGTGGGAGAAGGGTTGAAAGCAAGGAGCTTCTTTTGAGTTTGATTGTTTTTGAAATTCCACTTTATGAGATCCTAGCTCTCAAAAAAAAGGAGTTATGTCAAAGCAGTCCCCTAAGGCAAGAATAATATGTGTCAGTAGCTAAAATTGCTTCAAAAGTTCTCCAAGCTTAGAAGTAAAGGCTCTGCATAAATGTTTATATCGGAACAAGGAATTAGGGTAGGGAACCTCTTCCAGAAGAGAACATAGATCACAGTATCACAGTATCACAGTATCACAAGGTTGGAAAGGACCTCTGAGATCATCAAGTCCAACCTACAACCTAACACTAACACCAACACTAACACCAACCATCATCTAAACCATGGCACTCAGATGCAGCAAGCCTCATGAATTAGGGTAGGGAACCTCTTCCAGAAGAGAACATAGATCACAGTATCACAGTATCACAGTATCACAAGGTTGGAAAGGACCTCTGAGATCATCAAGTCCAACCTACAACCTAACACTAACACCAACACTAACACCAACCATCATCTAAACCATGGCACTCAGATGCAGCAAGCCTCATGAATTAGGGTAGGGAACCTCTTCCAGAAGAGAACATAGATCACAGTATCACAGTATCACAGTATCACAAGGTTGGAAAGGACCTCTGAGATCATCAAGTCCAACCTACAACCTAACACTAACACCAACACTAACACCAACCATCATCTAAACCATGGCACTCAGATGCAGCAAGCCTCATGAAAAGGTAATTTGAAACTAGAGGACCTGATTTCTCCAATTCAATAGTGGATTTTTATTGATAGCCTCCATTGATACAAGTTTTGCTCATGGGAAACAGCAGCAAGAATGCAGTCCAAGACAAAGTCATCCTCTTTCACGTAAGACTGCTGAAACTTTGCAGAGTTGTCTCCTGTATCTCCAGCCACATTATTGCTCAGCTTCCCAGGTTTATCCCCTCGCAGTCCACGACATGGAGAACATGGTTGTATGGAGGTTTCAGCACTAAATATCACTGCACCCTGAACAGATGCTTTCCATGCCATTAGCACTTCCTCTGACTTGAAATACACCTTCTGCAGTTCTTTATGTAAGAGCAATGTATGGTCCCCAAAAAAGAGTCAGAAAGCATTTATTTTAATATCCCCTCTCATTATACTTGACAATTAGACCACATAAGCAGTCATAATCAAATATCAAATATGAAGCTAAATTAACACCAGCATTGGTACTAAAAAGAATAAACAGATTCATTATCCTTACCTTTCTCCTCCTTTATTCCAAGTAGTTTCACTTCTGGATATAAGAAAAAAAAATGCATAGCACATTACAATGTTCAATGCACAGTACAATCACATATTTGTGCAAGGAATTACAGCTACCCAGTAGTGTGGAACTTTCTTGATTACTTGCAGCCCTTTCCTGTCTTTTGAAATTCCACTTAAAATAACAAGTAAAGCCTTCTGCAAGATACCAGTTCTAGCGATAAATATTTCTTCAGTTTGAACTCAGTATGAATACCAGGGTGCATCGACTCAGGAGACAAACATATCTCGGTTTTGCTTGAATAAATCAATCTAGAAGTGTTTCAAATATCTTCAGATGCCTCAATCCTTTCTTGATCTCACACAATTTGAAAGAGTGAAAAGTTTCTTCCGATCATCCCCAGACTACCCCTACTCTCTTTTAGGATGAAATTTTCAAAGCAAAGAATGATTGAGTTCAAAGTCAAGCCAGGCAGAACACATCTGCATATGCTGTTTGACTTCTTTGACAGAGGTAAGTCATTAAACTCAGCTACAGCACACCTGCATCTACTCATCTGACATCGTTATGTTGATGCCGTACTTCTGCTGAGTAGTTTATTTAGCATTCTGCTAGGGAAGACTGGCACATTATTCTCTCTCTCAAAAAAAAAAAATCAAAACACCAAAACCCAACCAACAATCACTTTTAGGAAAAAAATTCATATTTTTTCCTATTTAGATTGTACATAGACTAATCAGGTTAAAGATAAGTTAGTAAACCACATTGTTGGTTAAAAGAAATGTAGCCGTTGTGGATTGCATTCTGGAACCCTCTTACATAAATATTTAATTCACAATATTCCCATGCTAAATCAAAGCTTCTTCTTAGTGATGGGAAACCAGCATTTTCAGTACAATTTTACCAACCTAAAAGCTCATTAAAGTCTGCTTTAGAGACTAATTGTTTGTGGAACACTGAGGCATCATGCTGGCCTTGTAACTTCAGGGAACTTTGAGCTGTAGTTCAACAGTAAACTTTGTGACATTCTGCCTCTCAATTTGGTACCAAATAGCATAAATCAAGTTTTGCTTGAGACTCCAAAGAAACATTGCCATAGATCATGCTACAAAAACTAAAACAAGTATTAACCAGCAAACCATGTTTATTTAAAATATTTTTACCCACAAATCATGTTTCCTGAAAACAAATTTATCCAGTATACATCAAGTTCCCGTTCTGCATATGAGAAAGGAAGAGAATGTGGTCTCCTGTCACACTGCACCTGTGTATTCAGGACATAGTTGCTTACCACAACAAGTATCTAGAATTATACATCCACAGAAAGAGCAGAGTCAGCATCCAAGAGAGTATTTCTCATTCTTACACTTGACACCAGAGTGTAATGGAGTCATAAGACTGGAAGGTGCGATATGTCATGCTGCCTTCTACAGTCCACTAAGGCTCAAAGAGTTTCAACAAGACAACTAGTATTTCATAAAAGAGTAGACACATAAATATCATCCATTCACCATATGACCTCTCTCCATTAGTAGAGTAGACAAAAGCATCCCTGACAGTGCTCCATAAAAAAAATAGAAGGGCTTTGTTTCAGGCTTGCCATGCATTAATATTTGGCCTCTGCAAATGTCACCATACTCGAACACAGGCAAATCTCACAAAGGAGGGAATATAAAAATGTGCTACTGTTTTAAAGTTAATCTTTTGTAAAAATAGAAGGATTTTAATATTTAAATAAAACTGATCATTTGTGCCACTACAACAAACATGTATTGTTTCAATTAAAGCCGAGTAAGGATTATATCTTATTGAATGAACTGTCAAAATGACAACTGTTATTTTTTTACCCTCCTATCTTAAAAGGTTTATCCTTGTGTTAGAGACAATGGCAGCCCAAAACTTTCTCGATACCATACATCAAGATGCGATGCTCTCTCAAGGGTGCAGTAGCTCACAAAGGGAAGTGTAAATTAATTATTTTGTCTTCCCATTAGAAAAGAAAACCATACAACCACCCAGAGAGCGCCCTGGCATTTATAAGCAAAGAGAGAGAAAAGAATTACTTTCATGAAGATACTTCTTGAAATAACAGCTTATAAATATTCCTAATAAAACAAAGATATCTGGAGGGTAGATGAAATAATGAAAACTGGTTTCCTATTCATTGGGGAAAACTGGGCAATGCAACTGTTCTCTTCCCCCCTGCTCAGACACAATAAATTTGCCTTTCCTTCTCCCTCTCCGTGTCCCCTGGGATATGTATGTCCCTTTTTGCCTCTCCTAGCCTCCAGAAAAACAGGGCAGAGCTGCAGCTCCTCTGGAGTTGAGCCCATGCTGATTAGTCAGAGGGTTATACAGAATGCCCAGGTCCTTCCCACTATACTTCAGAGTGGGGCACTGTTTGGGGGTTTCTCCTCTGCCCAGCCACTGCTTTTCATGAAACACTTAGAAACTTAGTCATCTTTGAGACTGATAATAAATTTCAAATTTGACTAAGATTGACCAGCAGGTTGAAAAGGTAAATCAGTAACATGATACTATGATCAGTTCCTGTGACTCTGAAGTTGTTGTGACTGTAAAGAGTCTAAGCAGGAAAAAAAGAAGTGGTAAAGAGAATAAAAATCCCCTCTTCAGTGCCACTGCACTGATGGACCAGGCTCAAAAATTACCTGCAGGTCAAAACTTTGGGAATCTTTTTTCATTTCTTTTAAAAAATCTTAACATACAGTCTGACCTGCTTGTGATATCTCCCTCACAATGTAAAACGCCACTCTGCAGACTACATGACTTGTAAGTCCCACCTGTAGTTCAGCTCTTTTTGCTTAAAAACCCAAGGGAAGGAAAAAGAATCTTGGTATAATCAGACACTGAGGTTACAGCCTCCCGCCTATCTTTTGAGAGATATTTTTCTTTCTTGCTCTTGTTACAAATACTCATTTTGAATTCCTCTCCATTATGAAATATCCTTTCATAGTTCATTCTTTGTCTGCTTTGTTTAGTCTTCTAATCTCACATCACAGCATAAAAGAAAACTGGATAATCTAGCATTATTGAACAGAAGGCAGGCTCCTTGGGAGCCATTAAGTAAACATCAGAGTAGGATATTTATCAATTCTACACACCAGGTTTTATTGCAATTGTGTTGATGCATTCTTTGAATATATGTATATTTTTTTAAAAGTGTAGATTGGCTGCACACGTCACAGAGCCTTCTGTTGTTAAAACTGTGATTGGGCTGAGTGCACTTGTTTGGTGGTTCAAACACCTGCCCTGTGGAAGAGGACATATGGCATCTGGCTAAAGGCAAACCCTGTTCCCTCTTCAGACAGTGGCAAGGTTTTCCATAGTGACAGTAGGCGCTCTGATGGAGACGCTGAGCAAACTGTTTACAAATGGTGATAAAGGACAGAAAGTGAAATAAAAATAATAATTTCTGGCCTTGCTGTCCTTTTTAACCAGGCCCCATACAGCAGCATTAGCTTTTTTTCCCCTTACTAGGTATCAGTTGGCTCTGTTGTACCTGAAGTCTCTAATTCTGCTGAGTAGACATGCTGTCCTTCAGGAGGTGGTTCAGGACTGCCATAAGAAGTGTTCTCTTACTCATACTCTTTTACTAACCTGGATATCTGTAATTTGGCTTCCAAAAGCTCCTGGATTTCCTAGCCCATGATACAGGGCCTACATGTAAAGCCCCTAATCAACTTGTTCTCCAAGCAGCTGCCCATAGAACTTACGCGAGGTCAAGCTGGCAGGTCCTGCTTCCTCTCAGCAAGATGAAGAGAATTGCTACCTACAAAGGCAGCCTTATTCAGAGCTTCCTGAGCCCTCTGCCACAGCCTAGGGCTTGCCCAAAACTTGTAGTGATTAAGATACTCTTTCTCCCAGTTCCAGTATCGGGAAAACTCCATCAGCAAGAATATCTGCTACTTTATCATGCCTTGACTTCATAGATGTTTGAGCCCAAGTCTTCCTGGTACATCTGCACGACAGTTCAACCAATCTAATTCTAGCTTTCTGGTTATCATCTAAACAACTTTCTCTACACTGGCATATTCATTAAATTCTATTAGTCATCCTTTTTCTGCTCAGTCTTTGTAATTCTTCCATTTTTGCACTATGGTGCTCTCAGCAATGGAATTTCAACATAATAGAAATTTCCATGATGGGAATACTACACAATATTTTTTTTTAACACTGAGGAGTGCAATTCTAAATAACAGTAGCACTAATGCCTCATTAGGGCAGCTATAAAGGTTTAATGGATGTTTAATAGGCTACAATCAAGATATCTTTTCTTCAAAGAAATGTTACAAATACTATATATTTTAAATTGGATGCAGTTCAGTCTTCTTTGTTCATAATTTTACACAGGAAAAGAAAATGAACAGCTATACCTTTCAAGGGATATTTTACCTCCACTTTCAATAGCATTTCCAAACATCTTTTATTTAAAGACTTTCAAAAAATCCCTTACAATTTCACTACCACTGTTGTGAACTTAAGGAAGTACCTTGGATTTGGTTCCTTGCATGCAAAGCAACCAAGTTCTGCTGCAAAAGCAGTTGCTCCTCCCTTTTCCCATTTGAACAGCTGATACAATTAAGACACGACTTATTCTTAAAAGCTATTGTAATCAGTCAGACAGGATTGTAAATTCTGTCAGGCAGGCTAAATGCACACAGGCACATACCCTGGAGAAAATGGCTCATATGGAGAAAAGATCAAGTTTTAAACAATCTCATTGCTTTCACATTTTGTACCCAAAAAGCTTACCGAGGTGCCTTTACCGAGGTAGTCCAGGCTCCCAGAAGATCCAGGTGGGCTATTAGGTTGCATTTTGTTCTGAAGTCGGTCCAGGAAAGCATTATTTACTCTTAAAATACAACAACAGCAAAACTGAATAATGATTGAAGGTAGCTGAAGAGTTCTTAAACTTTTGAATTTTAATAGTCTGTGAGTGGCTTTCCCTATTCTCAGTTTAATACCCACATTCCTAAAATATATTTTTTCAAGCCTGTGCTGAATAAACAGGGACTGGCATGAGATAGGGTGGATTTCATTTTCAGTTAACTAGGTGCATCCTTATCCTATGATCAGTCTGTTGTGATTTAAAGGCATACTGTGGCTGCTGTGAGAAATGCACCAAAGCTCTCCAAAGAAGAACAACCTGCATACTACCACCCACCTTATCAGGGAGGTTAGCTATTTTGACAATACACCTTAGGTAGTCTTTCAGCCTTCAGTATGCAACTAGAGTTTCTAGAAGTACTGATTTCCTTAATGTCAGTGGAAAAAAAAAAAACACCACTTAAGATTGTTACTAGTAGAGACAATTTGTGTAGCTGAGAACTTTCCCAACCATCCAGCTCTGAAAACTCTAGTGTTTTCTTGTACTGCTCTATCAATCTGGAAAGCATCCACAGATACAAATTTACTTTCCCTCAATCTGTTTTAAATATTTTCAAACCTTTTGAAAACTTGTTTCTTTTTTCCCACTATTAATGCTTAGGACTGACACACATGCTTAGATATGACTGTTGCTTTAATGTTTTATAGCGCTATTGGTAAGAATGATGTAAAATGCAAGATACTGGATTATTTCTATCTAGGGACATGAGATGGACTGAATCGAAAATCCTTCATTAACTTCTATGGGTAATTATCTCAACATCTTTGCTAGACAGAAAAAAAAAGAAATGAAAGCAATATGGAGAGCAGTTGCCTACAGAAGTAATTTTTTTACTATTTCCCTAGTGATATAAAAAAGGAAAAAACTTTTTTTTTTTTTAATTTTTGAGTCTGAGTATTATTTCTTTTTACCAGCAGAAAGGAAAGCTGAGAATAAAGCTGTGCTTCGAGGTAGTGGAAAGTCAGTTAAGTGACAGAAGTGAAAACTTAGAACCGCTGACCACAGACAGGACTCAGCAGTGGGGCAAAGCTTGGGATATGAAGCAATGCAGCTGCAGAAGGCCTTGCTGCAGTGCAGCTTTGATCTATATTGATATCAAATCTCATGTTTAGCTCTGTTTGTTGACCCCAGCAACAATAAACCACAAAATGTGGCATGGATGAAGCAGCCCATTCTCAAATGAAATGAAAATAAAATAAAAGGAAAGAAAGAAAGAAAGAAAGAAAGAAAGAAAGAAAGAAAGAAAGAAAGAAAGAAAGAAAGAAAGAAAGAAAGAAAGAAAGAAAGAAAGAAAGAAAGAAAGAAAGAAAGAAAGAAAGAAAGAAAGAAACGGAGAGAGAGAGAGAAAGAAAGAGAGAAAGAGAAATGGAAACAGAAACAGAAACAAATAGAAATACAAAGAAATATAAATATAAATATAAATATAAATATAAATATAAATATAAATATAAATATAAATATAAATATAAATATAAATATAAATAGAAATAGAAATAGAAATAGAAATAGAAATAGAAATAGAAATAGAAATAGAAATAGAAATAGAAATAGAAATAGAAATAGAAATAGAAATAGAGTTTCTCAGGTGAAACCACCGTACCAGTAATTACCCCTGAAACTACTAATAGATTCTACCCTACACTGTATCCTGTGCTGATAGGATAAATAAAGGAAAAAAGGCACTCAGGGTCATATTGCATTACAGTGAGCAGTTGTAATGATGGATATTAGCAACTTATTTGAAGGCAAAGTTAAATCAGAGGCAAGGCCAGGGATACTTATTGCTATAATCTTCTAAAACATGAATGCCTACAATTTTGAGATCCTTTCCAGAGAGGAATTAAATTATAAATGTTTTTGTATCATACCTCCTCTGTTCATTTTGAAGTGCTCTTGTCCTGGATTCCTCTTCCTGCTTTTGTTTAATTTCCAATAATTCACCCTGGCAAAGATAAAAGTGGTAAACCCCCCCACCCAAAACCAACCAACTTACTTTTAATTAACATACCTATGTTGCAAACCCAATTATTTCCACAAGGTTAACTTCAGCTAACGCCACATACCAATCCCAGAACTTGTCTCAACAGCATTTTATTTATGTGACAGAATTATATTAAAAACTGTCTAGCATTGCACTGAATCAATTCTGTATGTGCCCTAAAAAGCGGGAAGTTACAGGATTCAGACATTTTCAGTCCTACAGGTAAAGGGGCATGCCAGACACCTCTCTGCTTCCCCTTGCCTCAGTCTATGTGTTTGATTGTCTCTGTGGGTCCAAAGGGTAAGAAAGCCAAAGTCGTATAGTAGGAGCAGACACAGCCACCACACCCATAGGGTAGGAAGGAGACATGCCTTTCAGCTCCTGGAGCGTGAGAAAACAAGAAGTGGGGTACATGGCATGGTGTGTCACCTCCAGCTCCCTGGGGCTGCCCCAGGGGGTGAGGAAAGGGCAAATGGTACCGGTTGGTGTGGTGAAAGCATGTACAAGCAGCCTACCATCCTTAAGTTACGTAATATTTGTGAATAGTGTCAAAGGGAATTCTTTTCAGGGGAGAGTTTGCGCAGTTTTAGCAGGAATGCAAAGGAAACATAGCTTATATGACTCTTCTCTGCATATGTGCTTGTTTGGCTGGCTCTTACTCCCTGCAACACACCCAAGAACTGAAGATGCAGATATTTCTGCAAAGAAAATTTGGCTTGCAGGGAGAGAGGGAAAGGACAAGAACAGACCCATCTTTCATATTTTCCATAGCAACTGAGCAGCAGTAAGAATAGGAACTAAAATGATGTGGTTAGATAAAAGCTTCAGTAACTGAATGGAACCACAGAAGTTTTTTTAAAAAAATCAATTTCAGTGGAACATTAAATAAAAACTATGCAATAAATGTATGAAGAAAATCAATAACTGCGAATGTGTTGTGTATCAATATTTGTCTAGCTCTAAAAGAAGAAACAGGATTAAGAAATAAAAAAGCCAACCTTAATTTTCACTGTTTTAAATAACTATTCAACCTGAAAATTAAAACCCAGTATCTGACTTTCCAATATGCTGAGTCCTCTCTTGGAGTAATGTTCCGAAATATATTGTGTGTATACGATGCGGTGTTCATAGCCTACTGAAAATTTCTAAATCAAGCAATACATACTAAAACCTGCTCTGAAAAAAAAAGCAACTGACAATACCTTTGTTTTATAGCTACACTTTGCTACAAGGTACACACAAGACAGAATTCACAATTATTTTAATAAATATGAGTTTAAAGTAGAAACAAGCCAACATATATCTGAGGGACAATTATTAGAGCCTTTAAAATACATATTATTTACAGTAGGTTTATAAGTAGTGCTTTACTGTGCGCAGTAGGTAGCAGCAACTGCGAAGGCAAGGAGCACTTGGAACTGTGTACCAAGAAAGAGCAGCTAACACCTTCTTGGCAAGCTGTGGAAATCAGTAAGGAGTCTAAAGCTCTACACAAGTCCCTTAAACCAAACTCAAAAAGAAGAGGCATGCTAATTCACATTTGTAGTTATTCGTCTATGGAGGAATAAATCTAAAGAACACAATGGCTACAGACCTTACACTTGTCAGGACTAGCAATCAAAGGTTGTTCCTCTGTTTAGTTCCTGCCAATAGGGATACACCTAGCAAGAAAGCAAGTAAGAGCTTCCTTACCCACACCTTTTGTTTCTGGTGTCCTGGTTGCTAGAATACCATGAAATGAAGACAATTATCCCCAGCATTTAAATAAAGATAGCAGTGAGGGGGGCTGAGTCACTTGTCCAGGTCTAGTAGAAATTCACTGCATGGAATTTGTTGCACTAAGATTCTGCTGCTGGGGAAGTAGTTTAACATTAATTTGGATGTTAGCAACAGCAGAGGGATAGCAAGAGGCTCAGTATTTACTAATATGTTTTCATATGATTTGCAGTCAATGCTGCCCTTCCTATACTTGCACAGTTTGACCTGAAGCCAAGACAGACAACACAGCACATTGCTATCACCTTGGGTAGATGAACTTTGTGTGGGTAATGTACCCAAATCCATGCCAGAGAGACTACAGCTGTTTAGATGCATTTCAGAAGATGGAGTTCAAACCTGCAGTTACAGCATGCCTGCTTTTCAAAGAATCACAGAATGGTCAGGATTGGAAGGGATCTCTGGAGATCATCCAGTCCAACCACCCTGCTAAGGCAGGTTCACCTAGAAGAGGTTGCACAGGAATGCGTCCAGGCAGATTTTTCCAGAGAAGGAGACTCCACGACTTCCCTGGGCAGCCTGTTCCAGAGCTCTGTCACCCTCCCAGTAAAGTTTTTCCTCATGTTCAGGTGAAACTCTCTGTGTTCCAGTTTGTGCCTATTGCCCCTTGTCCTGTCACAATTTAGACAATTTTAGACAATTCAAACCTCTTCATCTAGGTGGTCAGCAAGGGAACAGAGAAGCATGCAGACCTAACAGCAAATCTGAGTGTTTCACATCCCCATTTGAGAAAGGGGAGCACCAGAGTCCTCAATTCTCTAGAAAGACTGTTCAGAGTCTGAGATCATGATGCATATCTCACTAAGATCACTTCTGCCTGAAAGAGAGGAAGCTGGTTTCCTTAGTCTATGAAATCAGTTACCATCATCAAAAAATGCACACTTGTTCAAATGGAGAGGCATGCAGGAGTCAGTCACTCAGATGCAAATAGCCTTAAACCCAGAAGATGATTGCCCTGTCCCTTTCTAAATTTTACAGCTTGGTTCATCTCTCTTACGATATTTGAAAAGAGCGACTAAATCACATTTGCTAAAGAGAAGCTCTGTGTGTAGGCTACAAGTAATCAATGTATTTAATTGGTTTCACAGCATGTAAAAATGATACAATATGCAAACTCTTAACGTATAATTACCTTCCTCCTTTGTTCTTGCTTCATTTCTTTTGATCTTCTGTTTTCACCCTCGCGAAGAGCTTGTTTATAAGCATGGCTCCTAGCCTATTGTTCAGCAGAGAATATAAACATATTGGTGTGGGAGAGGAGGGACCAAAATCCCAAACCTTATTCCCAAATCTTTATACAGATAATTAACAAAACAGAAACGGTTGAATGATTCCTGTTACTTAAAAAAACATATAAGTCTCAAGACTAAAATTTAAACAAGAAGTGGTCTAAAGCCTCTCGGTGGTTTGATTTGCTGAATGTCCCTCTGCACATCACAACAAGGCAGCCACAGCACATCATATTCTGTGTCACAGTGGCAAGCATAAAGATACCCTGAGCAGTCAGAAAACACCATCAGGATATATGATAATGAGATGGGGTATTCTGGAGTATTGAAAATATTACCAAGATAACAAAGCAGAAGGGAGGCATGGTAACAGAGGGGAACCCAGGATTATTTCCACAGTAGTATTGGAAAGGCATTTGTGGAGGTAGGGCAGCAGAAGCTGAGAGATCACGCCTGCTATGTTATTTGTGGGGCAGACAAGGGAACTAAAAATCTGAACTAGATACCATGAATGAAATATTCAGCTTTGTCATTTTTTTGTTAAAATAACTAGCCCTGTCCTTTCACAAGTTGTAGAACTTAGCAAAGAGCCAGCCTACAATTATGAACTTATAGGTTCCTTAGGATCTTAAACATAGGAACTTACACCGTAAAGTCTTTGAGCTGGGACACAGCACAGTGCATTAAATAATGAGCCAGTATAATTTAATACAAGAAGTGTGCAGGTTTGCCTTTGGTGAGGAATTTCTTCCAGGTCTACACAATGTTCTCAAAACTTGATATATGTGTGCAGAATGGCACCATTAAAATGACAGGCACATAATTTGCTGAAAAGACTGAACAGAGAAAGCAATTATTAATAGCTCAATTTTGAGTTGGGAGGAGTTGTTACATGTGTCCAAGGAGACTCATTCTGGATCCAATATTATTCATTACTCTCTGTAATGGCTTGGAGAATTGTGTGGAGTGTATGTTAATCAAGTTGGAAGACAATAAAAATCTACATAGCATTGGTAACACTTTGAAAGACTGGATTAAAATTAATTATGAGCTTGATTAAATAAACAGGCCAAAAAAGTCACCAATGATAGACTCTCCCCAAAGAAGTCAATTGGTTCAAGCACATCAAGTAACATTTGAAACTGATATTTGAACTGAAGTGTGCTAAATTAATATTACTATCAAAGAATGGATGTGAGGGAAAAATTTCCATCAACATTAAATTATCTCAAACATTTTTTAGAACAAAAATTTTTAAAATTTAAAAAAAATCATGTGTATATATATATGTCCCCCTGGTGGTTTCAAGACCTTTATCTTGCTTGTCCTCTCAGGGCGACAAAAGACAGTCTGAAAGCCACTGTCTTGCAATTGATCTTCTGTCCAATAATTCTGGGCAGAAGTTGGCTTCTTGAAGTTATAAATCAGCCCATATATGCTAAGATTTCTTTATGGTTTTCAGAGACACAATATTACTTGAAGAATCAAAGAGGGAAGGAACCTACATTCAGTATCAGCTCCCTTTTTCATGCAACTGATAACCAGGCAGAGATACTAGAGGCAAGACAGAGCTGTTGTATATTCTGTTTGCAACGGTTTTTACAATAGAAGGGCCTTGCATATTTTCAAGACTTCCAAGGAAATACAGAGGTAAATCTTTCTTTCCTTTTACTCAACTGTTGGTGTCCAAGGTTGTACACAACAGAGGGTTGCCCAGATTAGAAACTTTCAAGCTTCTACTGACTAAGGACCATGTAACAACAATTTCCATCCATTTGGCTCTCTGCTGTCTGTCTTCCCTTAATTACAAACCTCTCTAAAAGTGAAATGCTTCTGTCTCAGGGTTAATATTCCTCACTGCAAGGTTTTACATCAGTAGGAAAGCTTGCTTTAGAGTTGAAGAGACTAATCATATGTGAAAAAGCCTTTTTGAGGCAATTAGAATAATGAAACTTTAGCAATACTTACCAAGCTCATTCAAACTGTGACAAAGTCTCCAAGCAGTCTACGGAATCACTTTTACGATGCAGTGAGAAATAAGCTTCTCCTCTGACTAAATTTTCAATGCAGTAAATCATCCACTGACATGAACTAGTTGAGATGATTTCTTAAAAGCTTGCCACCAACTGATGTGTACAGAGCACATTTAAGAATCTAATCTAACCTTAGAATATAAATCTGGCTCTCATTTATCAGAGGGATACCTGTAAGTAATAAAGGCTGTCCCCTACTACGTAGGGTACCCTACTATGTAGGGTACTCTGCCAGGGTATATGAGACAATGTAGGCAATCTCATTCACCAAGAAAGACTTCTTGGTACTCACAGAATAATGTGTAGGCAATTAAGCTCAATTAGAATACTCCAATATTACACTATTGACAGGACCTGGAAAGCTGACAGAAAATATTGCACATGCCATGGTTTTGCTTACCCAGGCTGTAGATTCTGGGACACGATTAGCAATCTGACAGGAGTCACTCTTTGGCAAACCCAAGTCCAATCTGTTCAATAATTCATTGGTTTTTCTACAAAGAAATCCAATCCAAATAGAATTGTTAGTGCTTCCATAAAAATAAATACAGCTTTTTATTCCAAGCTTGGAATCTAGCCTAGACATTTTATCATGTAGCTGCTGAAAACATCACAGGTGGAACAAAAGGTTATGGAGACAGACAGAATGAAATGGGACTGAGGATACAGAACATATTACAGATAAGACATTTGCAAGGAGGAATTTTTAAGAAAACAGTTATTGCCATTTGCATATTTGAAGGTTTACAGTGGCTTTGCTTTCTTTCCTATTTGTAAAGCTCCTAAAACAAAGACTCACATTCCATTGGATGTCAGCAGATTGCAACTGCTTCACTGAATTGTTGAAAATCCTTCTACCAGATCCATAAATCTCAGGTAAGCTTTTCAAAAGATTACTTTAAGGAATTTTTCTTCACAATTAATGCAATGAACCCTTACAACAAATTACTTAATCAAGCAGCAAGACTTTGAAGCATTTTGTAGCATTGAACAAAAATGCTTGTCTTTATTTGAAGCAGAATTGCACAACATAGTCTTTTCTCATTCTAGAAAGGGCAATTCTATTTTTCCAATCACAACCCTTATAAACCAGATTTCCAAAGTAGCATCACTTTGCTTACAGTTTCAACCAGGAAGAGTCAAATAAGTCACTAGCAGCAACACAAACAAATGTTAAGAGTTGCAGTGCCATGACCACAAACCAGTTTCCTAACCTGCAGACACACGCACATCTATTCAAGTCTTCGCTCACTAAAAGGGATAGAGTTAGAGGAAAGAGACAATTTTATTTCAATATACAGCTTTGAAAAACATGAAAGTGCTGACGTGAGAGCAGAAAGAGTGCTTCAAGAGACATTCAACACAAAGATTTACTCTGCTAACAAGACAAACAGCTAACTCTGTGGGGGAAAAGATGCCACTACCAGAGACAGCTACTTAACCTTGGAGAAAAAGCCTTGGATGCCAAAAAGTGATGATGACTAACTGCTGAAACAGACTACCAAGTGTGTTTTTATCTTTCACTTCATGAACTGAAACAGTGAGCAGATATATTTTTTGAAAAAGTGCTGCTGGTTAATGGGTATACTGAGAAGAAGTGGGGGAAAAGAACAAGAACGCACAAGTTCTCTGCTGCTCTACACAATATAAAACCATGTTATCCCTTCAGGTACTTTTCAAGCTGTAGCAAGCCATGCTTTCAGCATTTCAGCATTCCCAGTCCATTCCCTTTTCTCCATTACTTAGGCAGTTAACGTGAACCTCAGTCAACACACACTACAGAAAGAACCAAGTGAAAAATAAGATTCCTTGATCTACAAAGTGCCTGTATATCAAGGTTAAATAAATTAATAGTCAACTTACCCAAGCATTAAACACACATATTTTTTCCATAAAAGATGAGTGGTTGAATGGAAGAAATGAGATTGCACAGAATAATTTTGAGAACTTGAAGTTTTAAACTGCAGATTTTTTGTTTCTCTACCTATGCTAAAATTGCTAAAATAATGTCTTTCTACACCAGAAAGACTAAGAACTCCTACAGAAAGCCTGGAATATATTTGAGAAGGTTGAAGCTCTGTATTGAAATATCCTGCAACTTGAGGGTATACTTGGATGACCTAATTCTTTATGGATGGCAAAAGAATGACACCTGGAAGTTCTCATTATTTGTATAAAAATGAGATGGAGGGTTAAGCCATTGCACTTCTTGTATCAGAACATTGATAGATGAAAAGCTAATTCAGTTTCAGTATTAGAAAAGATGATTACAAATGTAGAAGCAAATAATGTTCCTCAGTGACACTGTGCACTGCCTTTGAACACAGAAAACACCTTACTACACCAAATTAGGTAACACGTTAATAAAGCGAGCTGACCACAAGGAAGGAACTCAGGTTTCTGAACCTGACGGGAAACTAATTCAGTCAAGTTAGTCATATATGTTAATTCATTGTATATCAAATCTATGGAAATGCAGCAACACATCTGGAGTTGCCAGACTATCAAAATATTGTCTGAATGGTATTTTTCATAGTATTAAGCACATAGTCATAATAATGCAGAGCATAGCATAAGCCATGCTGCAAGGAAAGGGGGAAGTCAGAGAGACGACAGTTCAATTAATGTCCCAGAGAGGAAAGCATTATCTCCAGAAAGAAATCAGCATATCAAAGTGTCCATAGGTGTTCCACATTCAGACAATTGGAGCAACATCTCTCTTGCTGAATCTTCGAGGAATAATGAACGATGCTAATAAAATATCTTCCTCTAAACTAATAATTATTAAGGAAAGAAGAACATGAGCTGAAGAAATTAATTTGAATACAGCAGCACCCTGAAAGCCTTCAAAAATAGCTAGGCAAAAAAGATCCAAAATTTAGACAAATCAAGAAGATGGCACCTTCCTAACAGGCTTCTAACCTGGGCTCTGACTGGCCCTAAGCATTGGGCTGAAGGGAAGAGAGCTGTTCAGAAGCACTGGTTAAGCCGGAGAGACCTTATGAGGGTGTTTTGCCTTTCTCTGAAGCCTTGTCTCCCATTACACCGCTGGGAACAAGCCTTTGCTGCTGCAAATTAAAATAGGCTACTCCCATACTGGAACGTTTAAAAGCACTATGCAATACCCTTAGCATGGGAACTCAGCCATCCATATTGTGGCAACAGTTCCTGGCATAGTTTTGACCTCTTCCAAATAGCACTTTCACAAATAACTTCTGGCGGCTGTCTGGGAATGAATATCTACCGCACATAAATTCCAGCAGGCACTTTGGATGGAACTGCCCCATTTTGGGAGGTAAAAAAGCTTACTAGGAATGGAAGCATGCAGTCTCAGGCCTGTTGGCCTCAAAAGTGACAGTGACTGACAGTGTTTAATTTATTAATACAGATGCAGCCATGGTGGAATGAAGCAAAATACTGGATTTGGGGGCGGAAAAACTCTTAAGAGCTGTCATGGGAAAACACTGACTCTGCTGCCAGGATCACTGAATAATATGCTAGGAGAGGACAGTACATGACTCTGGAAATTAGTCCACATTGCAGATGCTTTCTATGGGTCCTCAGACATATGGCTTTAAATTTCATAACTATTCTTCAGGCAGAGATCTTTCTTAAAAGCTCTTACGTAAAAGAATATACTTGAAGATCAATGAGTATGTGTAAAATGCAGAAACATGAATTTGCCAGGTGTTTCACTGAGAACAGTGTAATTTAGGGATTGAGAGTTGGAACCCTGCACTCAAAAGCTATTTGTAGATCAGGGAATCCATACGCATTTCTTATTGTTTGGGACTAAATGCGTGTGCCACTGAGGAGAGACAAGGGGCTGAATACAAAAGCTGGAGTGAGCCCACGTTCCATTGGTCTAGGTAGGAGTTCCCACATTCTAACAGTGTCACCAGCCTTGACAGCCGAGAAGGAGAAAGATCCACAGTTGACTCCAGCGTGTGGAAGATCTGAAGACCAACAAGTGATTTCTTTGCAGGACTTGAGGTGTAAAATCCTGTGCAGAATAAGGTCTTCAACTTTGTATGTCATTTGACTTTAACTCTTGTCACATGAACAAGGCAACTGTAAGAGCCAGTCCTGAAAAGGATTCATCCTTAGGAACATGAATAAGGATATGGACTCAGGGCTCAGCAACTTTCTCCACCCAAAAGTTGCACAGCACCCCTTGCTAATCTTTTCATTTGAGACTGTATTCCTCTCGGAAATAAAGATGCAAAGAAAATAATTTTTCTGCCTACACATAAAGATCTTGGCTTAAGTCTGGTTTACAGACTAACATTTAAAATGCATCAATTAAAAAGCTTCTTGTAATCTTTGTTACTCCTTTCCAATGAAACCAGTGGCAGTTAATTCTTTTGCTTTAACTGATAGATATTGAAATGTCAGGATATAGAATAATGTACTGACTTTTATGCCAGTGCTTTTGAAAACAAAGCAGCACAATACTTTTACATATATCAAAAACCTATTTCTCTTGACAATTTTTGAAAGATAATGGCCATTCTTATTACTACTTAAAACAAGACAGTTCGTGAACTCCTTCTTTTGTGAAGCTGCAGGATCTCCAGCATTACAATTCTGCTCTAATGAATGTCCACAACTATGCTGAGCCATCCATAAACAGTAATAAAAAATAAAAATACAGAATCCCAAGACATGTAATAATTTTAGCCATTTCAGAGAGGAGACAAACATGAGTAGTTATGAAGACAATGGAAGTGGCATCTAATGCTGAATGACATGGACACATCAGCTTCCAAATTAATTGCCAGTAAGCAATGATACAGTGATATTTCACCATTTTCTTCCAGTTCAGCTGAAAATCTAGAAACCATGCATAACGCATATATAATGCTAGTTTCAAGCATCTGCCCAGAAGTTTCATGATCATTTTCAAACAATAGCTGGACTGCTCCTCTCAAAACCAAAAACAAAACCCAAAACTGAATTTCATTCAAGACGCAACTTTTCGCAGTACCCAGGAGGCATATCTATGCTTCTCCCCACTTCAACATATTTAGTCCGCTAAGCATAACAACTTCCTCAACTTCCACAGAAATTACGATTAGTTGCTTAACACTACCAAAGCCTACCCACAAGAAAAGCTGCCCTTCATTTCAGTAAGGACCATGTGTTCTTACTGATGCACTTGCTCTTTCCTCAACGAGGGATCTGCCTTGTGCATTACCATATATAGACAGTTGCTATGGCCCACAAACCAGGCTGGCTCATAGTAACGCCTTTGCTGCTCCTCTGTCACATGGCATAAAAAATCAAATGTTAAAATAGAAGAAATTCCAGAAGTCAACACAAAGGTCAATGAGATTACTATCCATTTACAGAGGTTTCCCATAAATTCTATGTTTGGAAATGGGAGGAGATTCCAAAGGAAAGTGTAGTTGGGATTTTCACTAATGAAAAAAATTTGCTAAAGTGGGAATGAAGCTGATAGATTGATAATACCATTTGTGATGATAATCCCACCAAGGTTACGTATTTAAAAATGAAGCCATTAAGAAAGATGCAAGTAGCCTAAGCGGGGACATAAATGGTTTTTCCTGGTATATAGTTTTACATGCCTGCTCTCATATCCCCTCCTCTTTGCAGAGATTTACCAGGATAAGAAATTTACAAAATTTAAGTAAGTTCAGAAGGTTATGAGCAACTGACAAGTTTCCCACAGCTGGGCCATGATGAGGGGCAAGGTAGCAAAAATATCTCCGTTTGCCAGCAACAAACACGCCCTCAACTCTACACGGATTCTGGTTCTCTTGTGATTCAGCTCCAACTCACACCTGCATGACAGAGTCCACTTTTTGGTAAGAATTTAAACCAAACACCAGTCATGTGCAAAGTTGTCAGCATGAACAAATGCCGATTTTTTGGTGTGTATGTGGGTTGGCTATTCAACTTTTGCTAGAAGCGCTAAGGTGAAAAATTTCAATGTGAAATAATTAACCCATTAAATTTCTCTATGGTGTTGATGGCTTTTCTGTAATGTCCTTTACTGGGAAGAAAGACCATCCTCTGAGTACTTAGTTCACCTGATTTCCAGTACAAATCCTTCCAGTAGCCACATACTAAGCTTGATGTAGTATTTACAGACTTCACTGGGAGTAATGTACAAGCATATAAATGAGGATTTGGACAAATCTAATGATAGTGATCAAAACTGTGCTATCTTTTGTTGGTAGGCTTTCTTGTCTGCAAGTTCTTGAGCGTTTGTTCTTGCTTTTGAGGATAAGAACAAAAAATGTGGCACTAGTTCATTTTAGGTATAAGGCTGTAAGAAAGCATAAAACTATTTTTTTTTAAAAAAACCCAGCCTTCTCAGCAGAATTATTTTTCTCACTTTCCACCCACACCCAAAACTAATCTTCTCTGTCAACCTACTTGCATTTTTTGTTTTCCTGACTGGGTGAAATAATACAGCTAGGCTCTTCTTTCCTCCCACCACTCACACAATATTCTTCGAAGTTATTTTAGACATCAACTTTCATTTATTATCTGAAGTAATAAGCATAAATCCAGTTTTAAGGAAAACACAGCTTTGTGTAAGTCTATTGCATAGATCTTCCATTCTGTGTGCTCCATCTGCGTGTGCAATCTGCTTCTATATTTTCAGCCAGCTTGCATGGGCAGATTAATGTGTACAATTAGAAAGCAACCTCACAGGCGTTCAATAAACTGCCTTCATTATTACACTCAAGAGAGTCCCTTTGGATGTCTATAAAAGCCTAGTTTTCTGCCTGTTAGCTAAATAATTGACAATGCTTAAAATAATCAGGAGCAAATGAACAAAACCAAGACCATTGTGGTGAAAAGACGCAAACAAAAGATCCTCAAGGCTGCAAACCCTTTTTGTGCCAGCTCTCTTTCATTCTCTCTAGCAGCCTATATTAAAAGTCTGGTCAGGTTTACATTTGCACTTCTGTGGGGAATATTCGTTACCAGCCTGCGGTTTGAATCTCACATCATAGGGGACTGAAAACTGGCAAGAACACTAGTATTTATCCTGTAGAAATAGATAAATAAATAAATATTTTTTTATTCAGGTTTTATTTTCTTGCATTTTATGACTTCTGAAAAAAATATTTTGGAAGGCAAGTGCATATCAGCTTGGTTTGGTGAAACTCCTGCATTGTGTTTGGAATATGCACTTACAGGCACTCTGGCAATTTCTGTTTCCAGCTCCAAATTCTGAGCAGAATGTATTGAGTGCACACATGTACGCGAGTGCAGTAGTGCCAGGAATTTTTATAGGAGTACAACCTTCACAAAAACAGAGGCACAGATAAGTAACAAAGGGAATAATGAAGTGATACAACAACAATCATGTACTATTAAAAAGTAACTCTACTTTCTAGACTGCTTTTCCCATTACATACATAGATAGATGGGTATTAGAAAAGCAGTGGACCACATCCAGCACCACAGTTTCTGAGAAGCTGAATCCAAATTAAATAAAAGCACCTTACTAGAGAGGTGGGCTAAAACCATATGGTGAGACACGCTACAGTTCAGGCACAAATTCATACAGCTTGCACAGCAAGCCACAGAGAAATGCAAGTAATGAGGTAGCCATCCCTCTTTACTGTTTAAATGACAATTTTGTGTCCTAATTAAAGAGGAATGTCCTGAAAGGTCCTGGCCCAGCCAGCCAATCTTCTTCATTCTGATTTGGAAAGATGGACACTCAATCCTTTCCCCACAAGAATTAGTAATTACAAAGCATGATGCAGACAAGCATGCATTACCTTTTAAGGCCCCTTGACAGAAACAGAATTTCTGCCACAGACCATCAATGTAAAATGCATTCAAAACATCATTACCCAGAAAGAAGGGCTCCATTTTACGAGTAAATAGTTTCCGTTAGAAAAGTGCACATGTACCCCTTGTTTTCCAGATCTGGCATATGCAGAGGCAGAAACATAGCAATGCTATCACTAATAAATCCCTCAGGTACTTCTCATTGTCAGTCTATTTGGTTTATGCAGCAAGGTTTTGGCAGTGCAAGGCTCTTGTGAAAAGCTGCTACAAGCTTCCCTTACATCTGACAGAGTCAATGCTAGTTGGCTCCAAGACAGACCTGCCGCTGGCCAAGGTCAAGCCCATCAGTGATGGTGGTAGTATTTAAGAAGGGGGAAAAAAACAGCTGTGCATCAGCAGATGGAGAGAGGAATGAGAATCCAGGAAAGAAACAACTCTCAGTTGAAGAAGGAGGGGGAGGAGGTGTTCTAGGTGCTGGAGCAGGTTTATTGGTAGGATTTGTGACCCCAGGGGGGACCCACACTGGAGCAATCTGTTCCTGAAGGACTGTACCCCATGGAAAGGCCCCATGCTGGAGCAGATCATGAAGAACGGTAGCCTGTGAGAAGTAATCATGTGGGAGAAGTTCATGGAGAACTCTCTCCAGTGGGAGGGAACCCACATTGACAGAGGGGAAGAGTGTGATGAGTTCTCCTGTGGAGGAAGAGGGAGCGGCAGGGATAGGGACAATGTGATAAACTGACTGCAAATCCCAGTCTCCATTCCCCTATGATGCTGGAAAGAGTTGGAAAATTCAGGAATAAAGTTAAGCCCAGGAAGAAGGGAGGGGTGGAGAGAAGGTGTTTTTTTTTTAAGATTTGAGTTTATATCTCATTATCCTACTCTGATTTGATTGTTAATAAATTAAACTAATTTCCCCAAGTTGAGTCTGTTTTGCCTGTGACAGTAATTGGTGAGTGATATCTCCCCATCCTTATCACAACACACAAGTATTTCATTATATTTTTCTCTCCCTGTCCAGCTGAGTAAGGGAGTTACAGAGCAACTTTGCTGGGCACCTGGTGTCCAGCCACAGTCAGCCACCAAATTCACTATAAACGGTAGCAATTCTGCCATGCAGCAATTACCCCAGACCAAAGTCTGCTCCTGTGTGCTTTTCAGGCTTTATATACACAGATCCTTTAGGAGATACCTTGTGCATTTTGTCCATTTTAGCCACCTAATAGAGTTTGAGTCCACCTAGGTTGGAGGAGCTGCTAATTTCAAAAGACAGAATCTCGCAAAGCTTTTCCATAGCACTCTTTATGTGTGTCTAGACCCCATTTTCACAAGATACAAACACATACTCAAGAATACTGTGATAACAGATACAGTTGACTTTCAAGGGCCAGTTGCACAAAAAGAAGCTAATGAGGCTTTCAAGAGAAAGGAAATAACTGTATTCTCCAGACAGTGGACAAGGTTGAAGACAGTTATTCCTTTTAGCATTCACTTACTTCATCTTACACCCTTTGAAAGGGGATTTCAGTGAGAAGTTCTTGTTTTTAATAGGAATTTAATCAGAACAACAAACTTCTGGGCAGTATCATACTTTACCGTCAGAGTGTGTTAATGACATCATAAGAATCTCAAGTGCCTTTCCTTATCAAATAAAGCAGCACTTCATACATGAGAGGTACTGATTGGGCTGTACTCTGTGGAGATTGATACAGCTAGAGGTGGTGATCAATTTTAAAAGGTTTCCCAGCTAATAAGACTGCTGGTAGGCATTGATCACCTCAGGAAAATTGTGGGTTTGCAGCTACAGATGTGTACAGAGGACAGACTAACAAGGCAGCTTATCTTTTGAAACGGCTCCACAGGCCATGACTTTGCAGAGGTCGTTGCTTTATATGCAGCACATGCCTTTCCTTCCCCCTCTCCTAGCAAGTAGGGTAGAAGATCAAAATAATCTAGCAGAGGCAGTGAGGAAAAGGGCACAACCTCATATTTGTTCTCTTCTCCTCTAGACACGGGGTCTTAGATGATAGAAGTAATGAGTCACCCATTTTTGCATAGTAGCCAGAAGCACGTCTTTAAAAAACAAGCATATTTATATGAACATACCTCTAATAAGCAGCAGTCCTTCAGTGCAATTACTTTACAAGATCTGAGATGTCGCACAGCATCTTCCATTACTCCTGGATGTTGTGCTCCGTAATGCCAATGTATCCTTGCAGTGTAATCTCAACAAAATCACACGGTAAAGACTGCTCCTCCTCTGCCCACCAGAGGATTGCTTCAAACCAGGGAAGGCATTAGTGTATGACATGGGAGGCTTTTGCTTAACAAAAATTGCACTCACTGAAGGCAGGTCTTCAGCTCACTTCCTCCAGGTACAGCATCTACAGGGCCCTCTTCAGTGCATAACACAGTCAAATAATCTTCTGATAGTTGAATCTCGAGTAATGGAACTTGACATTCCATCTTTACCTTCAGTTCCATCAGTCAGTTTGGTTTCCTAAGATGACACCAGCTGAATGCTCACAGGCTTTCCTAAATCAGTGGACAGAATGGCTCCCAGCCAGTCTCCTTCTCAGTACCTAGGCACCCTGAGCTCCTGCACCACCTAGGGATCAACTGACTGCCCACGTGAAGGTCTTTCAGTTTGGGCCTGATTTTGATAGGACCAAGCTTATTTTTAATAGCAAAAGTGCTGATCAGTAGAATTCACTTCACCCTAAGCAAAAAAGTTACAGACAGGGCAGGTGAGGGAAAGGAAGTAGTATGTCTCAGTTCATAACTGAGTAAGCCTCAAGACAAAACAACACAGATTAAATGGGAAGATAAGAACCCTGATAATCCCTTTTAGGAAAAAGTAAGTCACATAACTGAGGACCCTGCATTGAAAAGATCTGATGAGGTTGTTGTTGAGTTAGGCCCAAAGAGCATGAAGGTGTCTAGTCCATCAGAAACAGGCAGAGATCTAAAGCCGTGCAGGGTCTTCAGCAATCCTGACGAATCAAGATAGGCACGTGCGAAATCCACACCAGGACAAACAGAGAACAAACAGCAGGCAAAATACCAATATCTAGAAATAAACCTTGGCAGTGTATATAAAGAAAGAGCAGTACCTAAAGCCAAATGGGAAGAAATAAAAGGAAAAAGACAACAAAGGCTGAGATCGGTGAGAAAGCACTAAAATGTCTATATATTAGAGAACAAAGTCTGGGCAAATGATGAAGGGACTGGAGCTACTACCTTGGGACAAAAGTGACTGCTTTAAAGGTCACAGAGGAGGAAAGGACAATCAATCATGTTAAAACCACAGGTGAGTAATTTCAGGAGCCAAAGATAAAAAAGGTAAAGGTGACTAAACAGCACTGTGTGTTAATTACATGATAGAATTGGTTTGGATCAGTTAAAAATGAAGAAATAGGGCGGAGTGAACTGGCAAGGCAGGAATTTTACTGCCAATGGAATAAATTATGTCAGGAGTTAAGCCATATCTAAATCTGACATTCGGGAGGTATTCTTGGGAAACAGTTCTTCACAGCAAATCTCTACATTTAAGATGTAGGACTATGCTAAATATAGAAAGTCCTCATTATTTCCATGCAGGTTAGATTTCTTTACTAATGACTAAAATAAATGGATGGAGATGTAATTTAGATCCTGCTTCAATAATTAGTCTTGGATTGAATGATCACATATTGATTCAGTTAGAGAAAGAAAGCATAAAATTATTCCATAATTCACAGTTTCCATTTCAAAGTGTGTGTTTTGAGAAGCTAAGAGAACTGTATCGAACCAATTTTTTCATAGAATAGTGTACGAAGGAGGCTTGGAATATTTCACAGAATCACGGAACACTTGAGGTTGGAAGTTATTTCTGGAGATCATCTTGTCCAATCCTCTGCTCAAGCAGGGCCACCTAGAGCCAGGTGCCCAGAACTTCTGAATATCTCCAAGGATAGAGACTCCACAACTTCCCTGGGCAATCTGTATCCATGTTTAGTCACCCTCACAATCAAGAATTGTTTCCTGATGTTCAGGAGGGATTTCCTGTGTTTCAGTTTTTCCCCATTGCCTCTTGCCCTGAAGTCAAAAGTTTCAAGTCAAAAAGTGAAAAAAACAGCAACAGTAGACAATCTCCTCCCCAAACCAAACAAAAGCAAGCAAACAAACAAGACCCAAACAAACCAACAAACACAAAACAGAAAGACAAGCAGATGAGGAATTTTCATTAACAAGTTTAAAATTTTACTTACTGATACTGATCTTCAAAGAACATCTCTCTTATTTGCATTTCTTCTTGTCTTTTTTTAACCTCAAGTCTCTCTGCCTAAAGCATTAAAAACAGGAAAACATACTTGAGATTTCAAGTAAACCAGAAACAAACACTGATTATTTCAATTCAAGTATTTAAATACTCTGGATTTTATACAACTATGGCAGAAGTTGGGAACAGAAGTGACCCAATCTCAAATTTAAAAGTATTCAGACGTGACCAAACAGATCCCAGTCAAGAGACCAGTATGACATAGAAGGCTGCACTATGCTCCTTGTAGACCCATCTATGGTCACAAAGGGATTTCTGAGCCTTCACAGTTCTCACGCCATAGCACTTTCGGGGCCATCTCTCAGTACAACTGATGCAATGTTGGTCCTAATAAGAGGGTAGAACCATCACACCAATGCAGATGGTATAGTCTTGTAGCACTGAAATCGCAGTGATACAGATACATGTAGCTCTGCAGATAGATCTGTGGCATTCAGGAGCATTAAGGTAATTATCAGTTGAACATATGCTAAAATGTTAAGGCAGAAACTAGAGAACTTGTTGCAAGAGCAATATGCAACTTAAGCTAAATTCCAGCCAAAAGACAGGTAATATTTTTTTCTTGACATGCAGGCTGTAGGTAGGTCCAGTGGGAAGAGCAGTCAAAAGGCAGCTCAGCCTACTAAAAGCACAAATCAGAAGTGCCAAACTGGGATTTCAGCCTTGCCATATTTTGATCACAAGCTCCAACATAGCAGCTGGTGAGAGGATGCTCCGACAAGAGGTCCCACCGCAGATTCATGACGGCTAGCATGTTGAGCAAATTGAGCCTTGAACAGTTACTCTGCTCACCACCCACCCTCAAAATGAAAGAAGTAATAGTTTGGTAACCCAGCAACCAGTCATTACTCTAAAGAAAGAGCCCAGGAAATTTCAGAGAATAACTTGCAGAGAAGAGCAGGGATCTGTAGGTGGGAATACCCTGTTTGGTCAGAGCCCCATATCAGGGAAAGGACACTGTACCAAGGTCGAGGTATTTGGCACGGCCAGGTAGAATGGGGATGGGGGTGGTAGCGGTTGTGTAAGAGGGAAAGCAGTGTTGAGAACACGGCTGTTACAGCCACTCCCACAATTTTCCTACTATTCTGCAATCAACAACATTTCAGAAAAATTACAATTCTACTGGCAGTTAGTCAATTAATTTCCATTCAGCGATTTCAGGGTGGCTACTTTTTAATTGGATAGGAAATGACTGTCTGGAAGAGATTTGCAAAACAAGTGCAAATTCTTCCCCAGCGTGTATTGGATTAAGAAAAAAAAATCCTGTCAGATATCTTCAGATAGGAAAAGAGCCACTAGGTTGTGTAACGATATAAACTGTTGGAAGGCAAATAACCTAGAAGTGCTTATTTGGAAAAAGGCAATGGGAAAATAAACAAACGGGAGAAGATGAATCTCTGAATGAGATGTCCCATTTCTCAGTCATTTGATACACTGAGACAATTCATTCGTAGAATGAATTATGAAGTTCAAATCAGTATGAAGTGATGGTGCAATTAAAAAAAACCCAATCAAGCTAAAGTAAGGAATATATTCCCCCACAGTACAGGTAAATTTTGATAGTGTTCAAGGGATATCTTGTTTATTCCTAATCCCTCTACCCAGAGACAGATGACTTTTTTAGGCAAAAGACCCCTACGCATCTGTTCAATTTATGAAAGGAAAGGAAAAGAAAGGGAAGATGATTAAAGCAAATCTGATGGTGTCTCTTATTGTCAAAGGTGATGCCGGTATGATGCCGGTACCCTCAAGATACCAGTAATAGCTCCTGGGCTTTTCCCCACCACTGCTCAACACTACAAGCTGACACCTTCACCTCTGAAAAAGTATTTGACATGGGATCTGCCATCATATTGCAAGGCTGCTGGAAGTTCAAATCCAAAGCTCAGTGGAGTTGCTGTGGTCTAGCTCCTAGCTAGAAAAACACTGAGATATTAACTTTGGTAAATACAATTCTTCGATATCACTCCCATGTCCAACTAGGTAAAAAAGAAGGAAATATCCTACAGTTATTCTACCACCAGAATGGTGCCTGAGGAAAACTCCACCATATTGAAATTATTTACACATAGCTGGCATAGCTCTTTTTTATTCTGGATGTTTACCCTAGGACCCCTGCTTAGGAAGCACACAAATGACAGGCAACGGGATTTTCTAACTAATGACAATCTATCAATAGACATTGCCAAAGCACTCCACATTTGGCACAGTCTTCAAAAACAAAGCCAAGAGTGGAACAGCTGTGATATTGAAGGTAAACATGTTGAAAAGCATTAGCAGAAGGTCTGTAAAGTGCCTGGTTTTAACAAATTCCCAAAAAAGGCTATTCATGTTGATTAACACAGTCAAATTAAAGAGCACACGATTTGATAAAGAATAAAATGAAATTACAGCTTATTGTAAATAGGACAGTTTCTAAAGATGACAGGACTATTACTATATAATGTAAGAGCAAAAGAAAGCTGCACACAGTAGAATTACACTGAGTTTTTCCATTTTGAATCTTTCGAATCTTTTAATGTTTAGTCAAGATTTGGAATATACAAGGAAAGGCTAAAGGCAGGGTAAAAAGAACAAAGATTGAATGACAGGAAACAGAAAGATGCAGTGCACCGAAGTTATGCTATTATGAGTACAGTACAAATGCAGAAAGCTTAAAAAACAAGAATCCAAATATCAGTCACTTGATTATTTTCTTAGGATCTTTAACAGTCCTTTCACCCAAAGGACACAAAGGTTTGATGTGGTCAAAATCTGAGATGTGAAGGGCTGCACAAAACTGTAGATGTCTGCTACTAATGAGCAAACAATAATAAAAATAATGCTACTTTCCATGTACTCCCATACTTTCTGCAGATCAAACACACACCTCAGACTAGGGACAAATACTGAAATAGGGACTCCTCTGCTACTGTTACAAAGTCATCAGGTGACAGAATGGGGAGTATCCACCTTTCTTCTCTCTAGGAGCTGAAGAGAGACAAAGTAGGTGTCAAGAATGTTGATATTGCAGCATCTAACCTCATGGTTAATTAAATAATGACAAAGACAGGCAGGTGGACTTGTACAGATGGTAAGGCAGACCTTCCACATTTGGGTACTGGTTTGGCACACACCCAGTCTTCCCTTGGTCACAAAGACAACAGAAGTGTGGGTATTGCTTTTCTCTGCAAAGAAGCATTAAAGCCATAATATGAAGAGATCTTATATTCATAAGCAGCACTGGCTTACAGTACATCATCCTAACAATCAAAGAAGAACTGAGCTGAATATCAGCACCCATTCTTGTCATCACACATTAGTCTGTGGGGTTCCACCATTCATGTTTGTTGGAAAAAGTAGCTCTCCAGCTGTGAAAGTTTCAGGAGCCCTGCTGATAAAGCTGGCTATCCATTATCCCCCTTCAGACAATATGGGTTTTATTGACTGAATAATAACCTTGAGCAAAAGGACTGGCCAGCAAGAAAAGGCAGCTTGTGAATTTGCAGGAAGACATGCTCTCGACTGATGCCCTGCAGGTGCAGTTGCCCACAAACCTAGCACTTAAAAAAAAAAAGTTCCTCTCCTCCTCTCCTGTAGTGATCGGGGCCCGATGTTGGCACTACAGCACCGGTTCTTTAGGATCTCTTTCCTGTCATCCTCAGTTCTTGGGAGCCTTTCCTCTGCAGGCATGGTGAGATAGGCAAATTCACCATTTTTAGTGGCTTTCCAGTATGCTTTTCTTAAACACAGAGTTGAATTTTTAATATATAAACATGTACCAAGCAGAAATCTTCATCAGCTCAATCACTACTGTGGAAGACCACTGGAATAAAAACATTCAAATTACGAGTTCCCTTTCATGCTCCTCTGTTTTGTTTGTTTGCTGTGTGGGTATATGTTTATTTATTCAAATTACAGTGTGTTTGGCAAAGATGTTTGCCATGATGTTGTATTCTCCTTTAGAAGAAACTGATAGTTACAATTTTACTATCTACAACATCTATAAAGATTTTATAATCTGTGGGAGTGAAGGTAAGGAAATTAAAGAGCATGAAAACAAAACTGATACACCTAGAAAATATATTGATGTAACTATAAACTATAGCAGTCTTGCAATGTTTTTCTTGTCCAATGTTCACAGGCAAACAACATATACTTAATAGATGAATAAAATATAATTAATCTTCTTTCTACCATTGCTATCATCACTGCTTCTGGAGCTATACATGAGCTGGTAACTATTATTGACATTTTCACATAATAATATTTATTACCCCTGTGAGCTACTGTGCATGAGTTTATCACTTAAGTCTAATAATAACCGCTGAAAGACTGGGAACAGACTAACCCTAATCTAGAGGCATTTGAAGCTATTTTTGTTTATGTACATCCTTTTACACCATCCAGTAGTGATGATTTTTTAATTGTCTCAGCATTCAGCTTCTTCACAGAAGATCATTTTTATTGCATTGGATACAAAATTTGCAAACCTTAAATCTCCCTTTTTCTCATACTGTGGATACCAGTATCGTACCCCTCCTCTTTTCTTTTTGTTCATTTAAATTTCACATTGCATTCTCAACCAAGCACTACCTGGTTTCCACCAAAGAGACATGAATGAAATTTTACAAAGGTTTATGCAGCACAGAGGACGAGAAGATGTTATGTGAGAATTATTAGAAAAAACCCAAACAAATACAAAATAAAACTGAAGATTCGAGAGTGAGCTATTGTTGGGGGTCAATACATTGCCAATAACAGAAGGAAAAGCGATCTTACATGCTAGCAATGCCCCTCCAGAAGGGCTGGAGTGTCATCTGAATTTCAGGGTGCACCCAGAACAATGTAGATAGACTACACTGAGTTTTTTGTGACTTGGATACCTTTTTCACCATGATAGACTGGATTTTCTTGTATTCTTCCCATGTGTCCAGTAGGCAATCATGGATTTCTATAAGGTCTTTTTGCCATCTGCCACAATCCAGTCTTACAGACAAACCTCATGCCAAGTGAACTATATAACCTGCATACACAAGAGGTGCCATCCTCACCCTACTGTTCTCCCTTTCTGCTAACTCTTCAGGATGGATTAAGCTGACAGGTAGGCGTTTCAGAAGACTCAAACGAATGCTCAAGTCCCAAAAAAGACCAGGTCAGACATCCTTCAGTCAGCTACAAAGAGAAGGAGGACTGGATTTCCTGACTCCCTGAGGCAATCGGCGCAACCGTTTAATCTAATCAGTCTGTTCCATGTAGTTCAGCAAAATCACACATCATGACATGACCTGTTATATTGCTCCAACTTTTCAGTAACCATTTACCTTTTCTCTCTGAGTCGCCTTCTTTTTCAAGATTTCAGCTTCTTCAGTTGCCTTTTTTGCTTTTACGTATTCTTCTCTCTTGTGCTGTATGACACGAACACAGAAAACTATTTTACATATGTATGTATACAAAGAACACATAAGGTAACTTGGCTTGACTCCTGAACAGCACACCTTTCAAACCTCAAGTGTGTTTAAGGAAAGCTTCCAGAATTTTTTCATAAAATGAGGCACTGAATAAAGCAGGCTCTGCACCAGCTACTTCATTATTGGCTTTACGAAGGCTCAGAAATCTAGGACTGATAAATGAGCATCCATGCAAGGAATCACACAGCTGATTGGTAACTTACAAGCATTTATACCTTTTGTAACAGGAACAACATTTCTACATAAGCACTGGATGGGGCAGTATGTTGATCAATTAGTCAAAGTGCAGGCAGCATGCCAGAAGATACAGCGAGGCGTGTAAGTGGCTTTACAACTGTACTGGTTTTCATTTTAGATATGATCTGCAACACAGCTTGCTACATATTTATAGCCAAATTTTTCATTTTCTTTGGTGCAGAACATTTGTTTCCAGTTTTCTGCTATTTCTTTCAGGTTTCATGACTTTCTTTTGTCAAGCAGTTGTGAGTTCATTTTACAGCCATATGAAACACTTCATGAAAAACTTTTTTTTTTTGAGTTCTTAAAATAAACAAACAAATTTATTCTTCCTGACCTTTTTCTGGTATTTAGATTGCATGAGCATCATTTGCTGTTTTTGTCTTGCTTGAGCTTCTGATTCCTTTCCTCCTTAAAAAAAAAAAAAGTATAAATTTCATTTTGCGTGAGCTTTTTAAGTTCAAATGCCAGTCATTTCAAAACAGAGCAATATAAAGACTGGATGTATGCATATACAGGAAATTTTTCATAATTATAGTAGCTGTCTGACATTAAAGAGAACGGACAAGAGACCTTTCGGATCATTTTATCCATCCATCAAAGGCAGTAACTTGTTATTTAGAGCATCCACTGTATCATCCACACTACCAGTAAATATATCCTACAGTATATGACTAGTTTACTGAGGAACTATTCAATTTTCAAAAAATCAGTCATGCTTTGCAGATAAGTCTTCATTTTCAGATCCATCCCTCCCCACCTTTGCTCAATTTGTCACACACACATTCAGAGTCAGAACTTTTACTGCCAAAAAGTTTCTCTTGCATCAGATGTAGGAGGTTGGAATCTCTGCTAGCTCTAAGGGGATGCTGTCATTTGAATATCTTCTAAGTAATGTCTTACGGCTTAAGGAAGCATCCCCTTTCTGAAATGGAAATCAAATCTTTTTCCCACAGATCTCATATTCGTATCCAGGTAGCAGAAGGTGCCCTTTTATAAGGTGCAGGCTCTCTTTTGAGAACATCTAAAGCGCTGACTATAATGTTTAGCATCCAACTAAAAAAAAAAACCCAAAACAAACAAAAAAAGGCAAATTAAAAAAAACAAACACCACACACACACAAGCAAAAGAAAAAAAAAAAACAAAAAAAACCCAGCCACACAAATAATTTCCTCAGTTGTTGCAAAAATCACCAGCAGCTACCATCCCATTCTGAGGATGAGGGCTGTATTTTCACCAACTGATTTTCTGAGAATTTCCCCTCTATGAGACTGTTAATTCTACAAAGGTAACTAGACTGATCTGTGCTACCTGAAGTGCTTGAAATATCAGGCAAATAATATACTCAGATCCTTCAGGAGAGATCACCCTTCACTAAAAGTAGTTTTCCCCACTTACCAACGGAAGATAACAAGGTGCCTTTCTGAGGTTCTCTGAATGGGAGATCAATTCCTTAAGTGTGGAAAGATTTCTATGCACAGAAATAACTCCATAAGATTAAGCTCTCAAGAAACACTGGCCCTACAGCATACAGGCAACAAGCCTGCAAAAGTTGTCATTGTAGAATGGCTCCTCCCAAGGTCTAGGAAACAAAATTGATGCTAAACAAGGTTTGACACCTTTTGGATGCTAGATCTTTCTTTTTAGCCGTCATTGGCAACATTTAACAATCTTGTGTTCACTGTACTTTTCTGCATGTACTCCTGCACATCAGTTCTAAGTAAGTATTTTCCTGATCATTACCAGGCGTTGCCTTTCAGGCAGGTTTAATTCATTCAAGTTGGCTTGGCTGTAATATGTCAAATACTCCACAGAAGTCAAAGTATGTGGTGACTGCCTTTATATAATATGATCAAAAAGAGGCCACTGCATCAGGCACCATTTGTTGCTCCACCCACTGCTTATAGAGGAGGGTGGAACTTGCAGCCTTCATTGCTCTCATCCCTCTATTACATCTGAAAGTTTGCCAGTCAAGTATTACAGAGTTGAAACCCAGAATACTTATTTCCCTATGGAACGCATCACTGTGAAGAAACCTCAAATTTAAGAATTCTCTGGTGTTTTGGACTAGATGTGCAGGCTCTTAAAATCACTTTGAGAAAATAACATAGGGGTTTTTTTACCTTAATGAGTACCTACAGTCTTGAAATTAGAGATGCCACTTATATTTTTTTCTCCTTCCTTAAGCTCTCTTCTGTTCCAAATTTGTTCCTATGGGAATGATAAGATCCAATAATCTTTGCACCTTTCCTCTTTTCAGAAGCACTGAACACAGCGCATATGTCTCAGTCTCCAGGGTCTTTCTAAGTGGCACCTAGACAGTGACTGAAGTGCTCATATAACCTTCGTTTCTTTCAGCTTTCTCTTGCCTTTTTTTTTTCTCTTAATTTGCTTCTTTCCTAAGAAAGTTTTTAAATGCAGTGGTACCACAAGAAGTTACGACACCCGACACTCAGTCAAGACTCTATACTCTCAGTGACTGCAGGTTTGCTACCACACCCCCAATCATGCAGCCAGCCGCGTACATTCTGAATAGACATCACAGACCAGACTTCTGTTTTCAGATTTCATTTTCTTCAGGAAACATTTTGAGGTCCTCTTGGAACAGAAGTATCTCCTCTAGGACCAGCTCACAGGCAAGAAGCCGCTAGTATGTATGAACTCACAAAGAGAATGCCTGGCCACATGACTGCACGTGATGGTAGGAATGCAAGGCATGACACCAACCTTCAAAGGTAGGTTCACCACTGCAAACAACTGGGGACTCAGGCCGCAGGGCAAACCGAACATGTGGGACCCAAATCACCTTGACCACAAAATCAATCTGTGTTGCAGTCAGTTCAAATTCCTCTGTCTCCCACCTGATATCTATTTTTATACACAGTATACCACCTGAAACTTATCTTATCTGATGTACCACGGCAAAGAAAGAACTTAGTTTCCAGGTCAAGGCAGACAACAGTTGGTGCTGTGCACCCCATATACTCCTATGACAGCCAAGAGAAGGAAGGGGAGCTCTAATTTACAAAATAAATAAATGTGTCATTGTAAGTATTTCTTGTGTCAGAATGGATTTTGTCCCATCTCTATTATTGCAGTTCCTCAAGGTCATCCTATTTTTACTGCGCAGTATCCTTACCATGTTCTATATGGATGATGCTTTCAAGTTTTGTCTTGTCAGCAAGTTTCATCAGCTCTGTCCCACTTTTGGTGCCACAAACATTAAAGGAAGATACTAAAACAAGATAGGTCTGAAGATTGGTACTTGAAAAGCAGTTCTAATAATCTTCCTCTTGCTTCAGCACAACCAGCAGTTTTATTCTCTGTACAAGATTTGAGGTGGGTTGGGGGTTTTTTCAGTCTTTTTTTTTAAAAAAATAACACCAAAATAGCACCACATTAAATGCTTTATAGTGGTTACAATTGAAGACATCTACTACCGTTACTCTCACCTGTCTAGAAAAAAAAGTTAGCTATCTTATCAAACACTTCAGTTCAGGGTCACTTAAGTTACTGCAGGTTTTTGTACTGGTTTTCATTTAGCTATCTCTGTTGTTATTTTTATAAAATTGGTAACACTGAGCTTCATGCAAATTTAGCCTGTAAATGCCTGAAGCACAGAGATCACTTCTGCCTCTTCAGGAGCCAACCATCAGGAAAATGCACGTACTGGCCCATAACACAGCAGTTTCCTTACAAGTAACAGGAAGATCTCCAACATATGCTGTCCATCGGCAAATGCCAAGTATGTGTATGGTCAGAGACATCAACCACAGACAATGTCACCAGCAGGGGGGATAATCCACCTCTTTTTCCCAAATGTTAGTATAGATTTTATGCACTGATCCTGTCAGATTTCTTGAATGTCAATCTATACTATTTGTTTCAGAAATATCTTCATCGCCATGACCATCAAAGAGCATAGAGCACGGCAGGTTCATGTTAATCCTTATTGACACTGCACCTCTTTAATAAGTAGTGTGAGATTAAAAGTGAAATACATCTCGTGTGCTGGAAAATAAAATTTTGCAATCCATAATTACTGATTTACATGACTTACCCAGTCTCTGAGGAACAAAATTAACCGGCCCTGGCCTGTGCTCTTCCTTCCACCGCTCCAGATCATCTAACTCTTTCTTAGCAACTGAGCAGGTACAAAAAGAAAGAAATATGTGGAAGTTAGAGGCAGTACTAAAAAGTAGGCAGTTTTGTTAATTGTATGCAACCCTGAAGACCCATCCAAGAACAGACAAATTTGTTCTCAAGGGGTGCAGTCAACCCCCAGGAGGTTGCAAAGTCACTACAAAATCAGCTAACAAGGCAAATATTTTGCCTAACTTGAGACTGCATGGTGAGCAAACTTTAGGACTCAACCCCAAAAGCAAAACAAGAAATAGCTAAGGGACTGCTAATAGACTGCTTTTTAAATGCTGGGAACCTGTAGGTAAATGCTACAGTATTTACTCCTGCAGGTAAAGCAGACTTTGTTACGATTAAGTTGTTATTACCACACACAGGGTGTAACGCTCCTCAGCATGAAAATGAAGAAAAAGTGATTTTCCCTCCCATCCCAACCACATCCTCCCAAAGTAAAAACAGGAGCAACGCATGATTCAGCTTCAAATTAGGACACCCAGAGAGAGATTGGGTTGTTCAGCCTAGAGAAGAGAAGGCTCCACGGAGACCTTATAGTAGCCTTCCAGTACTTAAACAGGGCCTATAGGGAAGCTGGGAAGGGGATATTTATCAGGAAGTGCCGGGCTAGGACAAGGGGTAACAGTTTTAAGCTGAAAGGGAGGAGATATAGATAGATATTTGGAAGAATTTTTTTACTGTGAGGGTTATGAGGCACTGGAATAGGTTGCCCAGAGAAGTCGTGGAAGCTCTGGAGGTGTCAAGGCTTTAAGAAACCTGATCTAGTGGCAAGTGTCCCTGCCCATGGCAGAGGGGCTGGAGTGGATGGTCTTTAAGGTCCCTTCCAATCCAAACCGTTCTGTGATTCTGTAATATTTTTCCATCTGAAATGATCTTTCCCATCTTCATAAAAATATCCACTCAGAATCCTTAAATAGGGATTCAAGAACCAACAGTGGTTCCAGTCATTTTAGTCTACACATAAGAGTATTTTCCAAAACATTTGTTACTTATATTTTTTGTCTTTCTCCCCCTAACCCAGGGAGCATTCAAAGCTGGGTTCTCCAATATGAATTTAATCCTACAGAAGTGGAATAGAGCTAATTCCAGATGAGTCTTGTAGAAGCCAGCAATGAAATCAGCAAAAACCTTTTCCTGAATGAGACTATTCTGAATGAAATCTGGCCAGATGAGAAGTTAATCTCAAGAAAAGCCTATGCAATAATAGAGAATGCTCATAGCACTGACTTTATTGTCACAGTTGTAAAACTAAGGATAAAAGTTGCAAGGGTGCTAAAGCACACAAACCCTTAAAATTATTCAAGTCAAAATAATGTATTACCATATTAGACATCTCAACTTACCTTGCTGCAACTGTCTTCTTCTGGTTTCATTTGGAGTTATCACGACATACGAGCTGGCAGTAAAATGAAAGAGAACACTTTCAATTATCCTGTTTACAGAAAAGCAGGACTGGAGGGGTTTCCCTCACCAGCAAGGCCAGTTTCCTGCTGTTCCAGTAAGCAATTTCATATAAAAAATGGTATTTATTTTGATTCAGCTCTTCAGGAATTTTTGGTAAATACTCTAGAAATATTATACATGGAATTGACTGCAAATACCAAGGACAACATTTTCAGACACTTTTAGCATAATCTTCACTTTTCTTATTTAAGTCTCACTCTAGACTGCTGACCTCAAATCTCAGTTGTTTCAAATTAAATCACTTCCTTGAATCAAACAGTTACATGAAGTAGGCAACTACTTCCTCCACAGCTTGCTCAAGCACAGAGGAAGAGCATTGTGTACTGGGAAGAGCATTGGGTTGGTAGTTCTATTCCACACCTCAAGAGCACCAAGCACCTCATAGATCTAGGTAGTCTACCCCAAAGTTTTCCAAGAAGTATGCAAAATCATACTGTCTGTGATGGATCCAGGTGACTTGTTTTCACCCAGAGCCTCAGTTTCTTTGTCAGCTTTGTGTTTGTTAGGGACTAGAGATTCTTTGGGTATATTCATCTTGCTGTCAAGCCTAAGGTTTGTTTCACTGAATCAGGACAAAGGCCTTGTTTTGCCAGACTTAATTCAAAATGCAATTGCTGTCTCAGGGAGCTATCAATCTTAAGTGACAGCAAAGAAGTAGGACAAGGTTCAGAGTATGTTAGAGACTTGAAGTGATCAAAAGAGTGATGAAAACATCACTTACATCTTGGAAAAAAACAAAAGGTTTTATCTACACAGTGTATTGTGTGGTTACAAGTTTACACTGCTCCCACTCAGCAGAAGATAAGCCACAGGGGTGCAGGTTTACCAGAAATGCACTAAGCAGCCGTTGACTCCATGTGTCAGAGTAAGCTCACATCTCTCTGCAGCATTTGGCAGGGTTTTATCTACACACATGGGCACAAATATTTCATCTGACTTCATTGCGGGGAAGGCCCAAGGACAAGAGTAGAAAACAAAGAATACTGAGGGGTGAATACTGAGCCTCTTAAAAGAAGAAAGGGCCACAGAGGGTGGCTAAAGGACAAGCTAAGAAGCAGAGAGAGCGCAGTTGGCTGTGGAAAAATAATGAGAGAACAAGACTCGAGACTCAAGACCAGGTTAAAAAGGAGAATATAAATCATGCAAAGAGTGCAAAGTTCAAAAAGCTGCCTGCTGCTGTACCATTGCAACTCAGAGTTCGAGAAGGAAAGTATTTATATCCAATTACTTCTTTCTCTTTGAAGACTTATTTTTCGTGGATGTGGATTAATTTATGAGATTAAACTGATAAAGATAGAGCTGTGAGCTTTAATGGTGCTATTTAATATGATCCCTTCCCTTCCTGCCAGTTTACTCTGGTGCCTAGGAAACTGTTCTTCACCTCTCCACTGAATCCCAGACCCTCAAAGTCAGAAGCTAAGAGAGCAGTGACACCCCTCCAGCACTTGCTGCACAAATGCAACAGTTACTCAGAAGAAGTGTTGACAACCCATCTTATGGCATAACATTCCCCATCACTGATGTTTTTTCACATTTTTCTTTATTTGACTGAGTAGTAGCATTTACATTTTATCCCAAACTACCTTTGATAAGCGGCGACACAGTTTATCAGTTTCAAGAATTTTTTGCAATAGTTTTTCTTGGCTTTCAGATATAAACATCATATTTCTCTGAAGTCAAAACACAAAAAATATTACCTTCTACACTCACCTTCCCTTGTCAGAGAAAAATACAGTTGGAATTGTAAGTTGCAAGACTACATGTCTACGTCTCAGACATCCCACTGCGTCACAGCACTAGAGGGAAGAAGACTTTTTATATCATCAGATGTACTTTGATCATTTCAATTTTCGTTTGGTTGTGTTTTTTTTTAAATTAGGAAAAAAAAAATAAAAAGAAAGCAGGGATCTTTGCATATCTGCACATGTATGAGAAATCACAGTATCAACTCTAGCTCCCATGCTATGAATCATTTAATTTTCTTTATCATTTTGGTTGGAACACTTTCAGTCCAGGAAGCCAGGTGTGGATCATGCTTCTGACATCTGACTATGGTCGTTATTCGGGAGCCTGAAAGGACCATACATGAAATACAGCAAAGATCAATCTACAAATGGGGTAGAGGTGGCTCTATACTTCCCAAAGCTCAGTTCTATTTTCCAAAGAGCAGTTGTTAAGAGTCGTTGTTGTTAAGACTGCTTACTTAAAGGACAATTTCCTTTCTACGTCATTAAAATAAAGGCAAGTTAAAATAAAAAGAGGATGTCAAGTCTCTAGTAGGGGAGGGAAAGGCAGAAGAGTATATAAACTTCTGCTTGTCTTTTATCTAGTAGTTGTACTGCGTGCTCTGTTATAGTTCAAGTTAAAAAAGAAAAAAAAGAGAAAACTCACTAATGGTCACAAGTTTCCAGTGTTCACCTTGGTCTCTGGAAAGACAGGCATTGGGGATTGCGATTGGGGGAAAGAAGAGTGAGCCCATGGTAAACTTCTTGTGTGGCAGGTGAAAGTCAGGCTATGAACCAGTTCTTGCCTTTCAAATTCACAGCAGGAAAGGAGATAGAGGAGCTGTTGCCTGAGAGTCCATCTGCCAGTTCTAACACTAAAATTAAAATCCACACCTAGTATCCCTCATTTTCTTGAGTTTTTTTTGAAGGAAAGAAAGTGAATGCACCAGCTTACTCCTTGTGTTTTAGCGAGTTTGCAGGATATTGCATGTCATTTCTTTGTTCAGACAAAACCTCTGATGCAGTAAAGCCTATAAAACCCACTACAGCCTATCAATTTAATATTTCAGTCAGTTTTTGAGATGTCACAGTAGCCATAAGTCCGGAGCACATTATCCTGCTTACCTGGTTAGCAATTAAGGAAATGTGAAGAATTTAAGCTATCAGTGATGTGCAGACTTTTTGTACTTTATACCAATATATATAAGGTGCTTCAAAATCCATGACCAGAAAAGATGATAAAGAATTTAGCTTTTCAAGTTCCCTAATAATGATTTTTATTGTTATATGACTTAAATCTATCTTTGAGGTAAGGTTATTTTATAAATAAAAATACAGAAGACACTGGAGGAGAGGGGAAAACAGCTTACCCAAGTTATAGCTCTTCAAAATAGAGAAACAAATTGTCTTCTACCTTTATAGATCATATTAATCTTGAAAAGACTTTTTTTTTTGTTTATTTTCTCCACAGAGAATGGGAATGTATTGGCTAATTACATATATTGAACAGATATTAATGACAGTAATAAAGACATAACCCAATAAAAGAATGTATTGGTATTGAAATAAAACCAAAAAGCAACCTCATATGATTTTTCAAACAGACAGACATCAAATATGACAGTACTGGGAAGATAAATACCTATATAAAATATATATAAATAGATCTAAAAACATCTCAGTTAGGAGAAACATGCAATTCAGTAATAAAAAAATCTGCAAAGATAGTTTACACTTTGAATGTTCAGCAACACAGAGAACACCGTACTACAACCTTAAATTCTTAAGCCTGTGTGTAACTCTGCTCATCTAACTAACACTGCTCAAGGACATGTTTCCAATGCATTCAGGGTACAGACGATAGAAATCTTTGTTCTACTTTCCTTTTGGTTTTTATAAAACAACTTATTTCTAAAAATGAATAAACACACAAGAACTGTCTCTCACCAACAATTTCTTTTGCAGAGCTGTGCCTTTCTGTTTTTCCTCAAGCCTGCTCCAGCCATCTACCACTGGGGAGCTTCCAAATGAAGTGTGAAATAGTTTAAAGAGTTACAAAAGTAATGGCTGTTACAAACTATTTCCAGTTCAACTGTGTTTTATATTGTGGGGGCATTGGTACATGAATGCCACAAAGCTGAAAGCTAAATATTTCGCTCTGTTGGGCAATGCTCTCTCTGTAAGAGACAGAAACCAAGGGGAATGTAGTTGGGAAAAAAGCTTGGGAAAAAGAACTGGGCAGGTTCAGTCTGGAGGAAGAACTCAAGAGATTCAGCAGAACTCTCTGCATATGAACCACTGCTTTCCAAAGAAGGGAAAAGGATTGATTATATTCAGTAATCGATGAAGAGAGAAGCACAAGGAAAAAAATGCACATGCACGCAGATATGTATTTGCACACATGCTTAAGTGCAACCTGTGAGCATATGCATACATATTTTCCCCCCTTTGCTACATATTTTCCCCCCTTTGCTTAATATTTGTGTTTAACTTATAAAAGGGAAGACGTAGGTGAAATACTGCATTCAGTAATATGTTAAGACTAAATTCAAAAGAGAAAAAGGCTCTAACTGATAAAGACAATTGCTGATCACCTTTAAAGTTAAGCTAAAATGAACTTTCCATTCAATTATCAAGAATTGTTCTAAGAGTGGTCAAGTCCATGCCACCATGGTACTCTTTTCACCAAGACTTCTATGACTGACAGAGCAGCCGTATGCTGCTAAGCACCACGGAAGCTGCCAGATCAGAGAGCTACAAGATGCCAAATCCCAGCAAGCAGACAACTGTCCTGAGGTATTCCTATTGCACAGTGGCCAGATGCTAATGATAACTGACAGACACAGTTCTAGACCTCAGTTGAGCAATATGTTCTGTGCCCTGGCAGTGCCACAAGCAGAGCTCTAGGAGGGTGTACAGACCTTGTGTAGAGGCTTGAGGCTCTGGCTTTCCATCTTTATCAGTGGCAGCATCTTACTAGTTTACAGTTCAGAGAGGAAAGTGAATTACTGAGGCTTAACATTATAGTGTCTGATTCATCCTAGTTCCGTTTGTGCTCTTAACACAATAGGGAAAAAATAAACTGCATTAGCAGAAAATGTTTATCATTGAAAGTCTACATTTGTGGATTTTGTCCTGTGTCTGCCACAGGCTAGATGCACACTTATTTACCAAATTTCAACTGATGTCTGGAAGCTTATTAAGCCAGAATAACTCACTTCTATGTCTTGTCATTCTGGTTAGCTAAAGCTTTCATAAAAACAGCCGACATTTTTGCCATAATGAGGCTTTGGGATAAAACGAGGAGTTAAATCCTGCAGAAGTTAACTTGCATGGGGAAAGAGAGAGAAGGAAAACAGCAGCACAGAGAGGCCCAGTAGAAGGTATGAGTCAGAAACAAGCAGTAAAGCAACAGACCTGCAGATCTGCTATCGGCACCTAAATCTCAATTCTCTGGAAGCTTGTGGGGAAATTCTTTAAGTTAAAATTTTGCCCAAAGAGTAAAGGAAACTCAAAACTGAGTTTTGCAGAGTTAAGATGAGCCTCAGATTCAGCAGCTTGATTTGGGCTCAGCATGCAATAACACAGTGGAAAGAATGGCAGGTGCAGTAAACGTGTCGGCGCTGGAAGACAATCTCAGCTACTCTCTAAAGCAGCAAGGAAATTGTCACAGTGAAGGATCAAATCAGGGAGCCAAAGTACAGCCCTCAGTCCAAACCTGGCTCACAGCACAGCTTTCTTTCTCCACTGCCATTTGTTAGTGTACGCTTGTGGCAGACTACATGGATGGCAGAGGCAGTGCGACAGATTAACAGCGGACCAAATAAAATCCATGAAGTCAGATGCAGCCGCGTTTGTGCAGTCCCCAGGTCCCAAAGCAGCTCAGTTTCCTTAGCACAGTGCCAAGGATGCAGCAAACGCTCCAGAGCCAGCTGGAGCACCTGGTAATCACTAGCCGTGAGGAGTGCAGAGCATCAATACATGGGCAGGCCAGGCACTGGGCTTGGCAACACCAGCGCTAAGCTACCCCCTGCAGAGGCATCCGCGTGTTTCAAGTCACGCTTGCCAGCATGCCTGGAGAGCTCAGCAGGTCAGATGCTGTATCACATGAAGATTAAGACCTAGGCTAATGGCATGTTCATCTCTGCTTCCCCCTCTTTCTTTTCAACAATATATTTCCTCTGCCTCTGCACCACAGTAATTGTTGTTCTTTTATTGTCCCTGCCCAAACACAGTATCGTCCCACATGCTCCTTATTCATCAGCTCACCACAGCTTCTCATCAAGCCATGCATCAACATGTTGGAGTTTGTACAAACCAAGCCCTTCTGAGAAAGCATTCCAATACAGGCTTCAGAAGGACTTCCTTCCCTCCCACACACATTATGAGGAACACAGAAACCTCCATCATCCAGACTAACAGAAATCTCACTGCATAGTTATCCTCTTACACGGTCTCAGGCACCACACACGCGGCTTGAGATAAGGCTGGTTACACTGAAGCCAGGCATCACCCCACTGGGCTGTAGAGATTAGTTCATCAATCAGCCTGAAAGACAGAGACTTGGAAGATCTCTCCTGTGCAGCAAATGCAGACCTCAACTCTAATTAGATTGTCCATAATTCAAATTACCCTTCTCACACTTCCACTGGTGACAGAGCAGTGGGCAAAACAAGCATTTTGCCAAGCATTGACCTCCAGCTTCATAGACTAATTTGGTGCTTTTAAAAAGAAACTTCAGATTTTCTATCACCAAAAGATTGAAAAGTCTTACAACACTATAGATACATTTTTTTAGAATTCAGAATAAAGATCGGAAAAGGAAGGAAAGAAAGCCTCGATGGATTTGGCTCCTGCAGTTAAAGAATACAATTTTGAGAGTCAAGAATTTTCTGTGCTCCTCTCACACAAAATGATGAGGGACTGTTACCAGAGGTGCGACAATTTATCTTCACATTTTATAATTTTGAATTTGATCTTTTTAGTTGGATTTTACCAGAACCAATATTACTCTTGACAGCTTTAAGGTGCCAAGGACAAACTGCTTTTTTTCTCAAGCACTAACTGTACTTCATCTTCTAATTTCCCCCCTTTCCTCTACCTTTTCTTCTCTACAGACTTTTGTTTCTGAATAGATATGAACAGGGGCAATTTGGGAATTCACTTTCTAACAGTTAATTTCATGGCACTTAGCAGACAAAGCGAAGTAACTTAAATGCAAGGTTATTATTATAAGCAGATTCAAGCACTTGTCATCCTGGTGATTTTTTCTCTGTAGCCTGAAACCACATCCTATATAGAACTGGAGGGGGATGTACGAAGTTTCATTTCAATTTTGCACTTGAACAAGTACTTTTCTTAACTTAATGAGGACCATTTTATTATCACTTCTCAGCCTCGATATATCATATAAAGACTTTCCCAAAGCAAGAGAAAAACTACCCTCTAATATCAGTTCCCCACCTTGTACTTTTTCTGAAAGCCAAGTCTGAATATCAACCAGTGGATGAGGCTACAACATGCCATCTCCCACACGTATTTCATGTGCCCAGTCTACACAAAACGTCATCTGATTCCATTTTAAGATGCTGCTGTTTTTCCATTTTCAATTGCTCTGCAGCACAACCTGATACTGAGAATTCATGTGGAAGCAACTCACATGTATAGGAAGAGGCTTCAACAGAAACTCCAACTCCTGTTTTGCTAGCAGCAAAGCCATATCCTGGCTACTTTCAGAAAAGAGCAGGCAGAACACAAGTTGAAATAACGCCACTCCCTGGCACAGAGGTATCTTACTTGGGGCCCCCATTCTCCCTCTGCATATTGCTTTCCCATATTCCCCTTCCACATATTGCTCAAAGCCTTCTAGATTAATATTGGTCTTTGCATTTTCCCTTCAACTTACACCCTATGACTTCAGCTCTCCAACTGCTTTGCTCAACCCTTGGTTATCCCAGAGCGTGAAAACCTGGACTATTCTGAGGGTGTTCTAGCATTTTAGTTTTAAAGATCACATTCAGAAGGATTGATGATTAAAAGTCTAAGTCAGCTTTCTAACTGCTCAATATTTTAAACTGAGATCTTTCTTGAAACATAACTTGAGATAAGAGAACACAGATAAAACAATGAATGTTAACCGTTGATTTTTGTTTTAAGAATAAAAATATACCCTTGTCTGCTTCAGCATTTCAGATACCTTCTACCACTTTAATTTGGATTAGCTAAGGAAATCACAGTTCAAGTGGTTTCAACTCCATCAAACTGACTGCTTAGCAGCCCCTCCTCCAGGGAAGAGAGCAACACCCAGTCTTGTTGACTTCTTTTTTTGAGTATATCTTTCCCACTCATATTACATAGTTTCTTTTGAATCTGCTTTTCCTTCATCCCTCCTTCTCACTAACTACATACTAATGTAGACTTCAATTTGTACTTCAAGTTTAGGAATGAATTCTTTGTTACAGCTTTATGAAGACCTGGAGAGAAACTTCCATTTTCACATAGCAAAAAATATTAAGTGCAGAGTCTTTGCAGTAGATGAACAACAGCTTTCTTTCTGCAAGCATCACATAAAGATGAAAAAAGGAACAAAGTTTTAAACTACTGTTCCCAAAAAGCTTATCTAGTTTTAGGGGGGATCCCATCATACGGTTGGATCTATGTGAATATTATTTGCCCTAACCTTAAACTCTTCAGGGAGCTCAGGTTAAACAACTAATTAAATATTTATCTAACCCAATCCAGGTGGGTTGGATTGCAGACTAAATTCAAGCAAAGACAGTTATACTAATGCAAAAATTCCCATTATTTCTACACACCCCCCCGCCAAAAAAAAAAAAAAAAGGCAAAAAAATGCACATAGCACAAATGTAAGCTAACTAGGGCTGTTCTCACAATACCGTCGATATATGCCAGCGTGATAGCCGGCAAAGACAGAGGGTCCTTCATAGAGTGTCACTACGGAATGACTGTCTGCTCCCCTGAAAGTCATTAAAGCGCTGTCGGATTTCAAACCAACCCAGCTTTTAATAGTCCCTTACTAGTAAAGCAGGCATTCATGGGTTACAATGGAAAGCTGATAATCACTGCTTGCTATCAGCAGCCTGTCACCTCTTTCGCAGCTTGGCAGCGTGGCTCCACCTTCTTAATCCAGAAAGTAGAGAAAGGAAACCGAAAGAACCTTCAGTTTCTGTCAGCTGCACTCCGAATGGGGGTGTGGGGGGGTGGAACCAGGGAAGCTAAGCAACTTCAGCACATACATAATAATAATAGCATTACATGCACTGTTTCTAAAGCACGTTTGGGGAAAAAGACTGTAAACAATTCGCTTTGGTTAACTAAGCATATATATATTAAGAACAAGTGCATAGAATACACACTATACTGTCAATTTCTATTCTGTATTGTACCTGCAAGCTAGAGCTTATACAAGGTATCTAAGAATTGTCACTGGAAAACCAGAGATGGACTGAACATAGAGCTCAATAAAGCCTAAAATAAAATTGAGGGCTGAAGCTTTGGCTTTACTTTTGTCAGCATGAAATTGTTGGAAGCTGTTCCATGTCCTGGACTGCATTCAGATCAGTTCTGGAACACAACCTGTATCTATCTCTTAAGCCAAAGGATGTATTTTTAGACTTTCCAGGAAGAAATATTAAGAGATACACAGCAGGCAGCTAGAAACAGATTTAAAATTTCACTTCCAAAAAAATATACCAAAAAAAACCCAACAGTTTTTTGGGGGCAGTAATATCAGAAGTACAGAACTGGCCACTGCTATTGCATGAGGTGAAAGCCATGCTATCACGAAGCCTGCGAGAATAACCTGTGTCCCAGGCAGGAAGCATAATTCACAGGTGGGATTCAGGCTGACTGCAGGTGGCTCTGAGAGCACAAGGACAAGGTGCTTGTGTGTCCAGTCCCATGCACAGGCTCTCTATATAATATTTCTGCCTTTGAAAGTGCACACTTGGAGCAAGCTGGAGAACAGGCACCTGATGCACACACCACCATCTCATCCAGGCTCCTTGCTACTTACTACTGCTTGTGCTGATTTCCGTAGAGTGCCTGTTGGGCACTTTGCTCCTCTTCAGATGTTGTCATCTTCTCAGGGTTTTCAGCCTCTTCTCTTTTATTTTTGCCAACCGAGAGGAAACCCCAAGGGGGAAACAGAGCGCTGGAGGCAGCAGTCGTCCTGTACCTGCTGTCTTCCCTCCCTCTGTCAATCCCAGACATTGCTTCAGCAATACTTTGCTTTGCTGCCTTGTCAGAACAGAGTATTGCAGCTAAGGCTAGAGAAAGGCTCAAAACTTTTGAGTTCTTTTAAGTTGGTTTAAGTTTCCTGTAAGCCTCACCCATGTCAGCTGTAAGATATGCAAATGTATGCATGGGTTGCTGAGTCATCCTCCAGCTGAAGCTCAGTGGAGTCACACTGGAGTCATGGAGTGACAGCAAAGCCAAACTATACTAATAGAACAGTCCTTGACAGTTTGTGTGGTCTTGGAATACACTGGTGAGGTCTGGCTGAAAGCCATATTTCTGACAATTTTTTACCTCAGCACTTCAAATTTACCTATGAAATAGTGAAATAACTCTAAGGGGTTGGCTGGTTTATATTTTACAGGAGTGTACAAAGAAAGATGAAAGTGAAACTAAAACCTAGCACTCAGATAAATCCTAAGGCAATGGTCCTGCACAGCTCCAATTCTGCCTTTGAATTCTGCTCAAATCAGAGAATTTTTTTGCTTTGACTTTACTAATTCTACCTGATTAACAGAGGACAAATACATGATCTTAAACAAAAACACATACATCTTCAGTGAGCATATCTGACCTATGGTACTGTATCTATCAGATGAGATACTGTGGCATTTGCAGGACTAGGAAAACTAGCAAAATAAAGATGTTTGGCAGCTCCTAAGTCAAGAAAAAAGAACTAGTAATGTTACTCAAGCTTTATGCAAACTTTTTCTAAAAGATGCAACAATGTGATCCTTAGTGGTGGCTTCATAGTGCTAGGTTAAGCATTGGACCCCACAATCTTAAAGGTCTTTTTCAACTTAACTGATTCTATGATTCTATGAATGTACCGCTGTACCATAGTCCACAGAACATAATTCAACAGCACTTAAGTTTCATGCTACTAAAGTACAACTTTTGATGGGCTGCAACACATTACTCATATTACTTTGGACACACTGAGCTGAGATAGTCCCAAAAATAATAATTAAGTTTTAGAGTCACAGCAATAGCAGCTGGGACTCTCAGGACACTTGGAGCTTGAGTGATACGTAGGAAGGACATGCATATTTCTTCCACTAGGGCACTGTCAAGCCACTTAGGCTCTTTTGGCCTAGTGGAGGTTAGTCTTAGGCAGTATACATATGAGCAAGTCTGTGCTAGCTGGATTTTGGACAAAGGATCTGTCTCCAGTCCCTTTTTATTTAGCATTGCAGATGCTAAATAGATGCTAGAGCATCTGTGCTTCCTAAGTATCAGAATGCCAATATATCCAGCCTCCTGAAACGTGCAGACCCCACCAAATCTCAATCCTTCCCAAATCCTCCATAAGAATTTTAACTCAGTACTTATATTTTTCTAGACCCATCAAATATTGGCTACCTAGTCTATCTAATGGTTAAAGTTTATAGGTGTCTTACATTCTTAACTGGGTCAGATGCTGCGGTGCATTGGCCCTTGCTAGCAGGCAAGCACCCATACAGCTAGTGGCACCCTCCTTGCCAGTAGGACAGGGGAAAAAACCAAACAAACAAAAAAGGGGTGAGAAATTCCATCTATCAAAATAAAGCTTTTCTGTTTGTAAAGCTCTGTTGCCTCCAGCTACTACGTGGGAGGAAAGTCCTCGATAGAACACGATTTTTCTGTTGCTTTGAGAAAATCCTTCAGTGGACATGTAAAATATTAGGAATCACCATATCCTCCCTCCCCCCCCCCCCCCCCCCCCCCCCCCCCAATGTGTTTTTCACCAAGCTACAATAATAAAACAACTTCTGTAGAGGAACAATCTATACAGAACCTTTATTTCCATTTCAGTAGCACCATGAACTATTTAAAAAATGAGAGATATCAGAGATCCTTTCTCACTATAAAGGATAGTCAGAATCCTGGTCAGCCACCTCATCCTTTCTTTGGGAATTTCAGAAAGGATAAATTTTTTTTCTACAAAAAAAAAGTATTTAAAAAGAGGAAGAAAATAGGTATTTAAACAAATGTCATGTACCCTACCTCTCCGTCCCAGTAAATATCTATTTATTCTTCATTCTTTCTCTGTTGGGTTATGCATTTTAAGGTTTTGCATTTTTAAGTTTTCTCCACAACCACAGATGCTTTTCATTAAAACTAAGACTTTCACTTAATCCAAGGAGACTAGAAGCCTAAAGCCTGAAGAAAAGCATCAAACTGCAGGAGCCTTTTGAGAAAAAAACAGCCAGGACAAGCTAGATTTTCTACAACCCACTCTCTATTTTTCCCACGAGCCAGAAAATCTTATCAGAAGGACTTGACTGCTGGAGAACTGCCTTTTCCTTTGCTGTCAGCTAAAACACTTAGTCCTACAGCTAAGTATGATGCTTGAGGGCTCACATGTGTAGTTTTTTCCCTAGGTATTTTGGCTAAGTAGGTAAGACACACAGCAGAAAACACTACAGAGCGTATCATAGAATCATTGAATAACAGAATGGTTTGGGTTCAAAGGGACCTTCAAGATCTAGTTTCACCATTTACCCCTGCCATGAGTAGGATCATCTTCCACTAGACCAGGCTGCTCAAAGCCTGTTCTGGTTTGAGCTAAAGCATAATAAATTTTCTAACTTGTCAGCTAAGCCTCGTTTAAGTAATTACATTTTCTGAAAGTTAATTATATGTTTTCAGACAGTGCCTGTCTCTAGAAGTGACAGTGCTTAAAATTTTTGATTACCAAAGTAACGGGGTATTGGAATGCAGTAAGGCCATTATTTATATTCATTTCTATGGAAGCCAAAGACATCCTGAGCTGGTGAAATGCCATAAGTCAACAGGGCAAAAATAAGGGTCGCACCTTCAGGGAGGAACAGACAGTACAGGTGACCCAAAATTGACCAACAGATTATTCCACTCCATATATGTCATACTTGGTATAAAACTGAGGGATCACAAGGGTCAATTTCCCTTCTTCATTGGGTAGTGTCTAAAATGAACTTCTTCCGTCCTTTTGCCCCGATCTAAGATCTGTGCATTCTTGAATACAGTTCCTGAGACCTTTCCATGTCTGCTGCCGTTTCCAGTCCAGGACCTTTCCCTGTGCCTGCTTTACAGCAGCCCTGGTGACATATAGTCAACAAGGGTGTGTGTGTGTGTGTGTGATTTTGTGATTTTGTATATTTCTATACATTTTATTATTTTTCTATTAATAGTATTTTCTCTATTATTATTATTATTTCATTAAAGCTTTTTTTTTAATTTTAATTTCAAGCCTATAAGTCTCTCTCTCTCCTTTCTGTTTTCCCTTTTCCTGGGAAGGGGCATTGGGAGCACAACTGCTCGCATTTAGCTGTCTTTCAAGCTGAGGACTGGGGCTAAATTATGACAAAGACCCATCCAGCCTGGTCTTGAACAGTTCCAGGGATGAGGCACCCACGACTTCTCACTGGGCAACCTGTTCAAGTGCTTCACCACTGCCGTAGAGAAGAATTTCTTTCTTAGATTGAATTTAAATCTACCCTCTTTCAGCCTAAAATCATTACCCCTTGTCCTATCACTACATGCCCTTGTAAAAAAGTCCCTCTTCAGCTTTCCTGTAGCCCCCTTTAAGTACTGGAAGGCTGCTACAAATTCTTTCTGAGCCTTCTATTTTCCAATCTTGAACAACCCCAACTCTCACCTCAGCAAGTTTTCATAGGAAAGCTGCTCCAGCCCTCTGGTCATCTCCATGGGCCTCCTCTAAACTCACTCTAACAGGTCCATGTCCTTCTTATGTTGGAGGGTCCAGAACTGAATGCAGTACTCCAGGTGGGGTCTCATGAGAGCAGAATAGAGGAGGAGAATCACCTCCCTCGACCTGCTGGTCACATTTCTTTTGGTGCAGCCCAGGATACGGTTGGCTTTCTGGGCTGTCCACATTTTCCCTAGTCTTCCTTTTACCACCAATGTGCCTACAGAAGGTTTTCTTGTTGTCCTTGATGTCCCTGGACAGACTTATTTCCATCTAAACTTTAGCTTTCCTACCTTGATCCCTGGCTGCTTGAGCAATTTCCCTGTACTCCTCCCAGGCTACCTGTCCTTCCTTCTCGATAGGCTTCTTTTTTTGTGTTTGACTTGCTCCAGAAGCTCCTTGTTTATTTGTGCAGGCCTCCTGGTATTTTTGCCTGACATCCTTTTTGTTGGGATGCATTGCTCCTGAGCTTGTAAGAGGTATCGTTCAATATTAACCCTCATTCTTGGGCCCCTCTTCCTTCCAGGGCTTTATCCCATGGTATTCTACCAAGCAGATCCCTGAAGAGGCCAAACTCTGTTCTCTAGATGTCTATGCTAGTGAGCTTGCTGTGTACTCTCCTTGCTGTCCTAATGATCTTGAACTCCACAATTTCATGGTCACTGCACTCCAACCCTTCCTTATTGGTGAGAACAACGTCCAGTATAGACCTATGCTCATTGGCTCCTGTCACTGAGAAGGAAGTTATCACCAACATATTCCAGGAACCTGCTGGATTCCTTATGTCCTGCTGTGTTGTTCTTCCAACAGCTATTGGGTGGTTGAAGTCCCCCATGAGGACCACAGCTTGTGAATGTGAGGTTTCTCCTATCTGTCTATAAAAGGGCTTCATCTGTTCGCTTTCCGTGGCCCAGTGCCCTGTAGCAGATCCCCATTATAATGTCACCTTTTTCTGCCCTCCCTTTAATCTTGACCCATAAGTTCTCAGTCAGCTCCTCGTGCATCCCCAGATGAAGCTCCATGCACTCCAGCTGGTCACTGACATAGGGGGCAACATGTCCTCATTGTCTGCCCTGCCTGTCCTTCCTAAAGAGCCTATATCCTTTCATTCCAATACATTCCAATACATTCCAATACTTCTATGACTCCAGTCATAGAAGCCATCCCACCATCTCCCTTGATGCCAATAAGCCCTGTAGATATGTGCATCTCTCTTACTCCTCTTGTTTATTCCCATGCTGCTTGTGTTTGTATAGAGGTATTTAAGTTGGGCCCTTGATGAAGTTGCAACTTACTGGCTGGAGTGGCTGGAATTCCTCTGTGGAATTCCTTCAGGTGCTCTCCTGTTGACCTTTGATCCTTGTGTAATTGATAACTGGGAACATCTCCCTGTATTTTAGGGCAGTGATAAGGGATGGCAAATAGACCTAGAAGCACATCTATAATAGCACTGCCTATAGTGTTTTTATACTATGACGGCAAATTGAAAACTGAATTTTTAAAGTCACATTTTACCTTACCTAAGTTTTTCTGGATTAGTACTGTAGCTTGCTGTACAATTAGTTGTGAATGGAAAACCTTGAACTGGACAACACAGTAATGCTCCACTCGACTTTTAAAAATCTGAAACATGCTTGTGGCAAGCAAAATATCTGAGCTCACCATGGACTGAGCCCACAAAACATTAATATGAATGAAAGCCATAGTATTGTTTTTAGTTTTGTGCACTTCACAGAAAATTGTTCCTTAAGAGGAAGACCACTCTGTTGTGAGGACAGTGCATTCTGCAGGGTTGATAGCATAAATTGTTACAGCTCAGGATGCTGAAGAAAAGAAATTTCCCTTCTCCCCAGAGAGTTTGCCCCAGAAGAAGGCAGAAATGTCAACATCTAGTCAAGATTTATTCTTGTTTAGATTTAGGACTGGAATTTGTCAGGCTCAGCAGAAAGAATGCCATTAGCTTTGACAAGTGCGTGTGTGTGTGTCTGTGTTGGGTAATCTATTTAGGAGATGTAAAATGCAGCACACACTTCCCATTTTATTGCAAAAAGCTGAAATTGACAGTACCTGTCAAAAACTATCATCTTCCACTCTTTGAAAGAAAATTGACCCTTGCTTTCTCTGCAGTATCCTTCAGCATTAGAGCAGGTCCACCTCTCCTTTAACTAATACTGCTTCAGTAAAAGGAAGCGGAGATTGAAAATATAATTGACCTGATGTCCAGAATTTGCTATACTGAGGTCCTGAAGTAGTGCCTGAAAATTATTGCTACAGTATAGAAGTATCAGGACTACAAATGAACGTTTTATACCATTGAAAATGTCTGCAACAGATCTGAACATAAAACTGAGAAAGACAATAGCAAAATTAAGTTGTAAACTGCACAAATGCTATCAGAAAGAAAGAACTTTTACAACTATGGCTCCACAATTGCAGCTAGAAGGACAAAGTCCTTGAGAAGTTTGAAAATACTAAAATTATATTTGTAAAATTCCTGAATACATTTTTTCTTAACAGTTTTTAAAGCAGAGGAGATTTACTTGCACATAAATTATTTTAACAGTCATTCACAAAAGATACCTGAGCCTTTTGCTGTGTATGCCATCTTCTTCAAGGAATAATTGTATTCCTGTAATTCCTGCAGGTCATTAGTTCCAGCTTAGGATTTTGTATAATATGTGATACTTCCCTGTGGTACTTGATGAACCAAAGATGTTATAGAGACAATTGATATAGCATCTAGAAAGAACATTACATTCTTTATTGTTTAATGTTTCAGAGTACGATACTTAAAGGAAGTAGTAGAAGTCAACAGCTCAGAACTTTTTCTTTTATATAATAGTATATTGAGGTACTTAAAGAAACATACAAATGCTTCTAGGGGGAATGAACTTTTCCAAACTCTGATCCTGGTGCAGTGGTTGTGAAGATTTATTCTTATTCATTTGTATGCACATGACAATTCAGTGAGGCTCCAGTACTGCCTCTACCAATTTTATATGATATGCCTTATCATTTCCTGGATAACTCTCAATTATAATCTCTTTGCTGCCTGACCTCAGAAACTTTAATCTTTGGCATGAAGCTTTAGTCTCTGCTGTTCTAATGTCACTGATCAGGTGCTACACTTACAGGTACATTAGAAATTGTCAGTGGTAAAGAGTAAATCCCAAAGATCCCCATCCTTGGTATCAATTTCAAAAGCTTTAATCCAGCGTTGTTTCTAGACTCTCCTTCATTCCTTACAGAGTCTCTTGCCAGCATTGATCTTGACTGCAGCATGGAATACTGCAGCACAGACTGTTTAGGAAAGTCATTTACAGGAAAAGTATGCAGACAATTAACTTAAATGGCATAACAAATATAGACAACATTGCTACACATTAATAGTGACAATATGCTGGAACATACCAGTGTTTAGGATTAAATTAAAATAGTAATGGACAGATTGTCTCTGCCAGTACCATCCTGTGCATAGCATAGCACACAGCTGTGCCATGCTGAGAGGAGCTTTGGGAGAGAACCATAACCAAAAACCCAGCTGCTTTTGTTCCTCCCCTCCCTGCTTCCAAGGCAAACAACTTATAGTCTTCCACTTTGAGCAAAAGATTTCTTTTCCTTGTGCTGATTATCTGGTTGGCTTTTTTAATCTATGTTCTTTCCGAGTCTCACCATCCAGAAAATGGTAATAGTAACATAACTGGTGATATAAGGAAGACATTCAGAATAATGTTTTCCATTTCAGAACTTGCCTAGATATATGTGGATGGACCATAGTATGGCCCAGTATAATCAGAGGCAAAATTTTGCTACCCTTACAATGACATATTTCCTCGAAACATATCATAAGTCAATAACTTCCTTGCAGAGGTGATGAAAGAGCTGACAAGGGGAGATGCTTTTCTGGATCTGATATTTACAAATGGGGAAGAACTTGGCTGCAGTGACAATGAGATAGTAGAATTAGGGCAAAACAGCAGAATCACAACCCTGGACTTAGTAAGAGCAGACATTGACCTGTTCAGGGGTCTCAGGGATCAACTTGGAAGGATCCCATGTAGTATAGTTTGGAAGAGGAGTCCAAGAGTGATGTTTGATTTTCAAGGATCACTACCCAAAAGCTTAAGAACAGTCCATCCTAACAGCAGGAAGTTAACAGAAGTGACAGAAAGCCTGTATGGATGAACAAGCTGCTCTTGACTAAACACAAAGCATACAAGATGTGGGAGCACAGGTAGGTGACCCAGGAAGAATATAGAGACACTACCTGAATGTAAAAGAAGGAAGACCTGAGAGAATACAGGCTGATCAACCTTACCTTGAGCTCAGGGAAGGTGAAGCAAAAATAACTCCTGGTGGAAAAGTTGACCATAAGCCAGATAAATATTTAGGACTCCTTACCCTCCTCTATTTCACATGGATTTATTGTGGTACCACTTAAGTAGATTTTGTAAATTGTGGCTCTATACCTGGATATTACAGAAATTATTCCAAACTACTTTGAATTTTGGTGGTCCAGAATTGCAAAGCACTGTTAAAATTCATTATTGTTGAAGTCCTGTTGATTTTTGTCCACTGAATCTTTGAAGTTTTTCAAAGCAATGCAGCTATTCTTGTTTAGAGCCCCTCGTTTATTTCCTACAGTTGCCTGGTCAAACACGTACAGTGCCTAAAATTGCTAACTCTCATTTGGTCTACTGTCCCATTAGACTCAAAGATGTTACTTCTATGAAGAGGTACTGTTGCAGCAGCTGGAAAAAACAGGTGTTATTTTCTGCAGTCTTTCACTTTATAGATTTGCTTCTTACTTTCTCCTAGTCTTCTTTGTTGGGCTTTTTATTTCTTGCCATTTCAGTTTTCTTCGCAAAACAAATACGTTTCTTCTCTTGGTTATCTTTTAACAAAGAGCATTATATCATCAGGAGAGACTTAAGAGTTTTTTTAAACAAGTTGCCATAAAATGCAGAAGAAGAAAATTCAGGATAAACCTCCGAATTCCAACACCTTCAATTTCTTACTTTTTAAACATGGTTTGCTAATCAAAAAAGTAGGAAGTGACATGCTATTCTGCATTACTTCTATGCAAATCAATGAACAAAAAATGATCAGCTGGGGACATTTTTATTGATTTTAAATTAGGTTTTAATATTACAAGAAATTCAGTTCCACTGAAGGTTTAAAGAATTAATCATATATGATTGTATGTTATATGTTCAATGAAGAAGTAAAAAGGAAAGTATTTCTTCCCAAATGGATCTTCATGTAACTCCCAATGACTTCTGTGCTGTAGAAAGTTAAATTTATATATCTGCCTAAGATTAATGAAATGCTATATGCTGAGGCCAACTCACCTTTATGGTTAATAGGAGCTGTACTTTAAAAAGATACTTGGAGATGAATTAAAGCAGTTGTCTTTCGGTGTGATAGGATTGATGAGTATCAATCAACTATAGAAAACCATGGTATGTGCTCAGAATGATGTTTCAGAAGAACAATTGCTGTTTGAAATAGGATGTAAGAAGAGCAATTCTTTTTGTTGAGTCAGATCACTTAGCAATCTACAGATAATTCAATTACATTGCCGGTCCTACCAGGTAAGAGAGAAGGAAAACCAGCATAAGGGCAAACCAAGAGCTCTTATGCTGCTGTACTGAAAGAGATAGAATATTTTACATTTTGTGACAGAGGACTAATTGTGACTGACAACTTCTGCCTATGAGATATAACTTGAAGAAGAATTTCAGAAGGGTAAGATATGATCTTGTCACCATTTTCAAGAAATCATAATATAAATGTACTGAAACATACACAGAAATCAGTTGCTAGAATGTGTCCAGAGGAGTCGAATGAAGGTGATGAAGGGTTTGGAGCACAACCTTATGAGGAGCAGCTGAGGGAACTGGGATTGTTTGGCCTGGAGGAGGATGAGAGGAGACCTTATTGCTCTCTAGAACTACCTGAAAGGAGGTTGTAATGAGTTCTTTTTTGTCTCTTCTCCCAAATAAAAAGTGATAGGATGAGAGGAGATCACCCCAAGTTGTACCAGGGGAGGTTTAGATTGGATTTAAAAAAAAAATTCTTTACTTCAAGAGTGGTCAGACATTGGCACAGGCTGTCCAGGAAAGTGGTGGAGTCTTCATCCCTGCAGGCATTCAAAAAGCATGTAGATGTGGCACTTTGGGACACTGTTTAGTAGGCATGGTGGTGTTCGGCTGATGGTTGGACTGGATGATCCTAGAGTCTTTCAAAGCCTTAAAAATTCTATGAGTCTATGATCAACTAAGGTGCAAGCCCATAAATAATAAAACCCATTTTTGTGGCTTTACTATTTTTTTCCCTGGATCAATTTTCTTTAGCATTTCCATTCCATTCCATTCCATTCCATGTCTTCTCCTTTCTAAAATCCCATATTCATTCTGAAGATGGATATGAAGTATTTCTGTGTGGCCTTCCCTTCTCACAAGTGTTTTCTCCTCATTATCCTATTTTTTACACATAAATTATCTCTTATCCCTTGCTTGATTCCTGCCTTCCCTCACCCCTTTCTTTCTTGGGCATTTAGAATAAGCAGCCACCAGTCTTCCTGCTCCTCAAACCAGCCAGGAGGACAAATGAGTGAAATACCAGTCCCTGGTCTCCAACCTAGTGTGAAGGTGGTGGGCTGGAAGGGCGTCCTTTTGCCCAGAGAAGTTGTGGATGCCCCCTTCCTGGAGGTGTTCAAGGCCAAGTTAGATGAGGCTTTGAGCAACCTCATCCCTGGTATTCTTGCCAATGGCAAGGAGTTGGAACTGGATGGGCTTTAACCTTGAATCCTGTGTTCAGTTTTCAGCCCCTCACTATAAGAAAGGCATTGAGGTGTTGGAGTGTGTCAAGAGAAGGGCAATGGAGCTGGTGTAGGGTCTGGAGAACAAGTCTTACGAGAAGCAGCTGAGGGAACTGGGGTTGTTTAGCCTGGAGAAAAGGAGGCTGAGGGGAGACTTCATCACTATCTACAACTCCCTGAAAGGAGGTTGCGGTGAGGTGAGTGTTGGTCTCTTCTCCCAAGTGACAGGTGATAGCATGAGAGGAAATGGCCGCAAGTTGTACCAGCAGAGGTTCAGATTAGACATCAGGAAAAATTTCTTCACTAAAAGGGTTATCAGGCACTGGCAGAGGCTGCCCAGGGAGGTGGTTGGGTCACCATCCCTGCAGGAGTTTAAAAGACGGGTAGATGAAGTGCTCAGGGATATGGTTTAGTAGTGGACATATACGGTTGGACTTCACGATCTCAAAGGTCTTTTCCAACCAAGCGGTTCTATGATTCTGTGGTCCCTGGAGGTATTCAGTGCCAGCTTGGATGAGGCTTTGAGCAACTTGTTCCAGTGGGAGGTGTCCCTGCCCACGGCAGGAGGGGTGCAACCGGATGGGCTTTAAGGTCCCTTCCTACCCAAACCATTCCATGACTCTGTGACCCGCCTCCTCCCCCGCCCTGAGGAACCATGACCCCCCCGCACCCCCCACCGCCTACGCACGCAGGAGGCGGCGGGGCGGGTGTCTGGTTTGTCCCTGCGGCCGGCCGGTAGCGCCTTCCCCTCCGTCATGGACGGCGCCGCCGCCGGCTCCGAGGCCCTGCGCCACGCCGAGTACGCCAGGGCCCCCGGGGGCGCGGGCCGCGCCGAGCTGGACAGGGGGCTGGTGAGCGCGGCGGGCGGCGGACGGGGGAGGGGAGGGGCCTCTCCCCCGCTCCTTTCCTGCCGGCGGGGGGAGGGGGCGCAGCGCGGGCACCGGGACGGGCGGGGGCGCGGCAAGAGCCGCGGGGACAGGCCCTGGCGTGTGGTCTCCGTGCCGTGAGGAGATAGTGCCACTGATGCTGACACGCACCGCGCCGGGCTCGTCACGGCAGCGTGGAGTCATAGAACGGTGTGGGTTGGAAGGGACCTTAAACATCATCCAGATCCAGTCCCCCTGCCATGGGCAAGGACACCTCCCACCAGACCAGGCTGCTCAAGGACACATCCTTGAGCGCTTCCAGGCCGGGGCATCCACAGCTTCCCTGGGCATCCTGTGCCAGTGCCTCACCACCCTCAGCGTGAAGAATTTTTTCCTAATGTCTAATCTAAATCTTTCCCCTTCCAATTTAAAGCCGTTCCTCCTTGTCCTATCACTACTTGCCCTTGTAAAAAGCCCCTCCCCAGGTTTCCTGTAGCCCCTTCAGGTACTGGAAAGCCACTATAAGGTCTCTCTGGACCCTTCTTTTCTCCAGGCTGAACAAGCCCAGCTCTCTCAGCCTGCCCTCATAGCAGAGGTTCTCCAGCCCCTTGATCATCTTTGTAGCTGTTGTTTGGACCCGTTCCAACAGCTCCGTATCCTTATGTTGGGGGTTTCGGAACGGGACACAATGCTCTAGGTAGAGCCTCACAAGAGCAGAGCTGGAGAATCACCGCCCTTGACTTGCTGGCTACGCTTCTTTTGGTCATTGCGGGCCTGAATGTCAGTGGTGTTGTGGAGATCTAGGACAAGAGAAAATAGCTTCAGGTTGTGTCAGAGGAGGTTTAGATTGGATATTTGAAAGCAATTTATTTACTAAGAGTGGTCAAGCATTGGAATAGGCTGCCCAGGGAGGTAATGAAGTCAACCATCCCTGGAGGTATTAAAAAGCCGTGTAGACATGGCACTTCGGGAGCTGGTTTAGTAGGCATAGTGGTGTTGGGCTGGGAGTTGGACTGAATGATTTTAGAGGTGTTTTCCAACTTTAATAACTCTGTGGTTCAGAGAAGTAACTCTCCTCTGACATTTCGTCATGTGGGAGGGGCTGGATAGGTCTGGAGCAGAGGCACAGTGCTTCCTGGGTATCCCGTACTCAAGAGGGAGAGGGCCTGGAATTTTATCCCAACTCCTTTATTCCAGTTGCTTTGACTCGTTCGTGGGACAGTGAGTTCTCTTTGGAAAAAAGTTGGAAAAAATATATGGATCACTGTCTAAAGTACTTCATGGTAAAGATCTCAGATTTTTAAAATATCTTTAAATAGGTATTTGCCATACTTCATTGTGTGCACGTAGTTGCTTCTACAATATTTCTTTTTTAGAAAAATACAAAATAAAAAATCATAGTTCTCTAAGTTATTTATTTGTTGTTATTACAGTCTAGGACTTTTTTCCTCCTCAGGGAATTGTTTCTATGCGTTTAACAGGAAGCTTTGTAATCTTAAGAAGTATACTTGGAAGCTGGTTATTGTCACGTCTATGTGTTATTCCTATGGAATGCTAGCAGGGAGATGGCTCATGAATTTTGTAGAGTTCTTCGATCTTTTTACCTGTCTGGGATAAAAATTGTGTCTGGGGTTATTATGGCTTGCTTTGTTCGTGTGCGTTGTTTTGTCAGGTTCTTACTAAGGTCCAGAGACTATGGTAGGTTTTTAGAGGACTAGATCCTGGATTGCTGCCTTTTTCTATCAAAATTTATTCTTTAGCCAGGCCTTTCAGTGGAGAAGACAGTATTTTTCAGGCATATGTACATTGTAAACAGTTAGCATATGGTTGGCAGATGCTGGAGTTTCTCTAGGTGGTGTTATGCAGGTAGTGGACAGTACTCTAGCTTGTGGATTCCCAGCTAAGGAGTTCATAAGGGTCAATTTGCATATAATCAAATTCTAATATTTTGCCACAGAGAAATAGCAAGGACAACTATAGTGCTGTGCATCTGTTCCTCTAATGTATGGCGTTAACTACACTTTTCTTGCCACAGTGGAAGGAAAGAGTAGTAGGAGAAGCAAAGTCTGACAGCAACACCCATCTCTCTGGACTGAAAGAGCTCTGTTCAATATCCTGCCTTTAGTCTTGGTTGTGAGATATCGTGCTGGCAGTAGTCATTTGATCTTGGTCACTTTTATGCTACTAGCTGTTCTACAAAAGCATTCATGGTTTGGAGCATCAGAACAACAGGAGAAGTCTGTTCTCAAAGATACCCACAAGAGGTCTTTGTTAATTAATACATACTCAAGAAAACTGATTTGAATGCCTTATGATAACACTTCTACTAGTGAATCTGTTGCTCAGGTGCCATTGCCTGTGAAAAACTGTCAGAAACTTTAGAGATCGTTTTATATATAATCCAAAAAGTTTCTGTAAAATAAATAACACAAACTGACGTGGGATCTGGGCAAGTGTGGAGAACAGGATCTAGCTGTAATTACTTTAATTCAGTATTGGGAAATAAATTCAGTTTCATAGGAAGGTAAGACTATAAAGAAAATACTAGGTTATGAAGTCAAATCTGTTGCAGATAATTTATAGTATAATACCACCTGAAAATGTGTCTAGACTACATTTAGAGTTAAATAGGTGGTTTGCTCTGATGCAGTCTTACAATAAGCTCTAGTAGCTGCTGTTCTGAGGAACAGAAGCCTTATTCTAGCTTCCACAGCAAACAATTGTTTATTTCAGAGCAAGAATTTTTATCTAAGGAAAAAGTAGTTTCAGAAATGTTTTTACACACTTGATTAATATACAGGTGTATCCTTCTTCGTAGGGGCATACAGCACTTAAAAAAGCAACAAACCAAGGCTTCCTAAAACAAAAGCTTTTAGTTAAGCAGGCAATTTACGCTTATATAATTATTGTAGTGTAAGTCTATATGTACTTCCTATTTTACTGGTCCATGATTAAGCATGGACTAATAACAAAATGCTGTCCAGTCCATCCAAACAAATTATTATTTTTCTCTGTACTTTTTATTCCATTACACTGTAGCTTTCTAAGGCAAAAGATAGTAGTACTCTTGCTGGGTTTCTGAAAGCTAGTTGTGAGAAGGGCAAAATTTTTACCATTTGACCAAGAAGTTGTTTTCACTGATTGTGTTAGAAGAACTAGTGTAAAATATAAAATCTGTGCCAGCAGGGGTATTTTCACATTCGCAAAGGTGATTCTTGTGGCCTAGGGTTGCATTGAAATGTTAAAAATATGCATCTGAAATTATTTATATTTATGTTTAACTTTTTTCTACTTCATGGAAGGAGAAGCTTCACTGCTAGGGATTACAGAAGTCACTGCATTTTTTTTAGTGTGGCTAATTTGGCAGGGACTGTGGATTAGAAATTTGCAGAAGGAATATCTCATTCTTCCCTATTTCATCTACTGAAAAATAAAGGCTATTGGAAAATTATGTATGAAGGGATTAGGCCTCAAGTCTCTGCACGTTAGCAGTATATGATGTATGCCTGTAAATTTACCGTGTGTTAATTAATATGCTTTATCCTCTTTTGTTTGCCAAGCACTTTGGTAAGTCAGATCTTGAAATTGCCTTTCTAATGTGTGTTTTCGTACACATGTTTCTGAAAATAATTTCTTTTAAAACAGCTTTTTCAGATTTAGCAAGATTTTGTTTTATTGTTTTCTACATCTAGGAGGTTTTGTTACTGCATACTGACTACATAATAAAATCAAAATGCTGAGATCAGCAGAATAGCATAGGGTTAATGACTGACCTTTGGGAGCTGATTCAATGAATAAAGAAAGGGACAGATGTTACTTTTAAATATTTTATTTCTTTATTTTTCCCTCTTGGATCTTAACAGAATGCTTTAATTTCAAACCTACATCTTCAAAATTTCTTAACAGCTTTTTTTGAAGGTGGAAGGTCAATTCTGTCATAACTGAAAGTCAGAAAGTATTTATTTGGGGTTTTTTTAGCCTTCGTGAGTCTGAAATAAAATGCATTTTCAAGCAATGGGAGACAAAAATGGTCGTGGTGGTAGTTGTATTAGCAATCTGTAAATGAACTGATACCTTCCAAAATGATAATTAGTTGCTTTCATTTAATATTGATGTGAAAGCAGCACCAGACTAACCTTGACTAATTCTTCCAAATAATCAGCTAAGTAAGCATAGAAAAGGAAACTGAGTTGAGCTGAACTTAAAGGACTTACTGGGTATTACTTGACGTTGCCACTAATTTATGAGGCAGGCAATGTCAGTAAAACACAAGCTGTGCAATCTTTCTTACATTGATTCAAATCCTGGTTTTACTGCTTGTGTATAGTTAGGGTATATTCACACCATAATGAACATTCAGGGTGCTTTGGTATGACAGATTACCATTTCTTGGCTAATAAGTGGCAAATGACTCTTCTCTAACCTGCTCATAATGCAACTAAGGTGAATTACCTTCAACCAAGATAAGGTCTCTCATGGTTGCACCTCACTTGAAAATGTGGGCAGTCTTTCATGTCTTTCTGGCTGGAGCTTCCGATTACTTCTACCTAATTTTTTGGCTTGTCTTTATATTCCCGATGATGCCGCCTACTGCTCTTATTATAGAGCTGCTGCCATGCTGCTTTTTTACCTCTAGCTTTTCACTAACAGCTCGTGCTTTCCTCTGAGATTGAAATAATGCACCCCAGTAGACATGGCTGGCTCTATCAAAGGCCCTCAGGGACTCTACATTGTGTTCCCAGACTACCGTACACAAAACTGGTTAAGCCATTTCTGCACTGAGCTGACAGAATCCAGGTATTATTAATTAGCCTTTACTCAGCTTGGCCTTATTGTCTGTTGCTAATGCCTTGTTGTAGCCTACATGCTTTGTTGTGAACTGCTGACTTAAACCACGTTTTTGGTGGCAAGGCAAGTGTAACTTAATATGGACAAGCACAAGCTAACAAGTACATTTTTTTTTTTTGCCAGTGTGATTTGTTTCATGCATGGTTGAGCTCTTAATTGACTGAAACCACTTAGCAAAAGATTCTCACTGTCACTCTGAACAAGTCAAGGAAATTATCTATTGAGTAAATCCCGTGGTCACTTAACTACAGAACAGAATTTTTGTAGTGTTATGATATTTTCAGAAATTTCGTGGCTGTTTCTGTTTTTTGTCTAAACAGAAGAATAAGACATATTTTTTAGAAGGTTTTGAAAATTGAGAGCCTGGGAAAACCAGTTTGTGAGAAGAAATAGGAAGAGTTCTAGTTTAGTGAGGAGATGAACAGTATGCTTTGCTTTTTTGTATCTGCTACCATTTAAGGTAACATACATTTTTTCATGGTCTTAAAGATGAAGCGAGGTTTTGTGGAACTGAAAAGAACAGCAGACATAAAACTACTACGTTATTTTTACGTTCAGAAATGAATGCTAATATTGAGACTGAAGATAACATTGAGATGAAAGAGTTCGATTTTGAAAATGGGGTAGAGAGACAAATTTTTAAGGGCAAAACTCCCGTAGTCCTAGCTTTGGGGCTTCACTTTTAGTATGTTTAGTCAGTTTCTTTTATTCTACTGGAAACCTCTAAGCAATTGCAATATTATGTTATTTAGATGGTTAGGATAGCCCGATCCCAATAGGTGGGATGTAGGTATTTAATTAAAATGCATAGAATCCAGAAGCTAGATAGAGAGGAATACAGCTTTACATAGATCAACTCAGAGCAGGCTACCACATTTTCTGAACTGAGCTTAATATTACAGGCAGCAATCACAGACACTTGCCTTCCATAGTCATAGGAACCACTGGGCTACGTCTTGTACAGCAGGCTGTTTGCTGGGAAAGTTGTCAACATGTGTTGTAGCCCCTACTAAGCCAACTCTAGAAGACTTTAAAACCAGTATTTTCCAACTCTTCCCCTACTCCCTTTCTATCTAGAGATGAGATTGGGTACAACGAAGTCAGAGAATTTTAGCCCCAGGAATAGTAGTAGTGAAGGCAACTTGGCTCCTAATCTAGTTATTGGGACACTCACATTGGAATTTGGGCTTCAAGTCCTACTGTCAGGCTTGTAGGAAATATATAAACCAATTACTGGATAAATGCAGAAGTAAATAGTAATATAGGAATCAGTTGTGTGATAAGAGTGTTTTCACTGTAGTTATGTTTTGAATTCAAGCTAAACAGGCCATACCTGATTTCTCATGTTTGCTGGGGTAAAGTTCAAGGCATTGTTAGCTATCGTATGAAAAGACAGGTAGTGCCACAGATGACTATTCCATTTGTTTCCAAGATTATATGTAGGCTTTTCGGAAGTAGACAGGTCCCCTCAACACATATACTTGCAATGCTTGTTACCCTTCTTGAATTCTGCAAATGTGTGAGAAGTCAGTCCCTTCTTCAAGGTTTGTTACATGTCTTTCAGCAGGTTATTTTTCAACATGGAGTTACTTTTTATTGTCCTAGAGATGACAGACTTCCTTCAAAAAATGTGTAGGGAAATATGCCTTATCTGGGGAGTTTGAGTTAGCAGAAGGTGAGAGTTACTGTTGCTTAAATCAGATGTTGAGGTCTATTTGTGCACTTGGTTCCAGAATCCAGTTAGACCTAAAGCAGATTTTATGCTATAATGAATGATGCCTGAAATCTGTCAGAAGTCTGTCTATTTACAAATATCTGTTATAAGATAGAGTCCAGCCAGTAGTCAGTACATAATGAAAAGATGTTACTGGGCTTTATGTCTTTATTGGGGAGTTCATGAATCAAAGTGTGAAAGGTGGAAGACGCTAATGGACTTCTGTGGTTGTAGCTGTAGGATGGGGCTGAGTCTTTTGAAGGAGTGCCAGCAAGTCTGCTGGGATGAGGATTCTTTCTTAGTTGGGCGAGCCTAAAGTACAGTGTTTAAGTTAATATTCCAGTGTCCTTTTCAAGCAATGTCACAATGACACCTTTTTTTTTTATCTCTTCAAGTTTTTGTAATAAACTGATACTTTCTGTTACGGTAAGCATCATTTCAGAGTGTGTTGAACTAGTCTGCACAAGTAATTTCCACTAATCCAGAAGAGTTGGCAGCCTTGTGATTTTATCTTTACGTACTGTGAGCTACTTAGTCAGTGTTGGTTCACTGGTTTCCTGATGATGATTCCAAGTTAAACCTGATGTGTTGTCATGGGTTAATAGGACTAAACTAGAAAATCTAACATAGCTGATGGAATACAGAACTTTCTTTTATCCTCCATATAAATTACACATCAAATATCCAAGTCAGACATCAGAAATACTTGTTGTTAAAGTATAAAATGCATATATTTCAAATTAGAATTTGTATGTCATTCTGATTCTTGGTTTTCTGCTTTAGGCCAGAACTATGATGGCAGTTGGAATTGGCGTTGCAACTGTTGCGTTTGCAGGTAAGCTAAATTACCAGCTGAGTGTGGAACTGACACTTGTCAGCTTCTGTTTTCAAAAGAGTTAATGGAGATTTATGAGTTAAATAGTGGAACGTGGAAAGGTAACATGAGAGTGCTGTGGAGAATTGTGTCCAGTTACAGTTCCTGTCCCTTCAAAATCCTTTACGCCTTTTCCAATATTATTTTTGAAAAGCCACAGCTGGATAAACTAGTTTTATGGGTGACAGGTAGAAGGTTCTGTCTGTTTTTGTCTGCAAAATGTAATGTGAAAAGTTTACTTTGTCCATTTAATAGCATATTGTGAGTTGGAGACTCTCCAGTACAGAAGAGTCCAGCAGGATCTTGTGACATGAAGGTGCTGCTCAACAAATTCAAATAGAGAAAAATAGAAGGTTTTAGTGACTACAGTGATCTATCATATTAAACTGTTCCCACAGTACATTGTTACCTGAAGTCTTTGCATGTGAACTGTGCGATGTTACGAAAAATAGGTTCTAGTCTGAACACAGGGTGTGAGCTTAACATGATTTACACTATGGCTTACTCAGTCTAGGTAACTGTGGACTGTTCTGGTTTTGAAGTACACAAATCAATTTCCATTATTTTCAGCACCTAAAGGCAACCATGGTCAGCTATGTGTAAATTCATACACCAAGAACAGATGCAGTAGATGAACAAGTTGAACCAAGCAGGTGTTTGGTGGGTACAGTTGTATTGTTGTTTTGATTAGGAGAAGGAAATATAAGGTCGTTGGTGGCATACACCCATTAAGCAGTTGATTTATCTATGTTTGTGTATAAGCAGAAGAGGAACACTCCTAAAATTTCAGTTGAGCTGAAGAATTAATGACAATTAGCAAAGAAGTGGTAACAGAAAGCATTAAGAATGTGAGGTAATGTATTAGTATATCACAGTGTTTCAGCAGTGATTCTATTTGGTTTAACTTCTGTGTTGACAGGCACAGGCTTATGTAACTAAACTAACCTGTAAATACGTTGCATATTATAAAAATGAAAGCAAAATGATGTTTGAATGAAGCAGAGCCACATTTTATGAAACATTTTTCCATTGTGTGCTAATGAATAGTTAATCAAAACAGTGATTGGGGAGAGGGGCCTTACAGGGAGAATTCTTCCATAACGTGGCACAAATCTTGATTCTGAAGTTGATAGACTTGCTTTGTGCTTATTTGAGTTTCCTTTAGCCTTTCCTACCTGTAGCTGTTCACTGCCAGTGGGGAGTTGAGTGGCTCAGAATCCCAGATGATCCTCTCTTTGTAACAAAATAAAAAATGCAGTACCTACAAAATGTGTGATTAAGTATACAACATCACAGCAAGAAACATATAGTACCTAGATTTCTTTTTTTTTTTGAAGACACAACCTTTGAAGAGAATTTAGTAAATAATGTATATCCAAAGCTAATGTTTCATATCCAAAGCTAATGTTTCATACTGGCCTTTTTCTTAAAGTTCACGAGGCAGATATCTTCATTTATCATATTGAAATGCATTTAAATCTGTTTATTTTGTGAGCAAATGCAATGGATCTTTGCAGTCCAAAACTCATTTTTTTAGATGAAGTGTATTAAACTTCTCCCCCTGCCTCCCCCAATAGTACAAAGATTGAAAAATGCAAACTGTAGCATATTTGCTGTGGGGCTTTGGCTGTGCAGGATCCTAAAATGTCTGTTGAGGGAACATATTGAAAAGTAGTAAAGTGCAACGGTGCTGTATAGCAAATAAACAAGACAAAGTGATTAACAGGGAAGGATTATTTTTTTAAACCAAAATTCTTTCTACTATAAGTCAGTGAACGTAAGTTAGATTTTTTTTTTTTTCCTTTTAGTGAATATTGGTTATAAATTCATTTAACTTTAAACTTTTTCAGGTCGTTATGCTTTCCACTTTTGGAAACCGTTGGAACAGGTGATTACAGAGACAGCAAAGAAGATTTCAAGTTCTGTAAGTTTACAGGTTACTTTATGTTAAATGTATGATTTTGTATTTTGTAGTATTCAGAAAGGAGACATTTTAGGTTAATTATGGTAAGTGCCAGTTAGATTATTTTTTTCCAGGGTACTTCTTGCTGTGGATGTTCTGGTGTATTATCTGGTATATTTTAAATCCCTGTAGATGAAGCTATATCAGAATATGTTTGTGAGTTTATAAATAGTTCTCATTTTCCTAATGATATTCCATGTTTCAGAACTCTTTGTTACTAAGTTTATGATAAAATGTTGAAGTGCACTGTCAGAAAATAAATAATTCCTAGAGATTACAAAGTGATGACATTGTTTAATTTCAAGAAACTGAAAATGAGAGAATTCTGTAATTTTTCTTTCAGGTACAGAGTTAAAATTTAAGAAGAGAAATTGATAAACTTCTAGGAAGGGTTGTCGCAGAGATGCTTGTTTTCTTGTTCACAAAGGAGTTGTTTTCTTCTTCTCTGGCTACTTTGAACTTTTAACCAAGTTTTTGTTCTTTATTTTGCCCTGTGTATTTAACAGTATAGTAATGAGGTAAAAAAATTGAGAGGTAGAGTATCGTGAGAAGAACACATGTAAGGGATACTTGAGAGCATTTGCTTTTTTGCTTCAGTGGCTACTCTGACCTCTGGTAAATAAATCAGTATGTTCCATTCCTGCTTGATTAAAGTAATTCCAAATGAAGTAGATGACTGCATGTTTTGGGAGTTTGTAATCTGTGAACACTTATACACAGTGGAAGGAATACAATTCCCATCTTGATGCTGATGAGTCAGGATGTTGAGGGAGTAATTTTTATTTCCTGAAGATTATTATTTCCTGAAAAATATTGTAAAGGTAGGGTTTTTTTAAAGTGATTGTTAGCATAGCGTGCCTTTTTATGTGAGGCAAGTTGCAACACAGAGCTTGTCTATGTCCTGCATGTATAGACATGACACGAGGGTCCAGATTCATTTGCCATCTATACTTTGTGCTCATTGAAGGTGCAAGCTTGATCAATGCACGCTTCCTGGGGAGGGAAAGACTTGAAACACGGGCTCTCTTGGGGCTTGCCCAAGCTTGTTCTTAATTGCAACGTCTGTTTTCCAGAAATGGTACTCCTGGATCAGTTTTTGGTCTCTGTCCCTCTATTGCATTGCTGTAGTGAGACTAACACCATTTTTTTTTTGTCTTTTCAAAATAAATTTTTGACAGGTTCCCAAGTTACCTGCCAAAATGGCAGAGGAGACTTCAGGTGCTGCAAATTAAATTGCTTTCATGTGCTGTGGATACAGTCTGATGCACAGGCTCACTCGGAGGTAGCTAGCAATAACGACGTGCAGCTTCAGAGGGAGTGCTTCAGTCTTCACCCTCTCTCCCCAGCAGTTTTTCTCCAGCATTTCTTCATCTACCCATTTGCAGATACGGGCTAGAGAATCTAAATTCAGACGCGTTCACATAAAAAGGCAGACAGGGACTCTTTTTAACACATTGAAATATGACATGCTACTGCATAGAGAGGTGTCTGTTCTAGGAAACTGTACCCCTCAGTACTGGCATACTGGCTGAGCCAAGCTCATTACAGGCTTATCTCATTTTTATCACAGTGACTTTCAGAGTCCTGCAGAATTCATGAACAACCATAAAGAATAACCTAGGAGCTTCTGCATTCTCAATGTTCCTAGTCCCTGGAGCTGCATCCTGTGCTTTCACATCCTGCCTTACAGCCCAGAGTTGTATGTGGATCTCCAGTAGAGTATCTCTCTTCTTTTATTCTATTTCTGAACTTGAAAAATACAGGTTTTCAGTGTAATACGTGATCTACTGAAGACAGTAAAAGCTCTCTTCTGCTTTGCCATTAAGTGTATGTATTTGTCAGCTTTACGTCTGTGAGGATAATGAATATTTTTCTTCTACAATTGTAGTACAAATTTTAAGACCCTTGTATAACTCTCTGACAAGGTTATTTGTTCTTTACTACTCTACAGCTACTACTTTCTTGGACTGTATTTTTTCTGAGTATTTTTTCTTCTCCGCTTAACAATTAATTATTTCATATTTATAATTTTTCTTTAAAACAACAGAGAAAACATTGGGTAAAAAGATACCACATTGGTGCTTATTGTCCAGACATCTTATTTTAGTGGCTTTACATGAATTTGTTTGGGAAATTTGAAGCTGCTGAGTGTAATCTGTGGATTAGCGCTTTTATCATGTTTCTTTATGCTTATTGCTCACTAAACTCTACTGACAAAGGAAATCAAGCAGTTAGTACTTCTACCTGTGCTTGCTGGGAAAAGTGTCTCGTGACATTTAGTGTCTAGGCTTTGTGTGAGTGTCCAATGATACTTTGCTCGTTTTCTGTGATGTTTGGAGGCGCCTTGCTTCATCACTGTAATTTTCGATTCTTACTCTGGCTTTCTTGAATCAAACCGTGTCCCTCATCACCTCCTTTTTTTGAGCAACTGTGAAGCAGCTGCCATTTCAAAAGCAAGCTTGGTCTCTCTATAAGCCCCACTCTTTCTTCCTCGGTATGCAATTCTCCCCTGCCCCATTTTCAATAGAAATCACAATTCATGTTGGTTACAGTCATACAGGGTAATCCAGATGCTGTTTATCCTTTCTTCCTGCTCACTAATAAATGACTTGGGTAAGGTCAAGTTGAGTTATTATGAAGCGATCCTTTAAAATGCCTACTTGCTTTGTCTTGAGCATTTGACACTTTCTCTTTACTTGCCTAATAAATCATATGCACAGTCAATAGCTGCACTCATCTTTTAGTCAAAAAAAAGTAAGTCAAGGCAAGAAAATGTGTTGTTTTATTCTGAATTTTTACTTCTCATTTAACTTTAACTTAAGGCAGTTAAATATATGTCCTGAAGTATGAAGTGTAAAGGCTGTTATAATTAAGTCCTGACGTTTTCTACCATCTTTTTTTTTTTTTCAGTGGAGAAAGACATAGGAAAAAACATTGTTGTTTCCCCTCTGTGACAAGCCATAATGCTTGTTTCCAGAGAAACACTTTTTTAGTTTGAGCCTAGTTTTGTACTGGTGTCACAAATGCAGTGACACTGTTTTATTTCTGTGTGTAGTGACGAGACTCTCTTGCTGGTAGAAATTACATAGCGCTAAGTAGTTATTTGGCTTTTCTTCTTCAGACAGACCTTAATGTTGTTAAAGATAACATTCATATTCGTTAAAGTGTGAATTAAAAAAGGAAGTATTCCAATGGCATTTATTACCTTTCTTTGTTGAATAACTGATATTGAAGGTTGAAAAATAGATAGAAGATATTGAAGCTAGAAACATCAGTTCTAGGCAAAATGAACTGTCAAATACATCACACAATCCTGAAAATTCTGTGTTCCAGAAGAGAAGTGTCTTCTATAGCACTTCCATTAGAGATTTTTGCACTGTTTCCCTTATTGGGTCTGATTCTGCTCAGTCTTGTAGAGTTCTGAATTGAGAGGTAAGGGTAGCAACCATCTCTCTTGTCCTTCATTGAAAATAAAACTTCTAGAGAATAATGCAATTTGCAGTCCATTTTATAAATTATTTTCTAACTGATGTTAAAGAAGTTAATTTGATCTTAGCAAATTGTAGGTTGTATTATAACACAGCTTCTAAATAGTTTATTATTGGATTTTCTTTTCTTCCAGTATTGTGTTTGTTACCTGTTCTGTGGAGGGACTGTATTGCTAGTGGAACAACACTTAGAGTTTTCAGAAAAATTCTCTACTTGTTATAATATGATATATGGTCTCAGTTATGGGTTTTTGAATATCTCTTTACCTGGCATGGAAACAATGATTATGCTTTCCCTGTGCTGTGCCACGAAAAGTATCTTGAAGGTGTCACTGTCCAAATGGATTGGATTTTCTTAGCTGACTGCTTTTGTGAAAATTTGCAAGAGTGAATAGACATTCACAGATCAAGTCAAGCCTTTTTCTGTCCCCCCCCAATAGCATTTGTTCAGGAAGCAGAATCTGCTTACATTGCTGAACAGTAACAAGATGGAAGGAAATTAAGTAAATTAAATCTTAGCCCGTCTCCCCACTCCAAATACTAGGAAAAAATGTAGAGCTTGTTTTGATGATTTTTTTCCCAATACAGAATTTGTTTGCAATAGCCAGGGTTAATGAATAATCAAGTGTCTAGAACTGCCCACTCATCAAGGAGTTCTCATAACAGGAAAAATATGGGAACATTGTTTCATTTCATTGCAGCCATTACCTAGAGTTTACAACTAAGAAAAAAAATGCTTTGATTTGAAAAATGTGCAAAGATTTTTCATTAGGGAACTAGAAATTTGCCACAATGTTTCCTAAAAGGGAGAATCAATGTTTCTTCCCCTTATTCTAACCAACTGGAAAAAAGTATATTTTCCTTTTGTTTTAAATTTTGTTTTGGATTAAGATCTTAATTTAAGAATTGATTATTCTTTCCGTGTGCTTCACTGCTGAGAAGAAAATATTTTTTTCTTGATGATCAAGTCAATGTTTTTTCTTATGTGTCAAAGCACACACACAACAGGATTTCTTTTTTCGCACCTGGAATTGAACCGATTCAAGGCTTCTCGAGGTTAGAATAGTGTCAAGGAACTAGGCTTCAAAAACATGAAAAAGTATTTCTGAATTTAAACCTATAGCCATCCCTCCCTATTCTCTTATTTCGAATAGCAATTTAGATGAAATTTACCAAGGACAGAGAAGAGCAGCATTAGAAATAATTCAAATATTGCTCTTCTCCACATGAATAGTGAACCATTGTCCTCCTGTATTGGATTTGGATGCCAGGATTGAAGGGCAGAGAAGAATTAACCTTTTCAGAAATCCATCTGCACCTAAGCTGCTTTGTGAGAAGCCCTGGAAAATCTTTGAGGCTATTCAAGTGTGTTTTTCTCTCCTGGCTGTAGTAATTGTTTGGCATCATGGGAAATTTCTGTGCAATTCTACCTCCTCAAGGGTGTTATGTATTGGGCCATTAAACCATTAGCATCGTTTCCTCTTGGAGGACTGGAGAAGCCCCATGTGTTCCCTTATTGTTACATGCTGTAACCTCTAATGTCAATGTGCACTTCGAGAGACCCATTTTCTGTTACCCTGTAGCTGAAGCAGTGGTTCCTTAACAGATTTTTGTTGTTGGCATGACAGGTCCACTGTTGCTTCAGCTTTGATACCTGTAGTATTACAGTGGTGGTTATTTTGTGGATGGTTTGGGCTGGGAAGAAGAAAGATAAAATTACTTTCAGATCCTAGCAGCACAACAAATAAAAATATTTTCTGTGACTGTGTGTGACTTCATGGTAGCAAAAGGTGAAGTATATTAGAAACACTGTTCTGGGTGAATGTTGCTGCTAAACTCAATTAAAGTCTTTGCTTACCTATTGTAGACAGTGCCCTTTAAATGCTTTAATGCTTTTGAAATTATATAAGAGAGAGTTTGCATTAACATAGGGCAAAATTCTCACTCAATATGGATGACTATATTTAGTGAGAAAAGTGTTTATTAAGGGCCAGGAATATTTTTACTTAAAAGTGGCCCAGTGTAGTCTCCCTAGCCACCAGCAGCTAAACAATGGGCAGTAGTTCTTTCTCCTACTTTGCACTCCCATCAAGAGAGGAAAAGATGACCCAAAGGCTGAAGTAGAAATAATTTTAATGAAACAATAAAAAATGAAACAATAAAACTAATGTTAATACTAATGTTAATACTAATGTTAATACTAATGTTTATAACATACAAAATATATTTAAAAAGTTGCTTAGCCTTGTCACAGGATGGGTGCTACAAGCAGTGGTCACCCGATGATGTGCACTGTTGGCCACAGATGTCACAGCCATCACGCAGAGATCTGGACTTGGAGCAGCAGCTGAAATCGAAGCAGCACAATGAGCAGATTCTTGAGGGACGATAGCCATGAGAAAAAGGGCTGTACTCTGAAACTTTCTAGCTTATATAGGGAGCATGACGTTTATGGTATGGGATACTTTCTTTGGTCAGTTCAGGTCAGCTGTCCAGGATCTGCTCCTCCTAGCATTATGCTCCTGTGTACTTTGAAACGCAAAAGTCCTTAAGTTCCATGGAATCATTATTATCGCCACACTAAACTTAATGCTTTAGTTACTCAAAACTGCAGTTGCTTAGAAATGTAACTTTCTGAGAAGAAAAATTATTCTATCCCAGCTGAAAGCAGGACAAAACCTGATACTTAAAAATAATCACTGCTCTCAGGCAAGATTTCCCTTTGATAGCAACAGAAGAAGTGTATTTTTCCCCAGCTGATAGATTTTGCATTGAGGAAAATATTCATTGTTGTTGAGTGATTTCTGCGTACTAGTTCCCAAAGGCAGGCTGACTTGGAGCTACATCTACTGCCTCTGATATTTGTGCAGCTTAGACTATTATGTATGTAGCAAAGGGCTAGTCTCTAGTTCTTCTTCTAGAAATATTTACATTACTAACTCTCATTGGTTGTTCAGTAACTTTTTTTTATTTGAAATATATTTATCGTTGACAAATAACCTTTCAACACATTCCTTATGATAGTTAATTGTTGTAATGATTTACACTCGTCTCTGTCTCCTTCTTTTGTATATTCTTTTCTCACTTATGTTTTTTCTCCCCTTCTTAAAACAGTGATTAAAGTCTCACATGCCAGTGAGTTTATAAAAAACTAACCTCAGGTCCTGTATTGAATCTTACCAGTCATTATTGTCTAGGCAAGGAAGTAAAGGCAATAATTGGTTAGAATTACCCCATTTATTGTACTACATCCCAGTGTTCTCCAACATGGTGATTTCCTGAAACAGAGGTTGTGGCTTTATGTTAACCGTTTTTTTTTTGGTTTCTTTCTGTTTATTTTTAAGGGTTCCTTCAAAGAACTCGTGATATATTTTTTTGAAGTAACATTCCTTCATGTGAAATAACATATTTATCTGTTCTTTTTATTTTATTATTGTTTTTACTTTCTTTCTAGAAATACCTGGGCTGCAGAGTGATTGTGTATAATTCCTTGGATGCCAAAATATTGTGACTTTTGCCATTTTCCATTGAGATGGTACCAAAATTGTTCTGAACAAGTTTCCCTCTTTCCCTCCCCTGCTTTCCCCAACACACTCACTGTAACACTCCATACTAGAATCTACTTTGATTCTGGACTTTTTTGCCTGAAGGCAGGATTTTAATGGTTGTAGCTATTAATATTTCTTATTAGCAGTAGAAGACTGTAAAAACATAGTTATTTTTAAGTCGATTTTTGTACGTACACTCAGGAAAAGTCCTTTCATATTAATCTGCTTTGTAGTCATTCCATGCCTTCAAAATAAATTATAGATGAATGTAATGCTCTGAATAAGGTCATATAAATATGATTTGGGTCCTGGTACCTTGTACATAAAACTCATTTTTTGCTGTTTTTTTTTCCTTTCTTCTTTTTAGAGTCTTTCATTGTACTATAAAGGAGGATTTGAGCAGAAAATGAGTAGGCGAGAAGCCAGTCTTATTTTAGGTGTAAGGTAGGTGTGTTGCATTAATATGTATTTTTTGGTAAGTATTGGATGAAGAAAATGCATGTTGTGAGGATGAAGAATACTCTTGCCAAAATTGTAACTTTTTTAAAAAGGCTTCTAATGGTTTATAAACCATTGTAATGTTCTGCTTAAGCTAAAAAGCAAACAATAAAATGGTAATAAAACATGCAACTTGTGTTTGACTTGAAGGCATGGTAACATATTGCAGTGGAGAATTGGTGCTCTAGCAATAATCAGAATAGCACATACTGTGCTAATTAGTGTGATCACATGCCTGGTCTCCAAAAAAACCCTTGAGATAAGTAATATTGTAGCTTATATTAATAAACAATGAAAACAAATAAATTCTGCTCATTTTTTTCATGAGTCAGTAATATTTTTTTCTTTTTGCTGCTCTGATTTTTTGGGTTTAAAGTTATGACATATTCCAAACAAAAATACTTGGAGAGACTTGCCATTTAGATTTAGAGTAAGTGTGGAAAGTAATTTCCAGACTGAGTAGTCAATGTTTTTTTCCGGTGGATTTTTTCAAAAACATTTGGGTGGCTGATGGTAGGACACAGTTTAGTGTTTTCTGTAAAGCAGGCAGTGACTTTGAGGGCTTTCTGGATCAGACCTTAGATAGTAGATTGCTTGTTTGTGGTTTAAACCAGCTCTGAATTTTAAGACCAAAAAAAAAAGATAAAATAGTTTTAATTATCCCCAGTAGAAATTATTTCAGATGGTGAAAACTGGGACTTAAAATCTTGTTTACTGTGCTAATTGTGTTTACTTCTAACATAATGGAAATTATGCAGATTTAGCATTTATTTTCAGAAACTGTAAAATAAAACATTACATTTATTTGAAATAATTCATGCTTGCACACTGAAGAAAAGATTATAGAAATACTCTTCAGAAAAAATTTCCTTTGGCCTTTAGGTTTGGTAATGTATTAACGTTTTCAGTTTATAAGGGCAAATTCAGTGATATTCCAGAGTAGCACATGGCAGCTCATTAAAAGTGTGTTTACACTGTGTTTACAGTGGCAATGCCTAGCCACTGAACACTGCTGATGTACACGTCAGAAGTTCCATCACATCTGAAATTAGTCCTCTTTAACTTTTAACTGTTAATTTTAATAGCTTGAATCTGTACTGGGAACAGTGAGACTGCTAGTTGTGTTTGCACTGAGCCTTGAAAATATCAAGACTTAATCAGATTTGAGGAAGGTTCTTAATATTTAAAGGACCGAGACTTTAATTGTGTAGAAGCATGGCTAACTAACATCTTCATAGGAAATTTTCGTGTTGTTTAAACAAACTTTTTAAAGGGTGCGCACAAATTCACAACCTAGATGTGTCTAGTTTGTCTTATTATTGTAACACTTGTTTTCTTTGTCATCACTTCCAAGACATATTAAATTTTGAGGCAAAGACTTTCTTCATTATTTTAAGTGCTGAGTATGCATGGATGGTATAAATGATAAACACAAGCCATTAAGCATTAAGCATTAAATGGTAGCTTTTACATTTCAAGTATATTGGCCTATTACACATTCCAAATGTTATTCTCCAGTGACCGTCTTGTAACATTGCAGGACTTTCGGTGGAAACATACATGTACATTATTTGTATTTAAACTATGGGAAAGATATCCAAAGCAACAAAGTACTGTTTTGAAAATATTGATTAATTTTAAAATTTATTGTTCTTGCATTAGTAGTAATGAAGCAGCACTGATTACTGAAATTCAGTATAAAAATAGCAATAATATTAACAACTATTTACTCTGTAGAAGGAACTGCTGATGGGAGAGATGCAGGAATATCTGAGATGAATGGGAGGTGAAAGTGTTAGAACTGTTTTCCGAACATTAAACAAAATAGATGCTGGCAAAATGTAGTTGTCCTGAGTATAATGGTTTACAGCTATCAAATCCTTAACACTGAATTTCTGAACTTAGAAAATATGCCTGGAAATTATAAGTTAAAATTATAGATAAAAATTTCCTGTACTGTACCATTTCCTCCATGAAAAAGGTGTAATCTTTTTCTTTCCATGGGAAATAAGTTTAATTGTTAGTGTAGAATATATATATATGCATTAGTTAAAAATGTTTAAATCATTATTCTTTAATGACACAACAACAAGAATTAGGCTATTGCTTTCAATAAACATTGTACAAACACAAATATATTTAGGTTATAATCATTGTAGCTTTGGGTTTGGTTTTGTTCTCTTGTTTTAAGTTTTACTTGATTTTTAAACACAGCTTACTGCACAGGTGTATCATATGATCATAAGGTGACTCAAGTTGGGAGGGACCTTAAGAGTTCTCTGCTTGTACCTGCTGCTGGTCACCTGTTGGGTCAGAGCAGGTTGCTCAGGACTTCATCCGGGAGGTCTTGAAGACTCATAAGGGTGAAGAACGGACAGTCTCTCTGGGCAACCTGTGCCACTGCTGGAATGCCTTCAGGGTGAAAAAGTGCTATGTCCAGCTCACACCTCCCTTTTGAATTTTTGCTCATTTTCTCTCACCCTCACACCATGATTGACGGTGAACAGCCTGGACCCACATTGTTTATGATCTCACTTTAGATGTTGGAAGGATGCTGTGAGATCTCTGGGTAGCCCTCTCTTCTCCAGGCTGAACAAGTCCTGCCCCCCTGGCTGAGTAGAGGGCAGTAGTTGCTTCTGTTGGCCTAGTGACCGTGCTTCTGTTAGTACTTCCTGGGAGGCTGTTGTCCTTGCCTGCTGCCAGGGCACGCTGCTGGCTCTTGTTCTTGCTGTGCGCCGAGTCCCTTTCAGCAGAGCCGCTCCCCAGCCTGGCAGTCCCCAGCTTATAGATCTGCGAGGAGCTCTTCCTTCTCAGATGCCGGGCTCTTTGTCCACCCTTCTTGCATTTCATGAAGGGTTCCTGTCAGCCCATTCCTGCAGCCTCTCCAGGTCCCCCTGAACATTAGAGCTGACCTCTTGTGTATGGACTGTCCAACAAGGTGATCGACGTTTCGGTGAGAGGAAAGTCAGTGATGTTAGAAGGCAGTGTGATGTTGTAACCCACAAGGCTGTACCAGTTAAGGAAAAACGCAATTTTGACTTTAAAGGCTTTTTTGTTAGTGATTGAGAGTCTTTAGAGATCAGTCTGACTATGGGATAAGTAGTATCTTATGAACTAAGCAAATTTGATGCAAAACTCCCATTTTCACAGGTGCTTCTCAAAGCAGAACTGCAGCTTTTGCACACACGCTTTGGCTGTCTGAATTTCGAAATGTGGTTTATCAGTTTGGCTTTTTATGATTAAACAACAGCTTTATGAATAAAAATACAGATGATTGATATTTTTTGCCGTCTTTTCTTTTTTGTAGTTACACAGTTCAAGGCCTTTTACCCTCTGTTGAATTCTTACTTTCTGGGTTACTTTCTGTTCCATTGAAGTATTCTTTTCTAATGCAGTTCTGTGAACTATTTTTGCAACATACCCTAATTTCCTTGTGACAGAATAATAATTAGAGCTTGTTTACCTTGGGAATGTAGTTAGTCTGATACCTTGCATTCAGACTGTATCTACAAAAAGATTTAATTAATTGATTCATCACTGATTAACAAGTCACCTGAAGTGAAAAACACTGCTTCATTTCTGCATGCTAACAAATTATGAAAAACTAAACCGTTCAAACTGTCCTGTTTCTTACAATGGCCTTACTGTATTGGCATGCTGCATCCATAAGTGGTTATTTGTCTGGTGAGTTAACATATTTAATTTAGGGGAATTACATATTTTATGTATCTGTCATTGAAGGAAACAACATTATGTAGCACTTATAAATCAGCATATTCCTGAATGTAACACATTGAACAGCTTTGCAAAAATAACAAATAAAGGGCTTTTTTTCACGCCCCAGCAGAAAGAATAATTGTTTATAGCAGCTATAAAAATATTTACAGTAGAACAAAATGTGATAATATTAAGTATTTGTTGTTTTGCCACTATTCATGTAAATACTTATTTTCTAGAAGGGAAAAATATGTATTTTCTGCGTTTAATGATAAAATTAACCAGCTGGATACCCCCTAGAGCTGCCAGGTGTTTTCCTTTTTTTCCCCCAGATATTTTTTTTAAATGAGTGAATGTATTGAGTTTTTAAAAATCCTGAAAGATATTTGTATGTGTCAAATACACAGGCTTTTTAAAAATGTCCCTTTCAGTTGGTTTTACAGGCCTTTGTTATTGTTGTTTCCTCAGAGATGCAGTTTTATATTTTGTCCACAAGATGGTGAAAATCTCAAGTTTTAATTATTTTTCAATCAAGTATAAACTGTTAATTCATAGCCTGAGTGCAGTGGCATTTATGGTAAGCACTTCAATTTATGTTTTGCAGTCCATCTGCTGGCAAGGCCAAAATCAGAACAGCCCATAGAAGAATCATGATTTTGAATCATCCTGATAAAGGTAAATAATTCTTACTTTTCTTAACCAAAGCTGGAGAGGAAGAGGCTTAAATGAGATCCTTTTAAGTTTACTGATTATATAGATAACCACACTGAGTGGAAATTTATGTTTTTATTTGGAGTCTTGAGCTTCTGTGTGTCTTCTCTCAGATAAACTTTGTGAACCACAGTTTTATCCATCTTTCTTTAAGGCTTTTTTCTAGATTTATGCTGCCTCGGTGAAAACTATGAGCTCAGGGGCCACTGTTCCACACTTTAAAAAAAACTTATTCCAAAAAAAATAAGAAAAGCTGTAACATTTTTTCATTAAACTGATATTTCTGTTTTGAACTGAGATGAACCTGTCGCATGTATGAAGGTAACATTCTGTGAGGAAATGTTCTGCAGTCACTAAATATGTTCTTGATGAATTTCAGACTTCCTGGAATTTACTTGGAGAAAATGTAAAGCTGGGCACTGTTGGTTTACTGGCCAGGTTTTTAATGTAAATTTATCTTACAGAAAGGCTATTATTATAACTTTTAACTACTCTACAGCTGGTTGAGGAAGAAAGCCCATATGTTCATTGCTGTTTCTGCTTTACAATAACAGATGGTAAAGAGTTGCACTGTATTGTGGGAGTCAAAAGGGGAAATCGGAAGGTTTTTATATCTTTTTGACAGAATTACAGGGCTCCCTGCCAGCAACCCGTTTTAAGAAAATGAAAAAATAACTGTGACCACTGTCCACGGGAAGTGTCTTGCTATCTTCACCTCCCAGTTTAATTCTAAAGTTGTCCTGCTTATTCGATTTCACACTTGCATTTTTAAACATTCTGTAATGTATAAGTTGCACAGATATATAAAAGAAATTCCCTTTTGCTTTTTTAATATATTATGATGATTAGAAGCCTCTTAACTGCTGGAGTACCTATTAGGTCAAAATTTTTTGAAAATGAACTTCTAAGTTTATTGTAGCAGCACTTAGACACCTGATCCAGAACCGTGAATCTTTATGTGGATGTTGAGTAGGCCTAAATAGGCAGTTCCTGTTATGAAGATTGTACATTTTAGTGACCTGCTCTTACAGCTATAATGCACCTGCAGTGTAGGTTTGGATGGATGTAGTGAGTCCTCCTGTGTGCTCTTAAGATGGAGCATTTTCTCAGTAGAAACACCAGTTGAAGGGATTTGTGCCTCCATGCTGCCCCTGCCGCTCTGGCATGGCTGTAGAAAAAAATCTTGTGTAATGTCTTCAGCTGCAGAGCCAGGGCCTGGAGCAAGCTTGAACATGTGGCATCACACAGAGACTTGTTTGGTTACGTGTGTATATTGATTTCTCCTGGCTGTGGGTAGCACAGATGTGCTTTTAAAAATAATATTCAACGTTAGAATGCTGTTTTAAGATAAGATTTTGCCAGATGGAGTTGATAGAATGAAGAACAATAATAACAGATTTTAGAAGTTACATATGTTGTCTAAGATCCTAAACATTCAAGAGAGAACTGCTAGAAATAAATAAATAAGAGCTATATAGAAGTTTGCATTGTAATGTTCCCAGTGAGCACTGCTGAAATGGTTGCTTATTAACCTTTACATAGTTCAGTTTTAAAAGTGTTTTTATGTTGAGACATTGTGTGTTGATTTATCAGTTACTGATTTTATGAAAGAATATTTTCTCACGGAAAAAGAGGAAGAGAAGAGCCTTTTTGATTTGCCCTAATTATAAGTGAACACTTAGGCAATCATGAGATTGAATTTTCTCTAATTGGAGGGCTACAAAATTAATATGGCACTTAAGAATATAAATGTAGTGAAAATACTTCCAGCAGATTTTAATTTATTTTAAGATCCTACACTTTAGACATGTAGAAAATCAAAGCATATTTAAAAATTATTTGAGATACATTGTTTATTTCCCTTTTCAGTCTTTCCTGTTTCTTTGATCCTCTTGTCTACTTTTTGAAAGAAGCAATATTCAATATAGTAAATGCTATTCCTGTCTAAAAAGCCCGTTGCTTTTAAAAAAGCAAAAAATAAGCTCATCTTCCAGTAGCCAATTCTCTGCCCTTCTACTTCCACACCTCACTTTCCTCCAGTGTGTCTTAACTAATAAGGCTACATTCAAACAAACCATGAACGAGAGAACTCCATTACTTTTTCCAGTTGTTTTATTAGGCAATGAAATGCCTGGATTCCTGCAGGAATGTCCTGTAGAAATCTTCAGGCAAGCCTTGCCACTTTACGTACAGCTAGTTCGGCATGTTTCTCTAGCATTGTCTTTTCTGATTAATTGAATAGAATGAATGAAATTATGAATGAACAATTAAGATTGAACAGATGCCTTAGAAAAGGCTATTCAGTGCACAGTACTACTGGAATCATATTTTCGTGTAAAAAAGTACAGGTGTCTTATAATAAGTGGTAGATTACTGATAGAGACCTTGTAATGTTTTTTGGTGGGTGTAGGCAGATGGTTGGCACTCAAGGGGAGAGTAAAAAAAAAACAAAACACAAAAAGACTGCTGAACTGTAATCAGATTGTTAGATGGAGCGTAAAACAATGACAGTGTTCAGGACTAGAAGTTAGAAGGCATACCATGTTTAAGTAGCTTTAATGTGATGGTTTCTGGCTGGTAATTTCGGCATCCAGCACAGGAAAGGCTTGGTATGTATGCTTGCGTGTGCACACACTTAATGATTCTTTGTCAAAATTATTTATAAAATTTTGCCTCTTAGCTTTTGGGATGGGTGAAGATAATGGCTGTTAGCTTTGGATGAATGTTCAAGACGGCTGACCTTGCATATGTTTGCAACAACATTGCACTGCAAGCCTAAATCACACTGATGTAAAGTGATTTCCAATTCCAATCTTCTCTCTGAGACAAATTGTTCAGCGTTATTCTTCAGTGACTTCTATTTTGATTACAAGTTTTCCTATCAATTCTCATGTTTCCTTATCAATTAGTTTTCTTCATATCAATGTCATTTTTTAAGCAGTTGTATGAAAAGAATCTATTTATGAAAGAGGAGTTAATAGAAGTGAGTAGTAAGACGATGGTGCAACTGAAGTATTTGATACTTAGGACTGATGTGCAAATGGTATTCTTTCCCGTTTTCTTCTCAGGTGGATCACCTTACTTAGCAACAAAAATAAACGAAGCAAAAGACCTGTTGGAATCCACTTCCAAAAATTGAAATCCGAAGCCTTCAGTCAAAAGAGATTCAGCAGATACATTGTGCCACAGCTTTCATATGTCCTTGCTCTGCACCGTTTCTTAAGTCTGCATTGATTGTTCCTATTTATTATCCCAAGTAAAAGCTTAAAATTATTTAAAAGCAAACTGAAATTTTATACAATTATGTACAGTTATGCTCCTGCAAGGAGCAAGGGAGTTGGACTCAATGATCCGTATGGGTCCCTTCTAACTTGAGATATTCTATGATTTTATGTATCGTTTTTGATGTATTTGTACCAAATCACAATCCATTACAAGCTTTGAAAATGTTCTCCTACTGTCTATGTTTTTCTTCAGAAGTAGTTGCTTTTTTCAGTAAACTTTTGGAGCTTTTTTTTTTTTAAATTTAAAAAATGGTCTTAAATGCCAGAAAATCCGTGACAATGTATTGAATTATAGGAGCATGGCAGACCCCGTATGGCAAGTTTTCAGCATCACCTCACACTTGAATCTGTTCATTTGTGAAGTAGTAGGGTTTATTCATGAGTGCAGTTTTAGATGTGCAACTTAGAACAAAATAACCAATAGGACTATAGACCGTAGTTTCCATGAGTAGTATCTGTGGGGCTTGGAGATGCGAAGAAAGAGTCTTGTTTTTGGTTAGTTCTTTTGCATAATAAAAAATCTCTGAAATTGTCAAATAATTATTTGGACATGCTTTTACTTCAAGTCACAGAGTATATTTGCTCCGTAGCAGCTGTGGTGGTACAGGCATTTTCATAGCAGTGGCAGGGAAGAGGTAGGTCCCCAGGGCATGGAGTACAAATAGATTTTATATGCTGCAGTTGTCCTTGGTCAGTCCAGTCACATTCACCTTGGTGTAGGACTGGTATAGGAAGGAACGAATTGATGATAGTCGCTTTGCTTATGGCTCTGGGTGGACTTACTAGGTTAGTTCTCCAGTAATTCTCACACCTCTGCATTATGCTCTGTTTCCCAAAGTATTATATACACACCTCCTTATGTAGCACTAAGGCAGGCTAGTGCTGGCTTTAGGGAATATTAAAGCCATGAATCTCTGACTTGAAAGAGAGCATCTTTTAATTGGCAGCTGAGAGTAGGTGCTATTTGGGGCACTTGGCTGCTGAAAATTCCTACCAGTAAGTCGGCTGCAGATGAATTAATTCGCCTGCAAGGAAGATGATGAGATGAGACAGTCTAGGGGATTCATTGCATGACCGAAAAACTTTCTGTAATCCATTCAAACTCATATCATTTGAGGTACAACCAACAATTTGCTGAAGTACTACAAATACAAAATGTAGAAATCCCATTTCCTAGGTTATTTAGGCAGAGAAAAGTAGCTAAGAGCAGTTAAATAATTAATCCAGCCTCGTATTATCCACCAGAACATGCATTTGTCTGTTCATCCAGTGGTAGATGTCCAGATTACATGGAATTTTTCTTGAAAGGAAGAAATAATATTATTCCATATTTTTATCAGGTTCCTCCCACTTTGTCACAATTCCCTTACTTTTGTTAAAGATCTATGAAAAAAGTTTAATTTGGTCCTGAAAGAAAATATCCGCTTTAAGTAGTTTAGAGACTTCTTGACAATTGAAATTGCAGAACATACAACACAACTGGATAAAGCAAAAAAGGCTGCAGGGGAAAACCTGCCAGGGAATGTGCATATGCTGTATAAGCATTACACTTGGACATTTAACATGTTCTAATACAAGGAACTTTTATTTTAAAGATAATGGATTTGATTCCTATACAGTAGCCTTAACTATTTTTTGTTAAAGGGGTAGCCACTAACTGGTGCACGTTTAAGGTTAGTTATTCCTTTCATTGGTATGTCTTAGCAAAAAAAAAAAAAATCATTAAAGTTTTCATTTTGGGAAGGGAAAAGTGAGAGGGTTGTTCCTCATTTTCTTAAATGGGGTCTGGTAAGTGATCAGAGTCACTGTTCAAAAGTGAAACTGATATGTATGGTAGATAGCAAAAACGTTCTCTGCAATGATTTTGAAATGACTGGCTGTTTTTGTCATATGATTGCCCTTTTTTTCTGAGTGAAATGATGTATAAAGAGCTATTGTAAAGTATCAGTTGAAACAAATATGGTTAGGATCGCTGCTTGTTGTTTTTAAATAATAGCTTCCCATGTCTTTGTAGGAAGTATGGGTTTTATTTCTGTGAGATTGTGTTGTTGATAATTTTCTTTCTGATCTATTTATGTCTGATTATTTTGGATGAAACACTTTTTCTGGGTTTTGGTTATAAGAGAGATTGTCTTTCTTAATAAAAAGAAATAAAACCAAGTTTTCTCCCTCTTTTCAGAGTAGACGACTGACCGAGTAACAAATTTGACAAGTTAGCAAGTTAAGAAATTCAACAAATTAAATGTGACCAGTTATATCTCTGGAAAATGCTGTAAAATGAGTGAAGCCAATGAATAGCGGCTGTGAAAGCATCATTATTGTATGTTCAGTGCTATAACATCACACTTACAATAGCATAAGTATGTATCCGTGGAAGCAACTAATTTTTATTGTCTGTTCCCTAGTGAAGCTTGCTTTACCTTCTAAATTATGTTTGGAAGGATGAAGATAGGACAGTGAAAAGAAGGATGTAGTCATGCAAATCGTGTAAATACTGCTTCATGTGTTGTTGCTGATAGTCAGGGTTGCAGGCTAAAAATGTCTTTAGAGACTGCCTTGCAGAACAGCACCTGGTTTTGTGCTCAACTGGAGTAGGAAGAACAGGTACTACTTTTTTTAATAGCATAGCCTGTTAATTTAACCTTAGAAATACTCAGCCTCTTGAGACTGTATTTATTTGTCAGATGCAGAAGTTTTTTGTGTAAGAAAACTGCACAGAGGTTGGTTTATTCTGGTGCAATTTCTGTCCATCCGTAACACAAGCAACAAACAGTCTCATTTGTGTGTGCGTGTGTTTATGCGTGCTTTAATGCTGGAAAGTGTTCATCTGTAACTTATTAGCTTGGGAATTCCCAAGCAGTTTTCTAGCCACTTGATAACAAGGCTGAGGTATCCTCTATAACTTCAGGAGTCAGGCAAGACTGAGTGCATTAATTTGGCATTGCTGTGGGTGATTCCCAGTTTACTTAATGAGGCATGGATTGCTCATCTGCTGAGTTTTTGCTCTTAGTCCATGGGAGTTTTCTCTGAAGTTTCATTCTTTGCCCTTGGCACAGCAGACTTAGGCGTAAGTCAGCAGAAAAACTTGGTAAAATCTGGTCATCTGCCTGCATGAGTGCAATGTGCAAAACATTTGTTTACCTAAAATGTGAGTTGAGTAGAATTGAGACACATAAATACAAGGTTACATTTCACAAAACCTTTGCCTGATCTCCTAAGTCATTTTGAAGGTAAAAATTTACTCCTGCATGCTTTGGTTTCTGCTTCTGTATAGGTGTAAAACTGCTTCCTTCTTGCCAGGCCTTTTTTTGGCTTAACACTTTTTCTCATCCTTAAATCTACGGATTAGGTGTCTTGTGTCTTAAATTCCCTGAAAAGCCTGATCCAGTAGCTGTGGCTGTAGGGTGCCTCACCAGCCTTGGTGTGAAGACTCTTGTGTCTGTTCAGGTGCTCAAGTAAGGCTGGTGATTCATCTGGGCTGAGGAGGTGATGGCAATTGCCTCGCTTCTTGCTGAAGTTGTGCCTCACTGCAGAGTGGAAGGTTTGTAAAACTTGTGAAATCAAGGGCCAGAGTACTGAGCTTGGTCCTCACTTCTGAGTCAATCTAAGACATGAAATGGTGTCAAAAGAACTTAAAGAAGTTCACAATCAAAAGTATTGCTAACTTCTTTAGGAACATCACTTTCAACCTGTTGGGCTTTTAAAACCCTAAAGGGTCTTTCTTTTAAGTCATGTTCTTCTGTGAGCTGCTGTCTGTCTGTCCTTGATGGGCATCATGGTGGACTGTCATTAAATTGTCAGCTACAGCTTCCAGAACTTTTCAGGTGAATGGTGATAAAAATCAGCATTTTACTCGGATCATCAATGACAGCTTTTGGCACTTAGGTTGCTAAGACCTGTTTGTGAATTAGCATCATCAGTGATGCCGTCACAGTCTTGGGACTTTGGAGCTTTGTCATTTCAATGGTTGCTCTCAGGCAACAGAAAGTGTGTGTGTGTGTGTACATGTATGTACAAGCACACAGTGTTTGTACAGATAAACACTGCTTTTCAGGATCCTGTGAGGAATTTTGCATCTGTATTGGGGTGTACTTTTAAAGTAAAATTTTTCTTGAATTTTTTAACTTAATTTTTTTTATTAAATGGTCAAAAATTTTTCCAATTTGTGGGTATATGCAATTTCTGACATACATCTCATTCTTTTAAAGACAGAAAAAACGATGCGAAAATAAATTACAGGTCTTAGTTTAATTACTGTTGTCTAAATAGGAAAACAATTTTGAAAATAGCAAACAACAGACACCACCCAAACATCTCCAATTCATGCTCTTTATTGAGTTTCTTTATACCCAGTTTTGCTCTGGTATGAATACATACAACATAGTTATAAGTCTTACAAAGAAATAGTGGCACTGGTCTTCTGCCATCATCAGACAATAGTTGTGCAAGCTATTTTTTTTCAAATCCATATCCCCAGCTTTTTTCTGAATGAGGAGAATATAAAACTTTCTGAAGAACAAAAAAAAAAAGTACTAGAGCTGTTTGGGATGTTGCCCAAATAAAATTTTCTATTTGCAAGTGATTAAAATTTCAGCTACATTTAAAACATGCTTTTTTTACTTTCTCATGTTTTCTAAGTTTATTCACTTGCTTGTGGCATTGAGTAGGAGGGGGGAATTTTAGATCATTATTTGTTGTCTTACTGACTGTTGCTGATCCATGAACATGGGATGAGAAACTCCTCTCATGAATAACTTGAATTATCAGTCTAGGTAGCAACACACCTACTTCCTTTAATATTAGGAAATCTCCAAATCTATACTTAGAACAAGAAATACCATTTCAACAATGGTAGCATGATCCAATTAATATTCATAAGATTTTTCAAGAGTTAGTCATGGCACACAGAGTAATTGCTGTACAGCTTCATGTGACATTAAATCACCCCCACTGTGCTATTACAGTTTCCTTATTTATATACTAAATCATATGAGGAGAGGGTAGTTAGTTTTAGGTTTGGTTGGTGGTTTTTTTACATATAGTAGATATTGCATCTAATAAGTTCTAGTTTTAAATAGTGGCAACGTTCTTCTCCAAAGTGGTTCCTCTCCAAAATGGCTGTATGAATTAAAGACTGCGTAAAGCCTGGTTCTGGCTGTTGTGGTTTCTCCTGATTCTTGGAATTCATTTGGGCAACTTGGATGTTTCTTACATCTGGTAGGTGAGTGAACAGATCGTGTTGCAAAGATCGATAGAGATCTTAAACACTGCATACAATATAATGAAAGAAACCTAAATAAAATTCTAGTGGAGAATTTAATGGGTAAATCATTTCCTGGATGGCTGGAATCAGGAGGTACTTGTTAAGGGGTTGTACTCTACCCAGAGGCTGTTCTGTCCTGAGACCTGTCCTGTTCAACATTTGTGTTGCTGACCTGGAGAAGTAGACTCATCGAAGTGCACTCTCATCAATTTTGCAGATACCACCAAATCGCAGGAACCAGTAGATACGCTGGAGGCAAGGGTTGCAGTTCAGGGGAACCTGGAGAGGCTGCAGGAATGGGCTGACAGGAACCCTTTATGAAATTCAAGGACAGATGCAGAGCCCAGCATCTGGGAAAGGAGAGCTCCTCGCAGATCTATAAGCTGGGGACTGCCAGGCTGGGGAGCGGCTCTACTGAAAGGGACTTGGCGCACAGCAAGAACAAGAGCCAGGAGTGGGCCCTGGCAGCAGGCAAGGACAACAGCCTCGTAGGCTGTATGAACAGAAGCACGGTCACTAGGTCAACAGAAGCAGCTACTGCCCTCTGTTCAGCCAACCATATCTGTCTGCTGCATCCAGTTTTGGAACCTCTGTACAGGAAAGACATTAGCCAACCACAGAAGGTTCAGCAAAGGCCATCACAACCATTGTGGGCTGGAACACCTCTCCTGCAAGGAGAGGCCAAGGGTGTAGGACTTATTCAACCTGGAGAAGAGACTGCTTCTGGGGGACTTCACAGTGGCCTCCCAACATGTACAGGGAGGTCATAAAGAGCATCGTTCCAGGCTGTCCCTAGTCAAGCATTGAGAGGGTTGAGAGAAAATGAGCAAAAATTCAATGTGGGCAGCACATAACACTTTTTCACTCCAAATGCAGCTGAGCAGTGACACAGGTTGCCCAGAGAGGTTGTGCATTCTCTGTCCTTGGGAGTCTTTCAAGATCTCCTGGATAAAGTCCTGAGCAACCTGCTCTGACTCAGCAGATGGTCCTGCTTTGAGCAGGAGATAGGACTAGAAACCTCCGAGGTCCCTCCCAAGCTGCCTTGTGCTGTCCTGTGAGATCCAACGGGAAAGTCACATACAGAGATATAATAGCAAAATAGTCAAATCAGGGAAGTATCCTGTAATAATTTCTATAGGTGAAGTTTTTATAAGTGGGATTTTTTTACTTGCTTTTTATAAAGTCCAAAGCACAGTGCTTGTGGCCTCAGCTGCACTTAGAAGCATAGTTAAAATAGTCTTGAATGTTTTGGGATCTGCACGAATCAAAATATTGATATTATTTTAGTACAACTCCATAGTGTTGTCCTGGAGGCAATGCTCCAGAGAACTCGAGTCCAGTCTTGGTGTAACTGGTCAGGTCAGTCCCTTGCTCTTAATACTAGGTGGTGGGAAGCTGCCTGGTCTCCACTGGGCTGAGAGCAAAGACATTCTGCCTTGTAAAGCTGCCAATGGCGTAAACAGACAGAAATACCTCCTCAAATCATGAGCTCCTAGTTAGCGGGTTCAGCAGCTGGCCAGCCTGTAATTGTTCAGTGCTTCCCTCGCCAGCGTCAGTGGGAATTACTGTGGTAGCAACTGGTGCAGGGGACAAATTGATCAGCTACGAGATGCTTAAAGATCTGAGTGTTGAGGTTACTGACAGCAGTTCAGGTTTCCTGAATTTAAGTAGAGGGCTACAAGATTCCCAGTTAGATTTTTTTTTACTTTCAGCTCGGGAAGAAGCAATGGGGTTTGCCCTTGGAGAAAAAAAATCCTTCGCAAGTTCTTATTTGTTGCGTATCTCCTGATCTTAGTGTATTATTTAACCACCCACGCACATCACTCAAGAGCACGTAGATGCCATTTCATCAGGGGCCTTAAATACCTGGGTGGGTGAGCTGGAAGTCAGATGCTGTGCCAGAAAGCAACATCTGCAACTTGCTCACATGCTTGGTTGGGGTTTCCATGTGCTGATACTACACAATTAAATATTTCAAACTTTGGTAAGTCAGCTTTGGCCTTTTCCACTGTCTCCTTCTTTAAGAATACAATCTTGCAAATGTTTCCAGGGCTTGTATCTTCCCTTTAAGCCATCTTCTCAGTAATGGTGAAAATGCTCTCACTATCCATCTTTTTCTCAGTGCAGTCACTCTACATATAGTCTTCAATAATTCATAAAGTTGCAGGAGGTGAACCAAAATGATTTTAGCTACCTCCAACTTTTTTGGACAGAAGGATAATAAAAATGATTTCACAGTGACTGAAGTAAGTCAATTCATTGGTGAAAGCACTTAAATATAACTTATTAGCTATTCAGGAGGAAGGTTTCACTAAAAGTACAATGCATTTATGTATTAAAGTACAGCTCAGCTCCTGAAAAAAGGCTTCATAAATAAGCACCTGTCACATCTTGTTTTTCTTGATTTTTTTTTTCTCTCCTTCTAAATTTGTTCTGTACTGTTAACTGAATCTCTGTCATGATTTTAAGTGAAGTAGCTGGATCCTAGTGCTAGTGGAGTTAATTGCCAGTGAGTTACGCTTCTGTGTTGCCACTGTTGTGGTAGAGTTGCAGGCATTCGTTCAAGAGAGAAGACATAAATCAGTGTCATCCATGACACAATCTCACCTCAGAAGCCTGGAGTGTGATGTTTGAGATTAAAAGATCAGGCTGTGATTCAGTTTGGTAAGTCTGGCAAAAAAAAAAAAATTAGCTTAGAATACTGAGATAAATCCTCAAAATGTCTTAAACTCTCAGTTTGCCCTGTACTTAACAGTGTAGATATCAGCATGGCCCGTAGTGTGTGCAGAAACACTGACTGCTACAGCATCTGTAGCTCCTCTGATTTCTTAGTTTCCTGATGTCTATTGGGCATGGCGGCAGTTAACTCTCATAAACTTAATCCTACCAATGTGCAGAGGCAAAACATAGTTTTGGGGAACGAGAGATCAAATCAAATGAAAATATAGCTGCAGTACTTTTCAAAACTGAGGTGAAAAAGAAGCCGTGGAGGGGTTTCTAGAGTACAAAACTGACTGCAGACATCAGAATTCAAGTTACTTGAATGCTTGGCTCCTTTTATCTATTTTGGATCTGGCTGTTAGCACCTCGGTACTTGTATACAAAGAATACTTGATAGCACAATCACAAAAGCAATAAAAGGCCTTACAAAGGCATAGATCTAAGGTGACTCAAGTGAAGCTGAACTTTAAGCACAATTTCAATGTCACGTATCATAACTGCATCTAATATTAGAAACTGATTTAGTACAACACAATGTCAATGACAATATAAAGGCAATCATGAACAGAGACAATAAAATGTTTGGGGGATGGGAGGAAGGATTACAGTATGATGAAGACTGCTATAGATTTTACAAACTTTTTTGAGCAACACTCGAAGGGGTGCTTTTTTTCTCCTAAACTTCTGGACAGTCTACCTCTCTTTCCGCTTTGATACTGGAATTGGCCTGGAATCTCTAAATGTGATTTATTTTAGGGTTTTTTTTTTCCCTTCCTCACACTAGTGAATTTATCTAATGCTAAGCACTGAAGTTGCAATTGTAAAGCTGGTCAGCAAGTTGATTAGATTACCAGCTGCTGAGAATTAAATAGGAAAAGGTTTTCTTCTTCCCCTCAGCAACATACCCTTTATCCCTCTCGCCCCACCCCACTCACCCTCCCACAAAGGGATATGGCTTAAAAGGTGTGAAGCTGGGTTCTTTTGGCTCTACCAGAGTTTGAAGACAGAATGAAAATTTCAGCCCTCTTCCTAAATGACTGGAAGTCTCTACCGTATTTTCTGTGGACGTAGGCTGCAGTAGCGTGAGCTGCTTATACTAACTCAATATTATAAGCTCCTGAAGGACCCCCTTGGTTTGTAGGTGGTTGGCCCTTGCATTAGTGGTTATGATGGGACTGCAATTTCAATGAAACTTGTAACCACGTGGTCTCTGGCTTGCACTGGTGTGAATGCACAGGGGCATACGCAAGTGCTGGAGAGAAGCTGCCTTTAGCAGTGGCATGTCTTAGATCTGCTTATGCCAATCACAAACTAGCATCCTTGTGCTTCAGGTTTGGCTACTGTATAATGTAGTCCCTCACCAGAGCAATGTACTCTTACGTATTTATGCTCAGATGAAATTTTGAAGTGGCAAAACTAAGAATTTCTGCAGAGGCTGACGTGGCAGCAGAAGTGAGAACAGCATGAGGGGTTGGGTTCTGAAACACAGAAGCTTGCCTGGTTTTTTTCTGCTCATGTAAACAGCTATCCCCCTCTTCTTGCCCCCCCCCCCCCCCCCCCGGCCAAAAAGAAAAAACAAACAAACCTGCAACAGCTCTGAGGTCCAGAAAGCAACAGTTTTACTCCAATCTTACTGGTTTGTAATGGAAAACAGATTGCTGGAGCTGAGGAAAGCTTTAAAGGTGACCTACTAGAGTCTAACAACACCTGAATTGTCAGGATCTCCTTCAATAGATATGAATTCCCTTTTTGTTTCAGTGGGCTGCAGTTCTAATAATACTTTGAATGTCAGCAGTGATAACTATTGCTAATTAGTCCTTTCAATTCTGGGAGGAAGGAAGGAATCCATAATATGAAACGAATTCTAATGAGGGACGAAATTCTCCTCCTAAGAAAAAAGTGCTCCAGGAGCTGCAGAGGCTTGCCCCACTGGGACCTGGCTGACACTTTAGCTTAACACTCGAGAGCTTAAGTGACCCTACAGAATATAAATTAGCTTATGCTACTTCAGCATTAGCTGCCGAGCAGCCAGTGCTTGGGAAAGTTGGCCTGTTAATTCAGGTTGACTTGGCGCTTAGCTGAAAAAACACCCAGGTTTTGTTGGATTGAGAGTGGAGGTGGGGAGGGCATATAATTTGGTTCTATATTGTTGAAGTCTTATTTCAAAAGCCTGTCCATGGATGATAAAGAAACAGAAAAAGCAGAGTGCTGAGGTGTCCCTGATGCCTGGTGAGCTTATGGTTTTGGGATGTCCCTGGGTGAGGATGCTGAACAAATGGCCTTACAGCCCTGAAAATGAGTCTGCTGATACAAGCTAATGTAGCCCTTAATAAATACTCAAGTCTTTTAAAACCCAATTTGGAAGTTGAAAACACAACAATTTGAAAGCTATTAATGATGCCAGTGGCTAACCCATGTGATTCTAGACCAAAGAGGAAAAAAGCCATAGTAAGGTAGTGCTTACAGGGAGTGAGGGAAGAGGAGAGGAAGGCAACACCATTAGTTTACAATATTTCCTGAAATTCATCAAAAAGTGTGAACGTAAATGCTTTCGAATTTTTGAATGACTCAGTGTTTCATAAAAATATGGAAAGGAAAATGATTTCACAAAGGAAAAAAAAACCAACACAATTTCAGTTAAATAATTCATCCATGCCTAGAAAAGCCACCCTCTAATTCACATTTTCCTCTACTGTATCAGTCCAGCAGAGGCTGGCAATAATTCTGATTGCAAGTATCTAGTTTTATTTTAGTCATTAAAATTAAACTGAAGAATGCATTTTTTTCCCATCAACCAGTGTGTCTAATTTTGTATCCCTGCTTGCACTTGTGAAAAAACATTGAACAGGCCTAAATGCTCTTCATCTCTGATAGCTGGTAGCCTATAGCTATACCGGTGTAGCTTGGTAGAAAGAGGGTTGCCTTGCTTTTGTTGCTCTATGAAATATTCTGCTTTTACTTTTATTTTTTTCTACAAACTGCAAATTGCTAATGCCTGTGACTGGCAGTCAGGATTGCCTGATCCTCATTGCTGCAGTTCTGCTACAGATGCCCAGGGCTGAAGAGAATTTTTAACCGCATGAAAGACAGGCTGAATATGACTAGGAAGTAGAAGTGTGTTTGGATTTTTTTTTTCCTGAGGACTTTGTTACAGTTTCTTTCATGTCATATGTTGTTTCTAGGCTTGAAAGGGAGGCAAAAATAAGTGTTTGTTGTTCTTTTGAATTTTTTTAAAGAGAAATTATCGTCTCACTTCAAAAGGGATTGACATGGTGGGCCATGTTTCCAAGTGGGATATCTCTTAACTCTTCTTTTCTTCATCAGCCGCTGAGGACCTTTGAGATTCAGAAAACTTCTGTTTCCAGTTAAGCAATGTGGCAACAGCTGCATATATCTGGAAATCCTTATAATACTCTCCAAGTTACAGAAGGTAAAAGTCACAAAAATTGCCTGAGAATTAAAGCCTTGCAATCTCCCATACTTCACGTCATTTGAATGTGAATAATGAAAACCAGCGACCATCACTCTTGACTGTATAAAAAGTGTACATAAGCAGGTAAACACTTTAAACAAGAAATATAGTGCCAAAGTCACCTCTGCTATAATGTCCTCAAATTCACTACAGTTATAGTAGGGATTAATTTGCTTCATAGTGTGTGAAGACAGAAGGAAAAAATGAGTTAAGGCTTTCTGCCAGAAATTCCAATCAATGTTGAAAAGAAGAGGTGAATGAAGACTGCTAAACATAAATTTAGAAAAACACCCAAATCTGCTCTTACCCATTCAAAGATTTAAATGGATGTTTTTCATCCGTGTTTCCTCTCTGTACAGTGGCTTTGCATAGAGTAAGTTTTACTAGTATAAACAGTTTGGGAAAAAAAGAGCTCTACAGCCAGACGCAAGTGTTAAGAGGAAACGTTTTTTTATTTGAAACTGAACGTTTGCATGAACTGTGCAAATGTGTGTGTCCACTGATACAGTGATAATATAAGAGCTATTGTGATTAAGGTCAGCTCAAATGTTCTGCAATAACTACTTGTGCAACTGTGGTGTAAAAAGAAGTATTAGTAAAATAAGTAGAAGAAAGGAAATTGCAGTATGCTTGTAGGTGTATTTTTGAGAGTAGAAATAGAAAGGAATTTGTACACTTGAATTATCCACTGGGAATTTCTCACTTATATTTGGCCCACTATAATGGATTAAGATTAAGAACTAATATACTGTTGTAAAACATGTACTGTCAGTTGAAAACTATTACAATCAATACAGAAGTATTTTTAATTTTTCTAAACATGCAAATTATGAAATCTCTGGCCAGTTGCCTGATGCTATTAGAGAAGTGGGGTACTTTGATGATTAAGCTATTTGTGAGTCCAGTACAATAAATTGTTTAGTAAAACAGTTGTAACATTTATAAATGCAGCAAGCCTTAGTTTCTGGCCTGATGCTATGATAAAGAAAGTGCAATCTTCTGTATTGTCCATCTCCTATAGATTCCTTTTTCATGACCATAATTGAAAAAAATACTGGGAATTGCTTCAGTATTGTTTTTCTGGGATTGGGTTTTATCAGTCTACTGAATAATTTACACTGAAGTGAATGGTTTCTCTAAATACTTTTGAGCTTTAAGGTGAAATAACCCTACACACAATCTTCCATGCAAATGTTTGTAGCTGCTAAGCAATTTTCCAATGCAGCTGGCCATTTTTATATCTTGAAAAAACTAGTAGTGATACAAATGGTTGATTATGGTTTACAATGGCAATAAACCTCTCAGGAGTGGTTGTTCCCAAAATAAACTGCCATTCTGTTAAATGTTAAATAACAAGCCATAAACTGCTGAAAACAACCAATTTATTGTGGCTTATTGCCTAAATAAATTTTAGTAGGAATTGCAGATCATAGAACCGTGGATTGGTTTGGGTTGAAAGGAACCTTAAAGATCATCTAGTTCCAGTGGCCCCTGCTATGGTTCCGACTCCCATGCTCATGAAGTAGTGAGCAGCAGATCAGGCCTAATGAAATTTTATATATTTCAAAAAGCTGAAGGATCTCCAGAATATGATGCAAATGTTAACATACATTAAATAGCAAAGAATTAAATTGCTTGATACTTCTAATTGTTTCTTCAAGTGCTGAAAAACCCTATCAATGCCAGCACTTTGAGCCCATTGAGAAGGCAGAGAGGAGCCTGTTTAGATACAAAGCATCTATATGAGAATTTGCACAGAAACTGGCAGGTTAGTATTTGCACTGGAATAATTTCTATTGTTAATCTTGAAAGCAAAAATAGTGTCAAGCATTCATAGCACAGGCATCATCTTTCCAACAGTGAGTGACAAAAGACGTTTTCACCATAGCAACGAGTGTTATCACCTAAGAATAACATTAACCTAGAGTATAAACAGCAGTTGCAAAGCATGTATGCCTTGATTGTGCATTTTCATTACTTAGTATGTACCAAGCATGTATTAGCTGAAGTAAAACTAAAAAAGACATCACCGGAAGAGGAAGTAATTAAAGGGCTGGAAATACAACCATTAATAATCCAGGCCTGGGAACGTGATCAGTGAGAGATCTCCCGTTCATTCTTATGAAAATCTGACCTCTCCACAGAAAAACCTGACAGAGAACACTCTTCAACAGCGGCATCCTCCCCCTCAATCCTCAGGTTGATTTTACGTGTTGGAGAGTATTGGGAAAAGAGAGGAAAAGGAGAAAGGGAGAGAGGGTTATTTCTAATTATCTCCGTTCCCTTCTGCACCTCTCTCCCCACACACTTTCTTCTCAGGCAAGGCTGAAATTCAGGATCTTGAAGAAAATATTTTAGCTATTTTAAATTGCTGCATTATGCATTTTTTTCAGAATGTCACCGCAGCTTTTTTGAGTAAAGCAGATGTAATTCCCCTCATAATAGCCCTGTAGGATATGGTGATATCCGGGGAGTGCCATAAAGATGCCATTAAAAGACATTTCCTTTTGGCCTCCGGAGGCTCTACACTTATCTATTTTGACTTAAACTCTTTCTTCCATCTCTGCAAGAGAGGAACATGACACAGAAGCTGCACAAAATGAACTCAGATCAGGGAAGACAGATTGTAAATCGAGACTGGCTAGAGCTAAATCATGTTCTCTCTCCTGATCTCTTATCTGATAACTTTCATCCAAAAGGGTATTGAGGAAGTTAATTGCAACTGCTAAGATGAATCTTCAGAAAATATCGTTCTCCAAAGCCTTCTTTCCCCTGCTCCCTAAACCCTCTGCTGCAGATTTTTTTTCAAGGCTTCAGGTATGAAATTGTTATCTTGTGAATTTTAACCTCCTTATCCTTTCCTACAGAACTGTTCAGACAAAGAAAACTGTAGCTTTTAATTTACAAGATTTAGGAATCCAGGGAAGTAGAGCACCAGGGGAACGGATATGGCTTTCTGAATTCAAACACTCACTGTACTTGGTGATCTAAAAGCAAAGGTAAAAACGAATATTCTGTGTTCAGAGGCTGAAGTACTGTAGAGAGTCTTAGTTTAGAAACAGGCTGAAATTAGTGTTGTAAGCTTCTAATTACTTTGTGTGGTGTGGCTTCTAGATACACTATCTTGAAAAGATAGTGGAATTGTGAGTACGTGTTAAGAATGCTTTAGGCATCTAAAGAATAGGTATTGATAAAGACTAGGGGAGACCTAGTTACTCTTGAAATAGGTTTAAAAAAACTCCTGGTGCTAGTGGTGAAATACTGCAACTTATCCTTTGCCTGTGTGTATTTTAATATTCTCAGGTCACCAAACTAACAACAGAGCCTGTTGTTAGTTGAAAGAACACAGGCATCAAGCTGATGTGAATGTTTGAAGGAAGACAAAAATGTAATTCATAGCTATTGGGAAAGATCACCTTGTTTCACACTCAAAAGGAGAACTCTTTCCTCCCAGATAAGACACATGAGTAGGAAGGACATTGTAGTCCATTCAATACATTAACAATCCCCCAAAGCTACTGCTAGTTTAAATGTGAGTGAAGATCTGTACCTATTATATGGACACATGGAATGGTATTGAGACAAGCCAAACTTAGGTCCCAGAAACATTAGCTCTGCTACCACTCTACCCTGCAACAGGCACACAGAGGCTGCACTTGGTGGATTTCCAACACTGAGGGTCTCAGGTGCTGGAGACACTGCATCCAGGTGCAATCAGAATCATTTACACCCTGACAGAGCTTCATAGGCTGATACCAGCTTGTCAGTGAAAAGAGCAATAAGTGGCCTCTAAATTTCCCTGTTTCCCCACGAATGACCTGGCATATGTTCACATGATATCCCCTCTGCAAGTGACTTGAAAACTCCTCTCTGCTCTGTCCACTGTGTGGGAAGGGAAAATCCTCTAGAAAATCCAGCTACAGAGCTGTACATTCCTGGCCAAACTCTGAGTACAGATAAGGTGTTCTGTGATAGCCCGGATCTTCACTGCTAGATGTGGTCTGAGGATGCGTGGTGGATTGAGTGTTGCACAAAACATTTTGAAAGGTGTGGGTGTCTTTCAAAACAAAATGGAATATGTCCCCTTGATCTTTTTGTGTTTAGCTCAAAGGGACTCAAGGCCAGCTTTTGCATGTCTTTGAAATGTGCCACAGAACATGTCAAGGAAAGAGATGAGAAGTCTTGGGTTTTTTTCTCTGCTCGAAAGACTGTTTGCTCAAAGCAAAACAATGGCCCTTGAAACAAGAACAGGAAACTCACCTTCTGCCACTGATGGAAAGAGCTCCTTCTGTTGATTGAATTTGTTACCTGCACGACACACTGGCATCCCTCTGCTTTGCATGAACATACTAAGAAGCCCTGTTTGACCCATCATGTGTGTTTTCCATGGGGAAAACCCCCGTCATGGAGGTTTTCCATGTAGGTCACTTTTCTGCTACACGTAATGTGTATCTGTGAAATGCTTGACTGTGGTGATGAAAAAAGGATTTTATGAAATTGGCTTTGGTTAACCAGCAATAGCAAGCCCTAGCAACATGCAGTGGAGTGGTTGGTGTGCATGTAATGAGGCGGGCTAAATGCAGTTTATGGGAGATAAGAGGCCTCATCTGCTTTGACACCAATGCAAGCACAAACAACCTTTGACATTTTACACAGTTAAAATCAAGTAAATTACCACCGTGCTGACAGCTTCAGCAGAAGCATCAAAGCTGGTGAGATACAGCATCTGAATTTGTAAGATATCTGCTCCAGATCCAACTAGTTTTGTATTTTAATGTGTCAGAAAAATGGATGAATCTGGATACTAAGCTAGCAGATGTCTAAGAATCTTGTTTGCTCAGGAATACCTTACAGTTATATATGGGGAGGGAAAGGTATTCCCAAAACATTTCTGGTATGTGGCACAGAGAGGTGGTAAGAAACTATTCAAATGTACCACAGGATTCAGTGATCTAGTTTTGCCCTTTCTCATTGTTTAGGCTGGAGTTGCACAAGCAAGCATCAGACCTGATGCAAGGCATGGTTTCTGTGTGTCTGTTCAAATCCATCACATCCATGGAGAGATGTGTTACTTATGTGCATAGGGAAGCATATTTATTGCATCTACCTATTAAAGTAATAATTTTTTCCTAGGAGCCACTGTAACTTGTATACTCACCTCCTGTACCCATTTAATTTTTGAACCCTAGTTGTATCTGATGAGGCATTAAACAGATTATTATTTTCAGAGAACTGCTGGCATCCACAGTACTTTTGGGCAAGAGCATGTAATTGTTTAGATGTAAGATGGAAAGTCCACACCACCAGCAACAGGTAGGGAGGGTGTGTAGGAAAGAGGAGTAGGGTATGTAAAAAGTAAGCAGTGTAAAGCAAGAGAGAAAAAAATCTTTTTTTGAACACAACTTTATAAAGGAGAAAGATTTTCAGACCTTTCTTACAAAGATTTTTTCTTTTGTTGTTTTTCTTCTCGCTGAAGAAAGTAAACTCTTTTGCTGGCAGAGTAGAGCTTCATCATGAAATTTAGCAAAAGAATTTATCTTTGATGACAGATAAATGTAATATTTTGTTTGCTCAGTGTCTCAAGAGCTGTTCTAAGACTGAGATTGGAGGTCATCAAATAAATGCAGGCTCCTTTTGTTTCGAAAACAGTGACATGTATTTTATATTTTGCACTGACCGTTCCTTCATGCAAAGCAATTAGTACATTGGGCATATGTTTCTTCATATGCAAGTGCAATTAAGACAGAAAACGAAAGTCACAAAAAGTGTTTTTTGCAGAGTTATTTTGTGCTGCAACACTGGCAGTAGCAAGTGGAAGCACCAGATAGGTGTTGACATGATACCATTTTCTGGCTACTGTTTCCTTTATACACTTTGGAGCAGCTAGTTGCTATTAAAAGGTGGGGTCCCTGAGCCAAATACATTTTCCTCTATATCAGTAAAATGGACAGTAAAAAGCATAGGCCAAGGTATATATGTTTCCCACTACGTTATCTTTTTTACTCGCCAGTTTGCATTCTTCCTTTAGGGCTTGCCACCCTTTATATGTGCAAGGATGCTCCATGCTGTTTCAGTGCTGTGCCACATAGCTTGTTCAGTTATAACTTCTTCTTTTTATACCCCATCCAAGGTAGGTGAGAACCCTTGAAAACTTCCACATAAGGACTCCTGAATTCATAAACTCAGAGAGCTCATAGGGCAGGTGTCCCACCATACTGAGCCAGTGGTCCTGCCTACCCAGTGTCCAATAATGGTAAATGTGAAGCCCACAACCACACACCAGGAGAGGAGGCACCAGGCAGTGGGCTTCCAGTGGGGTCCCAGTAAGCAAAGGGCATTTCTTGGGAAGCCAAACTTTATATCCTTTTTCATTTTTCTTCTATTTACTCTGTCTACAGCTGTTATCATTATCTTTATGAATACCCTGTTCCAGTGCTCTGCTGGATTTCAGAGTGTGGCTGTGGAAGAGGTCTGGCGTGTCCTGTGGCACACAGGACATGAGCAGAAATGTATCCTCAGGACCATTCCCAAATTATCCTCATTTTGTGAAGATGTCAGAAACTGCAGTAATGGCCTTGCTGTGGAAAGGGAGTTTTGAATGGCAGTTTGTTTTATGACTCTTAATTTATTTCTCCTTCAGTTTTTGGTCTCATGACTGACTTCTCCTTCCCTCTCCCACTTGTGCTGTGTGGTGTTGTTCTGCAACATCTTTCCTCACATTGCGCTGTATGCAGCCTTATCATTTTTACCACTGTGAAAATCTTTGGCATGTAGACAGTGAGGAAAAATCTGTGTAACAAGCCTGATGCCATAGAAGTATTTTGTGTGTTCCTCTGCAGAGGATAGGAAGAATTTTTTAGGGGAAAATATTCAGTGGAAAAAAAAAAGGCATTGCTGTATATCACATGAACACTGAGAGTTACAGATTGCTGCACAAAACATAGTAAAACATAATAAACCACTCTTCTGCTAGAAACCTACATGAGAAGCCACAGTCCAGGCGCCATAAGGGTTGAGGCTTGGTAGGAAATGGACACGGAGGAGAGAGGGAGAAAGAGAGGAGCCTTCAGACCTTTCCAAGCAGATGGCATCCTGCCTTTCTCATTCACACTCAAAGACAATGTGTGACACAGATATCCTTGCAAACCCTCAACCTACGCTTGAATGAAGTAGCAAGCTGTGATGGAGATGCTCCTGCTTGGCCCTTTCCCAGGCTTTGCTTGGAAAAAGCAGACACAGCTGATGCTGAGACAAGTTGGGATGATACTTTTCCTGTGTTTCCTCCCACTACTACATGGCCTCCTTGATGGGGGGTGGGGGGGATGGGGAGTGCCACCATAGCCACCCTAGGATGGAGAGGAGGCCCATCTTCTACATCCCCCTCCTGCTGTGACAAGGCACTCACCTTTCTCTGGGTCATACCTGCTGAAATTTCACTTTCCTCGTGGAAAAAAGGTAGTGTGGGCAATGGAATCATAGAAGCATAAAATAGTCTGGGTTGGAAAGAACCTTAAAGATCATCTCATTCCAACCCCCCATGCCATGGGCAGGGACACCTTCCACTGGATCAGATTGCTCAAGAACTCATCCAGCCTGGCCTTGAACACCTCCGGGAATGGGGTATCCACTTCTCTGGAAAACCTATTATAGTGCATCGCTTATCCTCACAACCAAAAAATTCTAATATCCAACCTAAATCTCCCCTCTTTCAGCTTAAAACCATTCCCCCTTGTCCTATCACTGCACTCCCTGATAAAAAGCCCTTCCTCAGCTTTCCTGTAGCTCCCCTTAAAGTGCTGGAAGGCTGCTATAAGGTCTTTCTGGAGTTCTCTCTTCTCTAGGCTAAACAAGCCCAACTGTTTCAGCCTTGTGGGAGATGCTCCATCCCTCTGATCATCTTTGTAGCCCTCCTCTGGACTTGCTCTAACTGATCCATTCTCTTCCTTTGCTGAGGACAGGAATTGAATGCAGTACTCCAGGTGGGGTCTCATGAGAGTGGAGTAGAGGGGGAGAACCACCTCCTTCGACCTGCTGCTCATGCTTCCTTGGGTGCATCTGAGGATAGAGTTGGCTTTCTGGGCTGCCAGCTCACATTTCCAGCTCATGTGGAGCTTCTCATCCACCAGTATCCCCAAGTCTTTCTCTTCAGGGCTAATCTCAATCCAGAAGTAACTGTGGGGTGCCTTTGAAGTGTCCTGAAGCTCTGTGTGTGGGCATGTTTCACTCTCCCATCAAATAATGGGAAGAGAGGTCAAAAGAGCGCAGCTGGAAATAACTGCCAAGGATACCAAATTCTTACAAATTCGCATGGCTTTTAGGAAGGAGGAAGGCAGTGCAATTTTTATGAGAAATGCTGCTTTCATTTTGAACTTAATAAGGCAAGGTGCTGAGTGCCTTCAGTCCTCATTCATGTTGATGGGAACTGACTGTTCTCAGGCTACCTGGCAGGCATGGTTGCTAGGTCAGTTCTCATTCCCCTCTCCCTTGCAGTCTGTCACTTCACTTCCTAAAGAATGTCTTATTTTATGTCATCTCTTGCACGGGGAATTAATGAGGTTTTCTTTCAGAGTCTTCCCATCTATCCCAAGAAAATCAGAGGGACAGACTTTTCCCTCTGCTAGAAAATAAGCCTCTAGGAAGACAAAGGAAAAGAGCTGTTTGGATGCTTGTACTGTCCCTTACCCAGAGTGGGGAGGGGTTTGGACCTGCTTCTAGTCTTTGTAAGCTGTGCTGAAATGAAGGGGAAACTTCTTAGTCTGACTGCCTTATGGGCTGAGGTTCTTCTTTCTTGTTTAAAAGCACTGCTGACCCTCAGGGAGCACCTCTTAGCAGCAACCGTGCAGTTCTTCAAGAAATGAATGCAAGGCACGGCTTTATGTCAATGACATCTTAATCACAAGGTCTTTGAAAAGCAAAAAGGCTGGGACAAGTACTTCTGTTAGCATGCGAATGATAGTATTTGATAAATAGGGACTGCATGCATCTGCTTAAAATGCTCATGTGCTGAGCTGTGCAATTCACAAAATGTAAATGGGGTGTTTATCAGATGGATTATTTTCCAAAAGCAAAGGCAAAATTACAGTAATTACTTTTCCTCCTGCTACATTATCTGTATTCCCAAGAAACTTTATAACTTCATACAGAAAATAAATAAATATTTACTTAAAAGATCAGAACGGCTGAGTAAAGGTTCCCTTCACTGCCCACAAAATCAGCATTTCTCATGAACAGAAAGCTGTTCTTGGCAGCACAAGATTTTCACAGGAGGTAGGGAGGAACAAGTATTGTCAGCGGAAACTTCTTTCAAGAAGATCACTAGATATTATCTAGATTTTCAAAAATCTATAGTTCTCCTAAATTTCCACTTCTTTGACATACTCTTGGGTGAAATTTTCCCTACTAATCTTCTTTCACCAGCTTCTTAGATGTGTATCCACTGAGACTATTGCATGGGAATAATCAACATGCAGGACCCACTATCTTAATGTGAAATAAAGATGAATCTACTTTGTCAAGCCAGAGCATTTTTTCTCACTTAAGCCTGCTCATACACATGTATTTGTTTATATTTTGTGATTTAAAAAGAATAAATGTAAAGGACTGGCTTTAAAGAGAATAAAGAAAACCCAAACTAAACAAAACCCACAAACCTGCCAGGGCTTGTTTATCTCATCAATCTGTGTAGGTCATGATGTAATTCTAACACCAACTGGTTCTACAGTATCTCAGAGCTCTGCAGAGAAGTAATAAGCAAGCTTTATATCACTCCCTCATCCATCCCAAATGTAAGCATTTTAACCACTTTTAGTTGCTTTTTAATTCTAACACATGACACTAATAAAGTTTCTGGACACTGGTGGCCTTCGTTACTCCAGCATGATAATGCACATGGTCTTTATCATATTTATCCTCAAAATTTCCCCATTTTGTAGGTATTTTTTTTGTAACTGAGAAACTGCATTATAGGAAAGATAGAAAACTTTTCTCGTGACCACCTGAGAAAGTCATAAGGGGTCAAGAGCTCAAGCCATGTATTCAGCCGGGATCTTGTCACTTCTTTTCAAGCTTGCATTTAAGGAAAATGGGTCACATCATCTCACATCTCTGACCTGGGGATAGTGCAGTGTCCTCATATGGTATGTCTGAATCTAAACCAACTTGACTGACTGTACCCTTAAAGAGCCTGAAAGCATTCACTCCATTAATCAAACAGTTCACCACGAGGTGTGAGGATGGGAACAAACAGCTGGGTGGTGCTACACACTTTTGAAAAAACCCAGAAGGACCTTTATGCCTTTATTGATAGCATTAATCTGAGACTGCCTCCAATTTCCAGGACTCTGCTTCAGCCTCAGAGACAACCTTCTTTTCATAAAATGCAAGCATGCACCACACAGGGCTTGACATGTGAGTGCTTGGTATCTGGGTAGAGACCTTATAATGGGAGTTATGTCATCCCCAGAAAACATTCATTTGAGCCTGAGTAATCAAACAGAAAGGTTAAATCTCATCTGGTTCAGTCCATACGCCAGGTCCATGAAACGAAGAACATTGTTGTCCATGTAACACATGGAAGCAAATAGTTGGAAAATACTTCAAAAAATACCAAGTAGCTAATTGAATAGCATAACTGCACCACTGCATAAACTCCTTGAAAAAGCAGCAAAGGGTGAAAATTGCTGATGGCAGTTTCCACAGTAGAGTAATTTAGCTCAGAGGCAAAGAGAGTGGTGAAGGAGAGGAAGAATATATATGTCAGTGTGGGAGAAGGTGAATTCATACAAGAGGGAGTGCATTAGAGTATGCGTGAGTGTGGAGGAGGCTTAGAAGTGAGTTTCTCAGAATCAGGGCAAATTCTGCATTCATAGTAGACCTTGTAGAAAAGCTGTGTACGTGTGTATGTATACACATGCACAGGTTTGGGCTTGGTTGTCTTGGGGTCCTTAGTGTTTTTAAGACACTTCTCTGCAACCTAGCAATGGATCTCCAGATCTTGTAAGTGTAGGGGAAAAAAACCCTGAAGGTGGGAATGAAGGCTTAAAAAAAACCCAGAAGATGTAGCAGAGACTTAGGAAATATATATAAAAGTAGCAAGATTCTTTCTTTTTTTTTTCAGAGATTGGAAGGATGGAGGGGGAGAGATGGCAAGGAGGGGAACTGTTTCTTATAGTTGCATATAGGAAAGATGTTGGCTCATAGGCAATATTTTTTAAAAGAGGAAGTATAAGGTGGGTGGGAATTCCACCTCCATCACTGGGCAGAGGAAGACATGTAGGGAGTCCCATGTCTCTGAGAATAAGGAGTAGGAGTTAAATTGACACACATTTCTCCTTCCTCCCTCTTTCTTCTTAGTGGTACATTGAGGTAGGCAAAAGAAGATGTTGTTTGCTGTAACTCAGAGTCATTGGATGCACACAGGAGCACTACTTTTAAGAAATCAAAGGTTAAACCAGTGAGAAATCATGTTCTACAGTAATTTAGTAGAAAATGTCTTTCTGGAGATGTGTAATGAAGTAAATCCAAGGTCTTTATGCACACTGCATGTCTCCAAAATATGTACAGGCAAACAGAGTCATATGTTTAGGCCCTGGTTCCTACTCATTGCTGGTTTCCCTGGTAATCCTGTAGCAGTATTCCAGCTTTGAGACTCCTAAACACAAATTTTTGGGCTCATTTCCAGTCACTTATCTTTCTAGTGGGAACAGTGCATTTCTTCCTTCTCCCACTTAGGCACAGCAATTTATACTTCTGATTCATGCTGTGGAGAGCAGAGGGAAAGCTTTTATAGTGGCAATACCAATCAACCCCTATCCTACAATAATTTTAAAGTGCTTAGTGCTACCTTGGAAGGTGAGGGGATGTATGAGAAGATTGGTCAGTAGCTGAAAGATTTTACCTAGACTGCATTAACCTATGGATGAATCTAACTGTACATTAGGTTGTCTGTACTTTTTTTCCCTTACGGTGATTCAGTGCAGCATTGGCTAAACATGACCAACATTTGTTAGGGCAGGTTGTATAGAATAGCTACTGTCGTGGTTTAACCCCCACTGGCACTACAGCCACTCGCTCACCCACTCCACTCCAACCCCAGGTGGGATGGGGGAGAGAATTGGAAGAGTAGAAGTGCAAAAACTCATGGGTTGAGATACGAACAGTTTAATATTTTAAATAAAATACGATAATTATAATAATATTAAAAATATTAATAAATTGAAATGAAAATAACTGAAAGAGAGAAAAATAAAACCTATGAAACACAGTAGATGCCCATGAAAAACAATTGCCCACCACCCAAAACACGAAGCCCAGCTAGTTCCCAAGCAGCCATCTTTCCCTCTAGTTTATTGTAGAGCATGTTGTCATGTGGTACGGAACATCCCTTTGGTCAGTTGGGGTCAGCTGTCCCAGCTGTGTCCACTTCCAGCTTCTTGTGCACCCCCAGCCCACTCGCTGATTGGGTGGTGTGAGAAGCAGAAAAGACTTTGGCTCTGCATAAGCACTGCTCAGCAGTAACTAAAACATCCCTGTTTCAGCACAAATTCAAACCATAGGTTCATACTAGCTATTATGAAGAAAAATTAACTCTATCCCAGCCAAATCCAGTACAACTTTAGTCTCCAAATTTTCCCCGCTTAGGATCTCCTAGCAACAGTAGACCCTACAGCCAGTGTTAGGATCACATAAAGGATTAAGAAAGCCCATCATTTCCTTATTTTGGCCGTTTGTATTGCATCTACAAGGGAAATGGAATGCAATCCTGAGACTTAGGCTGGCTGCGTGCTGACCTTACAGGGCACAGCCAAATTATTGGAGATGAATGTTTCTCTCAAGATCCTGTTTTCTATTATGGTCTTCTTTTGGAGTGGAAACAGTCTGGGATTGGCTGTTCAAACTGAATACAATTTCTAGAAGATTTGCAGCTTTATTACATGCATGTGAAAATAATTACTTGCAAAATAAAGGCTGTGTGGATTGTGTTTTACCAAATGCTTTAGATATTTGCGATCAATTTCCACCTGTTCAAATTTTGATTGCCAATTTACTGTATGCAGAAAAAATATAGGAAATGATCAACACTGTGTAACTGAGGTAAACATCTCTTGTTCTCCTAGAAGTTGCTTAATTGATTTCTATTGTTGAAATGTCCTCTTGACTGTGGACTGGCACAAATTCTACATATGAATTTTCAGATTGGTTCAAATCATTGGGCCAGAAGCTGCCAGCATCTCTTTGGAATATTTTAACAGTAATGAAATTAAAGATAGCACTCAAAATAACTCCTTTAAGATACAAAGTCATTAAAACGCTTGCATCGATTCCACTTCAAAATGAAAGTTTTACAAGATTCCACAAAGTTTTGCATGTTAGATCCCAAGTACGTTCATGCACATCTCAGAGTGATACTGTACAAATTGAGAAGTGATTGAGAAGTCATTAAGGCTCATAGACCATAAGTTCCAAGAACCTCAGAGTAATTCTTGGCTATGGGTTAAATTAGTATTTTTAAAGACTGGAGAATTAAGTGAGAATTCCACGTCTCAACTTCCACCTTGGCTCTGGCAGGCAGATATGGTCCACATTAGACCAAACTAAATCTCACACAAAGGAACTCATAGATGTCTGCAAGGAGGATGACTAAGCTGCTATCATACTCCTGGTGAGTGGAGTTTGGGAAGCTACCCAACTGGCTGGATGCAGGAGTGCATATCTCTCCCTAAAGTAGGTAGCTGAATAGCCCTGCTGACTCTCCCAGCCTTGGTTAGTGACTTGCTTTTCCACTGGCTGTAATGAGAACATAGGCACTCTGCTCACACAACAACTTCTACCTTTCGAAGTGTAAATTAGGGCATCATCCTTCTCAAAGCTTGCCCCTTTTTGAGCCAGGTAAGCAAAGGCATCTGTTGTGTCTCTGTGACCAGCTCCTTGTAGACACAAAAGGGTTTGGAGATCCCCTGAAAGACATTGCAGTGCAATGTGCATTCCTCATGGCCTGACTGCTCCTGTGCAAGTGAATATTGGGCATTAAGGGTCAGGTCCCGAAGATGTCTGTCTCAGGAGGAGGGAAGATGCAGACCTGCAAGCCTCCATTCTTTATCTCAAAGCTACTGAGGCACTCTGCGTTTATTTTCCAGTTTGGTTTCAGCAGGAGAGGGTGTTTGTTACATGTTGCTGAGCTGGGTTGCTAGGCGTTCCATGGATTAGCTCCAACTCTGTCCTTCAGAAGACAGCTGAAGTCTTCAGAGAGCGTTGTGCCATGAATAGTTTTCTGAGTTGCTCTGTGGCCCTGGCCCATGAGTTTCTTCCACAGTTCTCTCAGCCCAGTCTTTCAGTTTTTCTTGCTTAATGGAGACATTGGCTTCTCTATTGAGGACAGTGGAGAAAGATGCCTGCTTCTCTGGCGACTAAGGTCTTCCATTGTATGTGTATATATTGTATCCTTACAGAACACTGTTTTACAATTGATTGCTATTGGCATTCTGAGAAAGGAAAAATTCAGTCTATCTTGCAGGTGAGGACTAGTTCAATCCGGTGTATTGATAATGGTTAGGTTGTGATCAGCCTACTTAGGAGGCAGTGACTTGACACTGAAGTTAGTTGTACTAGCTCTGTAAGAATTTTTTTACATTCATCTGCCATGTCTAGTCACATCCAGAATTCCCTTTAAAATCACACTTGTTGATCTGTCTACCATTACCTGGGATGATATTGCTGGTGTTGAGTGGAAGACTTCCTTATCATCACAGATATAAGTCATTGCCAGTACACATATGCTGATACGAAAAGCGTAACAAACTTTGTCCATGGTGACTGAGTGGAGCAGAAGCTGCTGAAAGTGATTGAAACTTCTCTGTAACTGATATATGAGTGGGAAGATTCACCTCCAGACCAGGTCTATTAATCTGTTAACCCTAATGAAGGTGTGATCATCACCCACTTCTTCAAGTAGCACATAAACAGCAATCTCTCTTCAATGTATACAACAATATCACTGTTCAAAGTGATCATCACACTGCTGAGGGCAAGAAGGCTGTGTTTGGGACCTCCGCTTTTGCCAAGAAGAGGGTCACTCTACCAAGCTGTAAGGCTGACTTCAGGCATGAATTTTGACCACAGTTTCATGACCAGTCATTATATCAAATTTGGGTATATAAACCAATTTTGAAGTATTTTCGTCTTTCAGAACAAGCAGGGAATATCAAATTAAACTACCTGGTTCAAAACTAAACTTGGTCAGAGTGAATAGTCTAGTTGTGTAATTCCTTGCTGTATGGCACAGCAAGTTTGCAATCATTCACAAAAGAAGCAGAATTAATTAATGGAAGGAAAAATCATTAAGGGACAATAAGCACATGGGCAGCAGCTCTGGAAGCCACTACTTGGTATGGGTCCTGAGATGCTGAAGACTTGTTCTAACCCATTGTGTTTGCTTTTACGATTTACCTTCTTCCCAATTTTAAGAAAAATATCGTCCATAAACAAAGTTACATTGCAAGATATTACAAGATACTCTTTTCCCAGTTTTGAATGTAGAGAAAATTGAAACAAGGGAAGAGTGAAGAGCAGTGTTTGCCTGCCTCCAGTACTACAAACCGATTGCTGCAGGGCATAGGCAAAGCAGATACAAGACTCAGAGTTATGGCTGTGCCTAATGCATCACCATCGCAGCCTGAGAATTAGAGGTGTGAATGTGTGTGTAGATCCTAATCCTACACGGTTTTCTGAGAGGGCAGAAGAGTAGCAAACTGCACCAACTGGATTTTAAAAAAGCCTCACTAGATCTAATTTTGGATTAGAACTCCTGTTTACTGATCAACATTCTTCTCTCAGGTTTCTTTTCCTGATGTCCTCCTGGCAGAAAAAAAACAACTGCTGGCTGGTGTTGTATTTTCATGTGTAAGCTTACTTATTTTTTATGTATGCCCGGGGTCATCTCTGTATCTGCGACATGTTGTCATAGGACATGAAAGCTACCTATACCCCTTCCACATCAGTGCAGTTCCCAGCCCAGCTGTAGCTAGTCAATTTACAACTTTCTTTGTTCACTTCACAGCAATCCTCCTTTTCTGTCAATATTTGGGA